>OW679199.1:29532556-29713474 GCA_940337035.1 Agriotes lineatus
CTTCTAAAGTTGTATAGTAATTCTTGATTAGCTCCGCAAGTTTTCACCTTCGCCACATTAGCATCAAAAGAACAAAGTAAAGGAGGATGATGTGAGTCAGGAACTACAAGACCATCCGCCTCCGGTAATATGTCAACACTGACACGCGATAAAATTAAATCAAGTATTCTACCCTTTTCATTTGTAACATAATTCAGTTGCTGCAAATCTAAGAATTTCATAAAATTAATTAGAGCCTTTGTTTTCGGAAGCAAGTCTACATTATTATTATTAAAATGATATTTGTGATAATCAGAACAATTAAAATCGCCAACAACAATGCAGTTTTTCTCAAAAACAAAAGGCAGACTACCCAAGAAATCAAAAAGTAGTTCATAATCATTTCTACTAGCATCTGTGATGTATATTAATACAAAATAAAAAGAACAATATGAACTGAAATTGACTTTAAAGCAAAGTATATCGCAGAATTTATCGCACACTGAGTTAGTATTTAGCTGTTGCACTTGATATTGTGACCGCACCGCTGCCAATAATCCTCCACCTTTTTGTTTACCAGTCGCCACAATGTTTCGGTTCTTTCGAAATACGGTGTAATTAGTACCAAACAGTTCGTTATCCGAAATACCATCTTGTAACCATGATTCAGTGATTAAAATAATATCGAAATCGTTGTTCAGAATATTTAAGTAAAATTCGTTTACCTTAGAGTTCAGACCGCGCACATTTTGGTAAAACAGTTGAATATTTGTCGGACTGGGTAGTTTAGATGCCAAGGAATTAGCAGATGTGTTAGAAGGCTCCTAGATTTGAGGGAGATCTTCAAGCGAGCGGATTTTTATAACATTAGAATTGTCATCCTTCTTCATATTAATGGTACCGTTTTTAGTCCATACATATTTAAAACACAGATTCTTTTTTAATTCCTTAGCATGCCACAACAATTTTTTATTAAATGGAGAAAGATGCTCGTTAATGTATATACGCCCGGCACCGCTATTTGCTATAATGTCATTGTTGGTAAGTTTCAATTGTTTTCCACAATTAATAAATACATCTCTAGTTTTACGACTTAAAAACTGTACAACAATCGGTTTGGGTTTTGTATTGTTGCGGCTAGGGATACGATGCATGGCCTCGATACAGTCCATAGTGAACGAATCAATATTTAATTTAGATGCAATTTTATGTAGCACCGAATTAAGATCCTCTTGTTGGGTTTCGATGACACCATGAATTTCAATATTTTTGTTTCTAGTATATTGTTCCATAGAGTTAATTTGCGCTCGAAGATTCTTTATTTCGACTTCCTGTGATGCTACAACAGTTTCCATTTCGCTAATTTTATTCTCACTTCGCTCCATATCGACTTTAATGCTGGATAATTGATTTTGTAAATCGTCGAAACGTTTAGAAAAAGTATCGAACGACTGCATGAGAGCGGCAACATTCTAATTTAAACCAGGTAACACCTTTAGTTGCTCGGTGATATGCTCGATCATGCGTTTTAGTGGATCAGGTTGAGTGTCACCTATGTTTACATTCGTGCTACACTTATTGCACTTCCAAAACTTAGTTGTTTTGTCTTCACACATGGCTCGAAATGCTTCAATAGATAGCCCAGCACATTGCAAATGAAATGAACCACAACACTCTCCCGCACAATCAATCGCATCATCATAACGATTTAACTTTTTGGAGCACTCGACACACGACAAGCCTTTGAGCGACATCTTGAAATCTGCCCTTCTCTTGTAGCACATTTTTTGAAACTTCCGGACTCTGCGAGATACACCGTCCATGCTTTCAGGCGGACATCTGCAACGATTATGGCAAATGGAGGGATGAGTGTAGATGAGGTTAATCATCAAGTAGGTTGTAGATTTTCGACGGTTGCTGCTAGTTACATTGAAGAATCTATCGCGAACGGTGTCAGGACAAAAAACCCTGTACAAAAAACCCCGGACATAAAACCCCCGGACAAAAAACCCCCACAAAACAGAATCTAGGATAAAAAAAGCCGTCGAAAAAACGTTACCGTTAAATAATATTTAAAGTCAAATTTGGCGGCATTTGGGATTGTTATAAGGGCTAGAATATGGAAATTTCCAATATCTAATCTTAAACAGAAGGGAGCACAATCCTTAAATGTAGTTTTAAAAATAAACCATCTGGATTAGTATATTATGGCTAAGAACTCGAATAATCCGTGTTTCACCACTTGTAGATCTGTAAACAGCAATAACATTTTTGGGAAGCGGTAGCCGTTACCTACTTTAAGCTGTATTTAGGTTTTTCCAGTAATATTCATATAATAATCCTAAAATTAGCTAGTAAGCAGAAAGCATGCTTGTAGTATGTACTAATCTTAAGCCTCCTTGCCCGATTCTTAAAATTAAAACGTGTTTTCTTTGCCATAAATAACCATTTCAAATTGTCCTTCTTATCTTTGTACTCAAAAAGGTAACTTAAGGTAAATTGAGTAACGGGGTTGATGATTAAGACAAGAATCCAATTAACAACCATTTAGGTAGTAGATAATAGTTATTTACTATACAAGGGGGATAACAGCATCATTAATATACGTGTGTGTAAGTTACAAACGAGTGCGTAGCACGAGTTATGTAAGCGCACAAGTATATTAATGATGCATTATCACACATGTATTGTACAAAAGTTTATCTACAACTGCCTAAAATTGAGAAAAGTGCATTAAGAGAAATGTCAGATCTGTCATTTTCAAAAATATTTTAGTAGGCAAATGTCATTATGTCATTCATTTGACACTATTTCAGTTACGTAATGAAGTCATTACACAACTCAGTTGCGTAATGAAACCATTACATAACTGAGTGGTGTAATGAGCTGCATTACCTAACTGAAATAGTGTCAAATGAGTGACGTAATGCGTTACTTATGCCACTGCAGTAGATAAAAGAATTTTATATGGGTAATTACGTTCCTAACGTAGACATGTAATCTGCAACCCTATTGACCTTTTCCTACAAAAGTACTTAAGTAAATCCCTATAAAGCTCAAATTTTGGTTTTGTTTGTCACTTTGCTGTTGATAATGGAAGTGATACGTTCTAACAAGGGTGGTCAAAAGCTGTGTTTACAAGGTTATATGTATGTAGTACATAAGAGATGTGCTACCACTATTCGTTGGAGATGCTGCAAGTACAGTTCAATGAAGGTAAGCTATTTCTTGCTTGTTTTCTCTTACACAAGTTCTAATATATGTATATATTTTTTCATAGTGCAGGGCTATATTAGTGACTACACTGGACATAACTGAACCAGAAGTTAAAGCAGATCATAACCATGCGGTACACAATGCTGAAGTCAATGTTACACGTTGTATGCAGCAAATAAAGCAGAGAGCAACAGACGTTTTGGCCAAACCAGGACAAATATATGCTCAAGCCGTCTCTACTTTAGATAATCCTACACGTTCTATGATGCTTTCAGAGGACTCGGCTAAGCGGACGCTGAGAAGTCATCAAAGTTCTAATATGCCAAATACACCAATGACTTTGGAGGAGCTTGTTATAGAAGGTACGCATATTTCGTATATTACAGTTTAGACTGACTATGCAAATAAAATAATGCAAAAATATGCAAACAGTATTGTGTGCTAATAATTAACGTGTTTTCATAGGGCAGTGGTCTACTACCGGAGAGCCGGATAATGCAAGGCTTCTACTCCATGCTAGTGAAACTGCGTCCGAAGAACGAATTTTAATATTCTCCGCTGACGAAGGTTTAGCCCATTTAGCCAATGCCACTACATGGTATATGGATGGCAATTATTCCCTGGCACCACCACTTTTTTGCAGCTTTATGTCGTGCGAGTAGAAGTCCAAGGCGTGTTTGTGACATGCGTATACAGTTTTCTGCAAAAAAGGCGCAGTCTACATACGAGGTTATGCTAAGAGCGTTGGTAGATAACTGCGAGCGAAGAAATATTTTCCCAGACCCTTCATACTTTAACATGGACTTTGAAAGATCTGCCATTCAGACTGTGAAAGTAGTATTCGGGGATCATATTACAATAAGGGGATGCTTTTACCACCTCTGCCAAAGCACTCACAGCAAAGTCCAGGAATTAGGCCTGGAACAGAGATACAGGCAGGATGAAGAATTTATAAAGTTTTGCGGACGGAATGCTTGATAGATTATCATTTCTTCCCATAGAGGATGTTGAGAGGGGATTGGCTTTTTTAAGGGAACATATTCCTGATGGCGCCCAAGAGCTGTTGGAGTATTTTGCGTCCACCTACGTTACAGGAACATACCGAAGAGTAGGAAACAATGATGGGAACTTTAGGGTGCGGCATGTTCCCCAGATGTTTCCGCCACCAACATGGAATGTTCATCTTACCACAATACAGGATGAAGAGAGGACTAATAACCAAACTGAAGGGTGGAACAACAGGTTTAGTAATTTGGTTGGTCAACATCATCCTTCCGTAGGGGTATTGATCAATAAAATCAGGCAAGAATGGGCGACAGACCAAACGAAATTGCAACAGCAGCTCGTAGGAAGGCTTCCCCCGAGAAATAAAAAGGCGACATACAAAAATTTACAAATTCGTCTAAAGCAATTGTGCAACGATTTTATTGAGGGGGGACGTGATATTGAAAACTTTTTAAATGCTATTAGTAATAACACTAGATTGTAAAGTTTGTATTAGTATTATAAAGCAAATTGAATAAAGTGATTAAACATTGACAAAAATAACTATTTTTTGGATTACTTACATTATAAATAATTAATTAATTTTGTGCGGGTTTTTTTGTAAACTATTTAAATGCTATTAGTAATAACATTAGATTGTAAAGTTTGTATTAGTATTATGAAGCAAATTGAATAAAGTGATTAAACATTGACCAAAATAACTATTTTTTGGATTACTTACATTATAAATAATTAATTAATTTTGTGCGGGGTTTTTTGTAAACTATTTAAATGCTATTAGTAATAACATTAGATTGTAAAGTTTGTATTAGTATTATAAAGCAAATTGAATAAAGTGATTAAACATTGACAAAAATAACTATTTTTTGGATTACTTACATTATAAATAATTAATTAATTTTGTGCGGGTTTTTTTGTAAACTATTTAAATGCTATTAGTAATAACATTAGATTGTAAAGTTTGTATTAGTTGTATAAAGTAAATTGAATAAAGTGATTAAACATTGACAAAAATATCTATTTTTTGGATTACTTACATTATAAATAATTAATTAATTTTGTGCGGGGTTTTTTGTAAACTATTTAAATGCTATTAGTAATAACATTAGATTGTAAAGTTTGTATTAGTATTATGAAGCAAATTGAATAAAGTGATTAAACATTGACCAAAATAACAATTTTTTGGATTACGTACATTATAAATAATTAATTAATTTTGTGCGGGTTTTTTTGTAAACTATTTAAATGCTATTAGTAATAACATTAGATTGTAAAGTTTGTATTAGTATTATAAAGTAAATTGAATAAAGTGATTAAACATTGACAAAAATAACTATTTTTTGGTATACTTACATTATAAATAATTAATTAATTTTGTGCGGGATTTTTTGTAAACTATTTAAATGCTATTAGTAATAACATTAGATTGTAAAGTTTGTATTAGTATTATAAAGTAAATTGAATAAAGTGATTAAACATTGACAAAAATAACTATTTTTTGGATTACTTACATTATAAATAATTAATTAATTTTGTGCGGGGTTTTTGTAAACTATTTAAATGCTATTAGTAATAACATTAGATTGTAAAGTTTGTATTAGTATTATAAAGTAAATTGAATAAAGTGATTAAACATTGACAAAAATAACTATTTTTTGGATTACTTACATTATAAATAATTAATTAATTTTGTGCGGGGTTTTTTGTAAACTATTTAAATGCTATTAGTAATAACATTAGATTGTAAAGTTTGTATTAGTATTATAAAGTAAATTGAATAAAGTGATTAAACATTGACAAAAATAACTATTTTTTGGATTACTTACATTATAAATAATTAATTAATTTTGTGCGGGTTTTTTTGTAAACTATTTAAATGCTATTAGTAATAACATTAGATTGTAAAGTTTGTATTAGTATTATAAAGTAAATTGAATAAAGTGATTAAACATTGACAAAAATAACTATTTTTTGGATTACTTACATTATAAATAATTAATTAATTTTGTGCGGGTTTTTTTGTAAACTATTTAAATGCTATTAGTAATAACATTAGATGGTAAAGTTTGTATTAGTATTATAAAGTAAATTGAATAAAGTGATTAAACATTGACAAAAATAACTATTTTTTGGATTACTTACATTATAAATAATTAATTAATTTTGTGCGGGTTTTTTTGTAAACTATTTAAATGCTATTAGTAATAACATTAGATTGTAAAGTTTGTATTAGTTGTATAAAGTAAATTGAATAAAGTGATTAAACATTGACAAAAATATCTATTTTTTGGATTACTTACATTATAAATAATTAATTAATTTTGTGCGGGGTTTTTTGTAAACTATTTAAATGCTATTAGTAATAACATTAGATTGTAAAGTTTGTATTAGTATTATAAAGTAAATTGAATCAAGTGATTAAACATTGACAAAAATAGCTATTTTTTGGATTACTTACATTATAAATAATTAATTAATTTTGTGCGGGGTTTTTTGTAAACTATTTAAATGCTATTAGTAGTAACATTAGATTGTAAAGTTTGTATTAGTATTATAAAGTAAATTGAATAAAGTGATTAAACATTGACAAAAATAACTATTTTTTGGATTACTTACATTATAAATAATTAATTAATTTTGTGCGGGTTTTTTTGTAAACTATTTAAATGCTATTAGTAATAACATTAGATTGTAAAGTTTGTATTAGTATTCTAAAGTAAATTGAATAAAGTGATTAAACATTGACAAAAATAACTATTTTTTGGATTACTTACATTATAAATAATTAATTAATTTTGTGCGGGTTTTTTTTGTAAACTATTTAAATGCTATTAGTAATAACATTAGATTGTAAAGTTTGTATTAGTATTATAAAGCAAATTGAATAAAGTGATTAAACATTGACAAAAATAACTATTTTTTGGATTACTTACATTATAAATAATTAATTAATTTTGTGCGGGTTTTTTTGGAAACTATTTAAATGCTATTAGTAATAACATTAGATTGTAAAGTTTGTATTAGTTGTATAAAGTAAATTGAATAAAGTGATTAAACATTGACAAAAATATCTATTTTTTGTATTACTTACATTATAAATAATTAATTAATTTTGTGCGGGGTTTTTTGTAAACTATTTAAATGCTATTAGTAATAACATTAGATTGTAAAGTTTGAATTAGTATTATAAAGTAAATTGAATCAAGTGATTAACCATTGACAAAATAACTATTTTTTGGATTACTTACATTATAAATAATTAATTAATTTTGTGCGGGGTTTTTTGTCCGGGGGTTTTTGTCCGGGGGGTTTTTTGTCCGGGGGGTGTTTTGTCCGGGGTTTTTTCGTCCGGGTGTTTTATGTCCGGGGTTTTTTGTCCAGGGGTTTTTTGTTCTAGACTCATCGTGAACAGATTGAAAGTTTCGAAGTGCATTGATGGAGTTGTTAATGGGACGACTACTACGTCATCGTTGTTAGTTAATACTGGTGATCCTGCGATAACCAAAGCAAGTAATAACGAGCTGGAAACTGCTGAAATCCACATATCAAATAATAACAATTGTACATTTAACATTTATTTAAAATAAAAACAATATTGTTTGTTATATCTTACTTATTACATGTGTAAATTACAAATACAACTTTCATTAAAAATGATGACGTCATTATTTCTATAGCAAGTTTAAAGCACTCCAGTGTTTTAATGTTGAGATTTCACACGCTTTTTAGTTTTTAAACAGGTATTATGATGCAAGTGTAATAAAAAAGTATGACTTTCAAAACTAGTTGTACAAATTACTATTGAATACAATAAAGTTATCAAGAAATAAATATGTGCATAGTTTGAATTTTTTTAATTGTTCATTTGACCATTTTCGATTGACAGAGATATAACTTTTTCATTTCAGAACGGGTTGTAACGCGACACGTTGTAGCGGCGAACGATTAATTAATCCGTCAAACGTAACTTAAAATATTTCGCAATACCAGTCGCATAATCAGGAATGATAATTTATATGGAACGCGCGTTTCAAGGTCGTGCTGCCAAAAGTTAACTTGACTTTTACTTTACAGCGGTAAATGTTGAAAGGTGGTTTAAACTTAACCTGCACAAATTGTCAGTTCATGGTCTATACTAGATTAACAGACACACTATTTGTATTTTGCGCGCAACATATGCCTACTGAAGAAAAAGTGCTGTTTTATTTGTCTGACATTATTATAATTTAATTACAATGCTATCTGATACATTGTAAAATTTGTTTTTGTACATATGTAGATATACTCATGTGGCGAACGCCAAGATTTGGTTCCATTTTCGAGGGTTAGTACAACCAGGTGCTGTATTTACAGGTTTCGTGCCTTTTTTAATTTATTTTTTTACTTCTTTTGTTACATATTTTGCATGTTTCGTATATTTTATAATGCATATGCAGCGTACTGTTTTGCATATTTTAATGTTTTTCATTGCATATTTTGCATATTTCGAAATAATTTCTATAATAAATAGGCAGCATTACATTTTGCATTTATTTTCAAAATTTCCTGATATCTTGAAAACGCCCTGTAGATTACAAATTGAAAAACCCAACCATTAGCCAGGTAAAAGAAACAGGCAGGGATGTCTTGATAACAATAAGGACGACTAAGCGGCTTATTTTCTTCTAGAATGCATGGCAGTAATAATTTACATGCACGGACAGCTAAAAGTCAGGAATGTTGACATTAGCATTAGTTCATTCATTAGTTCATCGGTGGTTTATGACTTGATGAGTAATCTACCAAGATAAATCCAAAAACACTTTGTATCTTATTTTGTTGTCCCTCACTGAGTGTGTGCCCCTTAAGAAGTGTGTGTGCTTTAAAGATGGTGTCCGTGCTTTTTCTTTAATCAAGATGCCTAAGGAACCTTTTGGAAGGAGCACACAAATTAAAAAGTGGATCTCTAATAAGAACAATTTAAAAATCATCGACGAAAACCATATATTTTGCACAGTTTGCAACAAACGTGTAAGTTTGTCATTTTAAATATCGTGACGTATATAGGTACCTAATGAAGCCTACATTAGTCCATCTTAATTAACGCCAACTATTTGCTATGCACCAAAGAAAACCATTTTTATAGATCACTTGTGAAACTCTTGACGATGCGGCACGTTGTAATTTGCACAAGAGGCATTTTCAAGAGATTTTTGCAATCTTTTTCTGGGTTGTAACATTCCGCTACATAAATTGGATAATCCAAAATTTCAACAATTTCTGAGGTCATACTGTAAAGCTGGAGATTTGGTAAATATGCCTAGTTCTTCCATTTTAAGGAAAAAATATGTGGATTTGAATTATCAAACTCTATGGGAAATAATTAAAAAAACAAATTGTGAATGAACCTATACGGATTTCAGTAGACGAAACTATCGATTCGAAAGGGCGCCCTATTGCCGATTTAATAGTAGGGATACTAAAGGAAGATCAAGATAATTCAGGGAGTGCATTTGTAGTTAGTGTAAAGGAGTTGGGAAGAACCAGCAACGTAACAATAACTAGATTTATTAACGAGTGACTAGTTAATTTGTTTTTACCGGAGCGACTACCAACCGATAAAATATTATTAATGGTTGCCGATGCGGCCTCGTATATGATTAAATCTGGAAATACATAATTTGAAAATACTTTTTGCTAATTTAATTCACTGTGCATGTTGAACGCATGATTTAAACAGAGTAGCTGAAGTTGTTAGGTTAGAATATCCTGATGTAAATAGTTTGGTTGCAAATGTTAAAAACGTTTTTGTTAAAACACCTCTTCGCGTGCAGCAGTATAAAGAAAAGCTTCCCGGCGGTCCCTTACCTTACCTTACCACCGCAGCCCGTTTTGACCACATGGGGAACCTGGATAAATTGTGTCATATTTTTGCTTACCATTACATTCAATTAAAGATCTATTATGCGAATTCGACCAAAGCAATTCAATTGCAATTAGAAAATGTCAAGAATTTTAAAAAATCCATCTGTTGCAAATGAGCTAGCATATATTAAATCTAATTTTTCTTGAATTGCGTTGACTATAGAAGGTATTGACATAGTTGCAAAGGTACAAAATAAAATTTCTAATAGTAGTGGGCTTAAAAGTAAGAAAATGAAAGGAAAATTTCTGAATATCATAAACAAAAATGAAGGATTTGCTGAATTAAAAATTATTAATAATGTTCTGAGAGGTGATAATTTGAACGAATCTTTAAATATACATCTTCAAATTGTATGTAAATTTAAGTATACACCAATCACTTCATGTGAAGTTGAACGTTCATTTTCTATGTATAATAGTATATTATGTTATTAGGAGCAAACGTTATATTTTATGTAGCGTGGCTGGACGGTGTATCTGCCGAGCTTGCTTGAATGTTACTAAGATACCGCATTTTGGGGTTATAGCAGCCATATCACTTGGTGTAATCTTGGCCGGCCGCCATTGCCCCACATAGGTAGTAGAGCTTACACAATGTAATTTTTTAAGATGCCCAGAAATTATACACTAATCATGCAGCAAGTGGTAGACCACTGAGAGGTAGCCAGATGTTTTGGCATTCCAAGACGCTCGTTGCAGTGAAGAGCAAAAACGAATAAGAGTGGAAGTTCATCCTTGGGACGTAACGCAGTATTTACAAAACAGGATGAAGAAATACACGCTTCACATATCATTACAATTAAGCAAATTATTTCATGGAATCAGCCGGCAAGAAATAAAAAAATGTGCTTTTGAGTATGCTGAGAATAACAATAAAAAACACCCTTTCGATAAGGATTCCCAAAGCGCTGGTGAGGATTGGATGAGGGGTTTTATGAGAAGAAATCCTACCATTACATTAAGAAAACCGGAAGCCACCAGCATTAATAAAATTTCTGCCTTTAACAGAGATGAGGTGTCCTTATTTTACACCAATTTAGAAAAAATGCAAGAAAAATTTAATTTTAATCCAACTAGGATTTTCAACATGGATGAGACTGGCATTTCATCGGTGCAGGTGCCAACTGAAATACTTGCCCTGAAAGGAGAAAAGCAAGTTAGCTTCGTCACCAGCTGGGAACGAGGCAAAAACATATCATCCGGTATCTACGTACCACCTATGCTTATCTTCAATCGAAAGAGGATGAACCTGCAACTAAAAAAGGGGGGTCCACCAGATCTGTCTTCTGTTGTCCCGATAAGGGTTAGATAACTGAGATCCTGTTTTAGACTGGCTTCAGCATCTACAGCAGATCCAGTCCTGTTGGTTATGGATAACCACGGTACACATTGTACATTGCAAGCCCACAATTTTTGTAACGCAAATGGAATAGTGCTTTTGACAATTCCACCACACACACCGCCTCTAGATGTCACATTTTAGGAGCCATTAAAGACAGCCTATAAAGCTTTGGTGTCCTAGTGTTGTATTGATAACTCTGATCGGTTATTAATAATTTATTTGGTTTCAACTTACATGATGTGACTAATGATACGTCTTGACATTACGGGCTACGGTGACAGACGTGTCCTTGTACCCACTGGTATTTTGGTCTGTTCACCTATTGTCCTATAAAGGTCTAATCACTGCATCTCTTTTTTTCTTTTTTTTTAGAACTAAATATTGCAACTCAATTTTAAACCTGATTACTGTGCCTAGAATCCTACAAATTAAACACATATCTCTATACATAACTTAAACATACATGAACATATTATTGCAAACAAGGTTTTTCACTCTTTTTCTTTTTTTTTTCTTAAGTTAGGTGACATAATTTCAAAGAAATGATGGCTTTTTAATAAAGCGACCTGATCGGGTCTGTACACTATTTGAATTTTTGCCTTCCTCTCCTCGTTCTGTCGTAACTATCTTAATATTAGCACTTGCACTGGCACCATTTTGATTGTACTTATTGTCTGTAGCTATTGGTTCACTCTGTGGTCTACCAGCTGAACTATTTTCTAAATATGAATCTAATACATCATCAAAATGCTCACCATCGTTATCACAAATCTCCTTAAAATTACTGTTATCGGTTTTTCTAAGAAACCGCCTATTTCTAATAAACGCTTTGTTATTATTATTATTGTTAGGTATTTAGCGTTTTGATCATAATAGTTTTGCTGCTTTTTCTGTCTCTGATTGAGAACTTCGGTATACTGTGATGCATACTTAGGTGTGAGTAGTTTTTCACTAATTGGGACGATTCCTTTAAGTCGACGCCCAAACAAAAGTTGTGCAGTTCGAGCAGTGTCAGATACGGGAAGGTGACCTGTGACGGCCCTGCGCTTGTGATGGCCCTATGGCTATATTTAGTAGACGGAATAGTGGGGAGCCAACTTCGTCATTAATATGTGTAGAGCATTTGAGGATTAGTACTTATACAAATTTACGAGAGTTGGCGTCGTTCCGTTACGTCGTTGTTGGTGAAACATGGAGTTGGTGAGTACCAATATAATAACAATGTAATTTTAAATGCATATTGCATGAGAATCGAATTAGCTATACACGTGAAATTCAAAACGTGTGTGTTCATGGGTATCTCTGCCGCACACGTACAGCGTCAGCTTTGAGGTTATGTGTCTTATATAGAGAAACATTCTTCATAGCAGTGAGTGAGCTTTGGCCTATGATGGCCCCTAAAGGGTATTCCTATGATAACCCGAGGGCCATCATTGGAACCTGTTAGCGGTTCATGGATATTCATAGTTTGACTTTGTTTTAGAATAAAAAGAAAGAAAGGCAGCGATGGAAGGAAGAGGATATGGCTTCCGCAATAAACGCTGTACAAAGTAAAACAATGGGTTATACGACGGCTGGGAAAACGTTTAATGTCCCTAGAACTACACTACGTAGAAGATTCAGTAAAAATCAGTGAACAGAGATGCCTGAGAGGCTGCTTCAGGATTCCGTTACTTTGCGCTGATTCTATCCGTCAAGCACGTAAACAAGACTGTGTTTACGTTTTAAACCAATGTAGTCAATGGTGCTTGAACGGACGACAGTAAAAACCACCCTTGGAGCACAGCCTCATGCCCCATAAATATTATGGCTTAGAAAGGGTAGTGAATGAATCAAACATTAAATGCAGATTGATTTTATTATGAAAATAGACTAGTATTTATACAAATTAAAAATGCTTAACGCAGTAACAATATCAAAGTTCATATATACAGTTTAATAGATCAAAGTGTTTAAATTACAAAACAGCAGATAAGCAATTTGTGCAGTTTTTATTTCCTGATAGAGCGAAGGTCGCCCGTTGAACTTACTACTGTAGGTCGCAATTATGCAAGGAGTGCAGAATTGCATTTTCCTGGTCTTTAACTCGTATGATTGCGTAATAACACTGGCTTTTAAATTACGAATACTGTTTCGTAAATTTGAACTGAAATATATAGTTTTTAATCTAATTTAAACATATTAAATTTAGTAATTATGATTGCAACATTAAATAAATGGGAATTGCATTTAAAAGATATGCAACTGGATTTCGTAAATTTTAGAAAATTTATGTGTGTTTAAATCAAGTTTAAACAATCAGGGTAGAAAGAAGGGGTACCTAGGTGGTTATAAGCCTACATTTAATACTGACACTGAAGCAGAAATTGCGATGCATATTGTTAATTTAGAAACGAGATTCTTTGGACTCACCAGTGAAGAATTGAGAACACTTGTTTTCCAAATAGCGGAAAAACACAAAATACATCATCGATTCAATAGAGAAAAAGGTATGGCCGGTAGAAAATGGTTAAGGAGTTCATTTTATAGTACTCAGACAAGGGAGAAGATATACATTTACATTTCTCTGGATTTAAGTTTAGATCATTTCTCTCACACCAGGTTGCAAACCGATCTAATGCCCTCTGCAAAACTACAGTGTCCTCGTCGGCCTGTATACGTTTGAAGATCTTACAGTCGTCAGCAAATCGCAACACTTCTACGTCTTTCAGAACTAAATGCATATTATTAATGAACATGATAAATAGCAAGGGACCCAGGTGTGATCCCTGTGGTACTCCTGAATAAACCGTAATTTCCCTTGAACATGTATTGAAAACCCTAACATATTGCACTCTGTTAGTGAAATAATTACGGAACCACTCTAATAAAGAGCCAGATATTCCAAAAGTATGTAGTTTAGCTAACAGTAAGGAGTGATTCACCGAATCGAATGCTTTGCTAAAATCAGTATAGATGCTGTCTACTTGATGTTTACTTTCTAAAGAGTCAAGTATATATTGAGTGTAGTACGCCAAGTTCGCATCTATACTTCTTTTATTCATAAATCCGAATTGCCTATCCGTAAGATGAGGACAAATAACTCCTTTAATACACAAAAAATATTATGAAAAATTTGATAGTGAAGAATTTAAAGATGTAGAAGGTAAAACATACTTAAGGATTAATATGAATGAAAATTACGATGTAAGTGTAGCTGTCCTTGATAATTGTGTAGAAATAACTGAAGCAAAGTATTTCGAATTAAAAATAGTCATCTATACAACGGAGTAGCTAAAGTGCCACTTTTTGCACGCGTGAGAAAGTTTAAAGAATGAGCCGAGGGCGAATTCTTTAAATCTCACAATTGCAAAAAGAAGCGTTAGATACGAGTTGTATACACTACCACATATTTATGCTAAAAGAGATTACAAAATGTCAACGTCACGTGCTGCAACCACTTGAAGCTTTCGGAATGCACCGCAATGCACCGCATTTGAATTCGCTGTTATAAAAGTCAGGGTGGCTGTGATTCATCAATTGTTATTCATTTTGACAGGAAATGTCACTTTATTTAATTCAGTGTATTTTTGTTGTTACATTCTACGGAATACCGGATAAATGTATACGTATAATAAAAGTGATATACGAAGAATATACAGCAAGGGTCTTGTACGCAGGTAAACTGTCGAATAAATTAAACATAAAAGCAGGAGTCAGGCAAGGATGTATACTTTCCCCTACTCTCTTCCTGATAATAATGGACTGGGTTATGAGGAATACATGTGACAACAAAATGGGAATAAATTCAACAAAATATCAGACCTGGAATTTGCAGACGACATATGTTTAATAACACCTAACATTAGACAAATGCAAGAGTTAACAAACAAACTAAACGAGCAAGCTCAAAAAATAGGTCTCAAAATAAACCGAAATAAAACAAAAATCTTAAAAGATAATCTAAGAGAACAAAGACAGGACACAAGATTACAACTAGGGAATACCCCAATTGAAGAAGTCACAGAATTCTGTTATCTAGGAAGTATGGTAGACATGCAAGGAGGATCAAATACAGATATTATACGAAGAATAACACAGGCTCAAAAATCATTTGGCATGTTGAACAAGATATGGAATTCAAAGAGTATCAAAATAAAACCAAACTACGTCCATTCCAAACAAATGTAAAAAGCGTACTACTATACGGAGCGGAAACATGGGTGTTAAATAAACAACATAAAAAAGATACAAACATTCATTAACAAATGTCTTAGAAGAATACACCACATATTTTGGCCCAAGAAAATAACAAATAACGATCTATGGAATATATCAAATGAAGAAAAAATAGAAAGAACAGTGAAAAAGAGAAAATGGGAATGGATAGGACATACACTAAGAAAACCGAATACAAACCTAACCAAACAATCATTAGAATTTAACGTCGCGGGAAAAAGGAAAGTAGGCAGACCAAGGGAAACATGGAGAATGGGCGTAGAAAAGGAGTTACAGCAACAGGGAATCTCTTGGCACGAAGGGAAACGTATAGCACATGACAGGAAAGATCTTGTGGAAAAATAGTAAAAACAGACCCACCACATGATGCGTAGGAGTACCATATATACAACAGCAAACGACACAACCTCAGGTTGCCCTTTGTTCCTATGGGAATTACAGGGAAGAGAGAGAGAGAGACATGAAATTAATTACTTAAAAGTACATTATGTTCGTTTTTTAAATGAAGAATACGCCGACATACACTATGTTTACGGATTCCGTAATGGAAATGGAGGAGGGGCAGTTGAAGACTATTGTCGGCGATTTCCGATTCCTAAAGTACCTTGTAGAAAAGTTTTTAGCAATGTTCATAGGTGTTAAGAGAACGGGTAAGTTTCCTGTAGCTACGTCTGCACGTCCCGTGCAACAAGAACTTCGTCAAGAAGACTCAATACTTAATATGATTGACAACAGACTTAACGTAAACTGCATGAGTATGAAGAACTACACAATTTCGGTTTGTACCCGTACCATATCTTACCTGTACAAGCTTTAAATCCTGCCGACCACGCAGCACGACTTGGATTTAGTCGTTGGTTAGTGCGAAATCAAAGACTTTGTTGGACCATATTGTTTAGTGATGAAGCTACCTCCACCAGGAACGGTATCAATCACACCAGGACTTTACATTGTTACTCACTTGAAAATCCACGGACAAATGGGGAAACTCATTTTCAAACTAGATTTTCGGTGAATGTTTCGGCTGGTATGATTGATCACCATCTCATTGGTCCGTTTATAACAGAAGAACGTTTAACGGCCGTTCATTATTTGCGGTTCTTGGAAAATGACCTTCCCAGCATTGGATAAAGCTCCCCGCAATGTAAAACGACAAATGTGGATATACAACACGATGGCGCACCTCCTCACTTTGGTAGAGAAGTAACAAATTTTCTTAATACAAATTCTACGAACCGCTGGATTGGAAGAGGCGCAGCAGTTGCTTGGCCAGCAAGGTCACCCGACCTGACTCCCTAGAGTTTTTTCTTTTGGGGAAGGCTGAAAAGTCTTGTTTATGCAGAAACTCCTGACAACAGAGAACAACTTGTTACTAGGATTATGGATGCCGCAGAAAATCTTCGAGGTGATCCTAAGACTATTAGCAGAGCTACCTTGACTGTTCTGAGAAGAGCTCGACTGTGTATACAGCACTTGGGTGAACATTTGAACAATTACTGCAATAATTGTTTTTAACTTATTTGCAATGAGGTTTTACTTGTTCTTATTAACAATTAAATTACGGTGTCGTAGTTGCGATCGAGTTTTGGACATATGTTCATTAGACGTCTTTGACTTGAAATTGCTTGAGCAACATATCCTTTAACTATGGCAATCAAGCCATGAGACACCCTGTATAGTAAAAGTATCCTAGATTTCATGGTATTTTTTAGAAAATGTTTTATGCCAAACTTTTTTTTGTTGCTATTTAAATCTTAACTTTGTCAAAAACATGTCGCTTTCACCCCAACTCACCTTACATACAAACATATCTTAGGCACCGTGCACACGTGGATTCTTTATGCGAGATGCTGTATGCGGGATACAGAATCGCGATCTGTTCAGACGCGGCGACTGTATCTGATACGCGGGGCCGTCAGTCGCTTGCGGAAACAGTCCAGTGCCGGTCCGTTATGGACGTCGAAGAATGCATTATGCTGTGGTATGTTTTGAAAAAAGAAGGAAAATGGAAAAAGAGGGCGTACTATGAGGGTTCATCCTATAGTGGAACTAAAGGAAGCCAAGGGAACCTATAATTTACTTTTCCAAGAATTGCTGCAAGACCCATCAAAGTTTATTGATTATTTCTGTATGTCTATTCAATCGTTCTAAGAGCTTCATACTATTTGTAAAGTAAATTAACTAAGCAAGGCACCTGTATAAGTACAAGTATTCCACTAAAAGAACGGCTGTCGATGACCTTAAGGCAAAAAAGTAGCTATAGCCTGTTCACGAATTAATTTGGATGAAGCTTAGCTATAAAAATTTTACATTTTTATTCGTGTAAACTGGGTGTGCTCCTTTATGAATTAACTTTTTGGTAGAGGTTTATATATTTTGATTTTGAAGCAATAAATCATAACGAAGCTTGTGTGGCCAGCGTTAAAACACCTGATTAATTCAAAATATTATAAATTAGAATTAGGCAACAAGGAGTCACATAAACGTACCAATGACTTTATTTTTAATTTTGACGAAGCTTTGCAGGCGTACAAACAATTAAGCAATTAATACGACAAGACCGAAAACCCAAGAAAATGAACTCATGGCCAACCAAATCAATCCTGATTATAGTATATGTATAAACAAAGTTTTCCGATTGCTTTTCACCACGTATTAATTGTATTTCACAGTTTGTCAAAAGTAATTCCCATTTGTCAATATTGACAAGAGGACAAGGCATTTGAGAGAAAGTGACGCACAACTAATACATGAAGCAATCGGAAAACCCTGTAGAGTAGGTTGGGGCAATAGTGAATGTGGAGCTATGGTGAACGTTCCGTTATTATTTCCTTCTGGTGATATTTTGGTATTTTTATATTTATAATATGTAAGCTTGTTGGGTTGCCTATGCTTATACGACGTACGAACGCGAAGCTCGACTGAACATCAAAAACACACTGTAAGCGTGACGTGGTGAAAACGTGTTGCATCGAGATAAAACGCAATTAGAAAATTAGAATATGGTAGTGTAACTTTATTTCTACGAAATCTATCTTTGGATTTACTGCAAAAATCTTAATTGAAGTTAAATAACATATTTTTGTATTTACGAAAAAAAAGCAATTCCACCAAAGTATTCTGAAGAAGATCTAGCTAATGCCCTTCAACAAATTAGGGAGAATGTCATGACTCTTCATAGAGCCTGTCTGGTTTATAATATTCCGAAAACCACGTTATCTACTCGCTTATCGGGTAAACGAGGAAGTAAAAGACTACCTGTGGACGACCTCAAGCCCTCCCCATAGAACAGGAAGAAAAATTTGCGAATTGTCTTCGAACGATGGAAAAATTGGGCTTCGGCTTATCAAGAAAAGAGGTTATAGCCATTTTAAGCAAATTTTTAACAAGAAATCAGATTAAGATACCTTTTAAAAATGATGGCGCGGACTGGTTTATTAATTTAAAAAGACACAACCTTGCCCTAAAAAAAGCGGAAACCCTGAAACCCTTTGTGAGAAGTAAAGCGTGTGATCCCTTTGTTAGATATGGTTATTTCTATATTGTGAAACAAACGTTAAATGAACTGCAACTCCATTATAAGCCCCACTGCATATGTAACCTGATTGAAACAAATGTCTGTCTAGATCCAAGTAAAACTATAAGCTATAGAAGAGACCTGCCTTGGTAATTTATGATGGATACGTAACCCACATTGACAATCGTGTTATTGAATTTGCACTTGAAAGTAATCTTACAATTGTAAAATTACGCCCTCACACGAATCATTTTCTGCAACCGATCGATTTGACGGTTTCTTCGTCGTTTAAAATTATGTGGGATTCTGAACTCACAACTGGCAATGCCACAATGTGGGTCGTAAAATAGCAAAGAAAAAACTCTCATATTGTTGGGGAGCTTCCCAGTTTTCCGCTATGTTTGGAAACGTCTGGTTGCTAGCTCGAATTGAACTGTAGTGGACTGTATGGATTTATTCTTCCCTAAATTATACACTCGTTGAAAGCAAAGTAGGTAATTTATTTGCAATAAATTAACACACAAACATTTGAACATTTAAACAAAGAATTAGCGTTTCTCGGAGTGGACTGCTCGCGTCCAGTCAGTTTGACAGACGGAGGGTAAGTGGTGAGGGCAGTCGCGCTCCAAGAAGTGCTGAAATGCGCATAGTACAACGCACAACTACAAGCGAAGCGGCAAAATTTATGAAACACTTAACACATATCTCATTGGTAAAATATGGAAGAGCGTTAAAACAGAAACCATTGTAAGTGGTTTTACGAAAGGAGGAATTTTCCCATATGACCCTACAGTTATACCAAGAGAAAAATTTAATCCCAAACCTCTGCAGAGGTGGGACCAGCACAACAAAAATGCCGAAGTCCCTACTCCAAATGTGTACATGCCGCAAGATACTAACGTGCATTCAGATTCATTTGAAAACTTGCTTTTAGAAACAGTTAGACAGGCCTTTTTCTCCAATGGTACTAGGAATTATTTAGATGTTTACAATTCAACGATACTATTTAGACAGAAATTTCATTTTTTTTACTATTTAGACAGAATTTAAATTTTTTTAAGTTTTTCTTTAGCATATTTGCAAAAATAATTATAATTATGTATTTAAAATTTTGAAAGGAACGAAACAAGCTTGAAATAAGAACTCTACATGCATTTGTGCAATACTGGTTTTAAATTGAAAAATGTGAACATAGGAAGTTACTTTATTTCTTTGAACCTTTGAGGATCAGTGGTTACCAACACCAACCATACGTTAATAAATATTATATACCAAGTGAATCAAACATATGTTTATTCACGAAAAGATTTTGGGCTCACGAGCTTGCAGTGAGATCAAATATTTGAGTTAATAAATGTTTAATTCACGTGGCGTATATATGTTTTTATTCAATTTTGACGAAATTTTGAATAAAAATTTTTATCTACGACCACTACTAAAAGTAGGCCTTTTAGCGCTAGCTTGTTTCACTAAAAGTGACGTTTTATAGTTTACCGTGTTTAAAGAAATCAGCTGTTTACTTTTAGCACATGTGCTAAAAGTGAAGCGAGGTTCAAAACTACAATTTCGAACTGCAAGTGAAGTTGTAAAGCTATTCTAGTTGCTTCTTGCGTTACAGGTAAAGCGTTTTTGAAATAATTAAAGCGTTATGTAATGAATACAGTCATATGTGGAGTATCAATAATTACATTTCGTAACTCACCTTGACAGCACGGGCGTGGCCAAACAAACGCCAGCGGCGTAGGCTACTATTCATTATGACGCAGCGTCGCAGATGCGAACCTTTCTTAAATCGATATTTATGGATTAATAACGGTAAAATTAAGGTCGTAGATAAAATATTGTATGCAACGCGTGCTAAAAGTCGTTTATGCGCGAGACATGTTATGAAACTCAGCCTTCGGCTTCGTTTCATAATTTTCATGTCTCGCGCATAAAAGTCGACTTTTAGCACTTGTTGTATAAATAGCTATTAAAATATTAAAATTTATAGCGCCTGCTGCTCTTAAATCACTTATCAAATAACAAATAAAACAGCACACTTACTGTGTGCCAAACGTCAAAGTGACGTTTGTCACCTGCTTACAGCCATACACAAAATTGGAAATAAATGACATTAAAAATATTCAAATTAAGATAATTATATATTACACACTACAAAGAGAAAGAATAATTGAATATATATATATATATATATATATATTTGTAGAAATCATAAAAATATGTTGTTCTTCATTGAAATGTTTTTAAATCTCTAGTCAATTAAACTTTTTTAATTCTCTAGTGTATTAAATAGTAGATTATGCAATGAGGGAGAGAAATTGCACTGAAGCAAAATAGCATTCTCTCCGTGTTGCATATACTATTTTTTCACGTTGCAGGAAGATTTTAAACGAAAAACCCGTTTTTTTAAACTTCATTTATTGACATTTTAGTTACAATTATTTTAAAATTAGTAGCCTATGGTAAATTTTAAAGTTGGTGGCACTGTAAGTCATTATGACAAGAGCTCACTTAACCCCCGTGACATAAAAGTCCCAATGTGTTGGTTAATATGAAAATCCCTATTAGGCTATTAACAATTTTTAGATTTGAGATTGGCGCACCTTTAAATTGTTTTCACTTTGACACTTAAATTATTTATTCAAGTGACGTTTTATAATTCATAATCTTTAGAGAAATGGATTAACAGAAGTACCAACGAAGTTTATTATCAAAGAGAGAGAAAGAAGCTGTATGCAAATACTGCTTAGAAAGGCAGGAAACATTTATTTATTTCATCGCAATAATGAACATTTTACCCTTGATGATTTACATCTATATACTACACAAGAATTAAACTTTACTCATGGTCGTACAACATTATATAAGATTATAAGACCCATGGGTTATCCCTATACTCCATTCACTATGGTCCCGGATTGTCAAAAATGACGTTTTATGGTAGCACTGTTGAATTTCGATTGGTTTCTTTGTTACTACTAGGTTGGACAACGCAAAAGCGTAATTTTGAAAATTTGCGTTTTTGTTACTTGGCAACTTTTATTTATTTTTGCTTAAGTCAGTGCAAAATATAACCTATAATTTATAGTTTTGACATTAGTAGCTCAATTAATTGTTTCTAGTTACCCATAGCTTGACTTAAAGGTATTAACCATGATATAAAGGTTTGTTTTTAATTGGATTTTGACATTGACAATCCGGGACTATAGTGAATAGAGTATACAAAAAATGCAATAATCGCCTCATTTTATGTGAACAATCTCACGTTAAAGCCCAAAAAAGTTTATTCAAAGATATTTACAATATTTACATTCCGATACAGATCACATCTGAAATTCTATTTAGGCTGCATATACTCATAGTATTATTAATAAATCCATTTTTACCTTGTTCTACTTAATTTTACGAAAATGACAAATAATTTGTCATAACCTTACTTTCATTTCGACGTTAAGTACATTCACTAAAAAAGTTGATAGGTTCTGTAATTAAAGTACACTCCAAAATTTGCATCTGACAGCGTAAACGTCACGGGAGTTAACTGAATGGATTATATATCAAATTCGAGGTTAGCAGGTTAGCTTTTGCGTCAGTTTGTGTCAAAACTGACGCGAAACCTAACCTGATAACTTGGAATTTGACATAATTGTTGTGTCAGTCATAATGAAAACTCCCTAGGGAAATTTTTGTCTTATTTAGTCTCTAGGGAGTAAATGTTTTACTTCTGTCACAATTTTGATGCTATAGAAACCGACTTCTACTCCCGGTCCTGGAAAAACGCTTTTATTTATCTTGTGAATCATATTGTGTTTATGAAGGTTGTTATGGAGTTAACCCTCAGACTGCGGAAACCGGGTCTCAAGTGACCCGAACTTTCTTTTTTCTTAAATAATTCTACCGTTTTCCAATATACTGCTTTGGGTGTTCGTGTATTCCTCGAAGCTGTTATGGAGATGCTGTAGAATAAATTTCGTGGAGAAATGTCTTGGTATACCTGAGATAATCCGCTCGGGTCACCTGAGACCCGGTTTTCGCGGTTTCGCGCTCCATTGTTTTTTCTTGTTTTCTGGAGTATAATAACACTGTGTAAAAACATAAACAAAAAGAATGGATCCTAATAAAATTCCCCTTACGGAACAACAATTGTATGACGAACTAATGCGTGATGATAACGAAAACGACTTTCATTTTTTGTCTGATGAGGACAGTGGCAGCGATAAAAGTGAAGCAGAATATGAAGAATTTTTTAGTCTGCAGGTCAATAAAAATAAAAGTTTTATTATTATATTATCATGTGCAAGTATGTATTAGAAAAACAGACATTGTGGTGTTTTAAAACTAATTTAAAAAAATTGAATTCGATCCGGGTCACTAAAGACCCATTTCCGCACTCTGCGTAACTGAAATTATTTCCGCCGGGCGAGGGTTAATAATGTCACTTTAAACTGTCAAAATTGAATAAAAACATTTTCTGTATTTGCCTACTGGTTTCCGTTGAGAACCAGGATGTTTAAAGGGCTGCATAAGTTATATGGAAACAGTATTTATACATCGCAGGTGACAAATACTGTACCGAGCTCTGTAGAGTAGTGGTTATCACATCTGCTTAAGCGGTCCCTAGACGATCAATACTTACGTCAATATATTGCACAATTTATTGTGTCAATATATTACGTGGCCAACCCACACGGTGCAATATTATTGCTCAATAAATTAGTTCACGGGTGATACTTGTGCAGTCAACATGTGGAATAATAAGAAGACAGCAAGTTGTGTGGCTATAGCATTGGTTATAGCTTCAACAAAGAAAAAAAAAAGAAGCGCAGGTGGATGAAGGAATGGTTTAAAGAAAGAAATAAGTACACTCATGAAAATCTGTTAAGTGAACTAAGAATTAGTGAACCAAGTGATTTTTAATTTTTTTTCCACGACCGGGAGTAGAAGTACGTTTCTATAGCAACAAAATTGTGACAGAAGTAGAACATTTGCTCCCTAGAGACTAAATAAGACAAAAATTTCCCTAGGGAGTTTTCATTATGACTGACACAACAATTATGCCAAATTCGAGGTTATCAGGTTAGGTTTTGCGTCAGTTTTGACACAAACTGATGCAAAAACTAACCTGTTAACCTAGAATTTGACATAATTGTGAGCTCTTGTCATAATGACTTACAGTGCCACCAACTTTAAAATTTACCATAGGTTACTAATTTTAAAATAATTGTAACTAAAATGTCAATAAATGACGTTTAGAAAAACGGGTTTTTCGTTTTTAATCTTCCTGCAACGTGAAAAAAATAGTATATGCAACTCGGAGAGAATGCATTTCTCTCCCTTATTGCATAATCTACTATTTTGCGACTAGATGAACTACTGAGAATGGTTACATCTGAAATACAAAAAAGGGATACTATAATGCGAGATGCTATCCCTCCAAGTCAGCGTTTATGAATAACACTACGCATAGATAATATAAAGGGGTTTAGAACGCAAACTCCCTATCTATTTTTGGGTCTCAGAACATTTAGCGTCATCTGTTGAGTTGAGGACGGTGCAAAATTGGCTAGCCTACTAGATGATTTCATTTTTTTATTAATTAATTTGTACTTAATATAGGTAGATAACAAATTAAAACATCAGCTTTATTTTCGATTTTTTATTTTTAACTTTTTTTCGTACATTTCTACTGCATTTTGGTAAATTTTGTTTTTAAATTTTATGGTTCTGGTATCTTTGCCAGTTAAAATTAAATTTAACACCTTAACATACGTATATATTGTTATATTTACTATTTTGCCTATAATTTCGTCTTCAATTTTACGTTTATGTTCGCACGCAAATGAAAATCTAACATGATGCGGTATTACAACAGAAATTTTATTTTTAATATTATCAGCCGAAGTTATGTTACTTAATATAATTTTTGAAATATTGTAAACCTTGTTGATATTTTTAATGAACTCTAAGTTGCAGTATTGTAACTTTCTATTTTCATAATAATACTCTCTTTCATTGATCAACTTATGACACTGGTCGCTCCCCGAATATCTACTAATGATTTGGGTTTTACAGTGTTCACAATTTAAATGTTTTAGCAATCCAGCCAGAAACGTAACCAATTATACTTTTATGCAAATCTTTTTCTAATTCAAACGCTGAAAGCATTGAGATAAATTTACATACATTGTAAATTTCGTATGGCGTTTCATTATTTTTGCAATCGTTACTGTTCATTTTGTCTACTAATCCTCTAATATTAAATAAATCTGGAATATTAGTCTTTTCACAATTGGTTCCTATTGATTTTCATCCACAGAAATTCCGAATCATTAGTGACTTAAAACTTTCTCGAAACTGGATAGTTGTTGGATTTACAGCTCGACTACGTTGATTTCTAACCTTTCCAAAATAATTTTCAATTACATCTTGATTCAAAGCTCGAGGTAAAAAAAACTTATACATGTTACTTTCTACTGAAATTTCGTATATAAGCCGTTCACGACTTTTTTGGGACAGAGTTGGCTATGATTTTTTCTTTTCATGTTGGACTAACTGATTCGATTATGTAGCGGATGCAACTTTAGTTTTCTGTCAGTGTCTGTTCGACATTTTCTTGCCACCACATTGCCAGATTTATTATTTTAATACTCGTAAGAAAATAAATGATTTATCAAAAGTGAAATAATAATTTAAATTTCCGTCAAATGAAAAGCCCAAATGCCCAAAAAATTTCCATTAAACGATGCTGCTTACAATTTAAAAAGAACAGACCAAATTTAAAAGAACGCGAGTAGATGTGGAGACTAGAGAATATTCGGCAACAATGTACCTATTCAGAAAATATAACCTTAAACTGAAAACAACCTAACCTAACACAAAAAGTGTCAATTTTCATGAGGGAGTTTTGTTGCAGCAGAGGTTCTGCCAACAAAATTACTAGATGGTCATAGCCTCACCTGACCCAAAAAGATCGTGAACGGCTTATAAATCTAAAAATCCTTCTAGCGTTTTCATCCAATTTTTTAATGTTGGAGGCACCATTTCTTTTTCCAGCTTTGTCAATAAAATACATATTGCTTAAATGTTGAATTGATTCTTTCCAAAATTTTGTATGTCCCGAATTTTTATACACGCCACCAGAAAACGGCTTTCCGCAGTGTGGACGAAGTGTCCCTCCATTTAGGCTGTCGAAAAGTTTGTCAAAATAATTTATTATTTTTGCTGTTCCTAAAGCTTCTTCATTCAAGTTGTTATCACCTGTTAAAATATTTATTAGACTGCTATAAAACATGAGTTCTTCACAAAAATTACCACTTTTAACTAACAAAGAGATGGTTGAAGCCATAGAATGACTTAATACTTGAGTAGCATAACACACTTTCATTTTCTGAATCTTGTTGGGGATCACGTGGAAGTCAGTAATTTTGTGAAGTGCTCTTAATTCACCACATGATTCATCATTAAAATAAGCTTCAATAATATGTTTCCATTTTGCTGTCAAGATTTCTCCATTTACTTCCCAAACTAAATCTTTTGCTAGCAAATTGTTTCTGATACATTTAATCATATGAGGTGTATCGTATAAGGGTATAATCTCTTCGTTTCCAACTATAAATCTTCTTTTTATTTGCTGCTCCTTTTGTATGTAAAGTGTACTCGATTCATTCAATAAACTATTTATAGCCGCTTGGTTTGGTTGTCCCTGATCACATATTGTGGCTATAATTTTCAACCCGCAATTTTGAACTTCTGTAATCCGTAATTTTATTAATTCCACTATAACTGGGGATTTCGTAGCTGACGAAGAAAATGCGAAATAAATTGGTTGTTGCCATTTTTTGAAAAGTCCACTTAGATAAAATACAAGAACATGGTCAGCAATTTGCAAACTTCGGCTATGCCCAAAATCTTGGAAACCATAAAATTTGTCGGTGGTTTTGTCATAATCTATATGAGGCATTATTGACATTTCGTCAAAAATTAAAGCACACATTTTATCACGATTATTTAAATTTGAAGCAGCTTCTTTCAAGTTGACGAATATTAATTTATTCAACCCGGCATTTATTGGAACTCTATTTAACATTGCCATTATTGTTTGCCGAGTAGAAGCGCAAAAAACTCCCTTAATTTCGAATAAGCTCTTCCAGATTGTTTATAGAATTCCAATGCCAAAACTTTCTCTTCGGTGGTGTATCTACGTCCTGTTGCTTTAACATTTCTTTTTCTCAATTGTGCTAAACAAAAAAATATAGCATCGTCTCCTAACACTTTGCTTTTTAATTTAATGTCAAATCTTGTGGCTAATTTTAACCGTTGACGAAGCAAAGCGCTTCTAATTTTGCTGTTTCGTGCAGCGCGCTTATATTTTAAGGAAGAGTGGTAGATCTTTTTTGCAAAAAGAGGGATGTTTTTTATTCGGACAGGGTTAATTTCGTTTAAAATTTTGGGGTTTCTGCTTATATTTGAAATTTGGGTGTCTGTATTAGAATTGAAGATATAGGGAGATGTATTTTCTGGTATTATATTGTCTTGCTCGTCATTAGATTGCGTGATCAAATCAGATGTAGTATACGTATCCGCATTTTCTAAAAAGTTTTAAACATTTATATTACAATTTAAATAAATACTTCTGAAATTTACCATGCCGAATTCGCAAACTAGGTATAGCCATATTTCGGAGTCTATTATTAGTATCAAAGTCAGAAGCTGTAAAGTGTAAACCATAAACCGTATACCCATTATAAACTTTCATAGGATCAACTTCCATTAGGTGGGAATTACCAATTCGTTGCAACCATTCTGTAAAACGCTTAGGGCTAGCGCGCACTATGAACTTTTTGTCGTCCAACAGTTTAGTCGGCCGAGTGAGATGTGTTATAACATATGGGGATGCGCGCATTAGCGACAGAACAGTTGACTGAACTTTTCAGACGAGATGCTAAATGCCAGCCACGGCTCCTCGCAAGGTGCATGCGCAGAAGCGTTTTACCTATGGTCACCGAAAGTTTTTGTAAAGAAATTGTATCGTTTGGCCGTTTGAGTTTCGGTGCGTGACTGAGCGATCATAATGGCCGGTGTTACGTGCTTTACTTGCAATAAGATATTTCCTAAACAATCCAATTTAAATAGACATATTCGTAATGTGCACAATTCAAAAACCATTCCTGTGTCTTATGACAAATCAGTCTGGAATTACAAGTGTTTAGAATCAGAATGCAATAATTCTTATCCCCGAAATGAGAGTTTAGTAAGCCACCTCCAACAAGTTCACAACAAAATGTTTCATAACATTGAGGAGTTTATATTCACTAGTAAAAGTGGTAAGTATGGTATGGTATATCCTTTATCAAATTGATTATACAATGTAGGTACATTATTTTATTGACTATTCAATTCACCTGTCATCTGTCAAAAAGTGACCAATGAAGAACCAGAATTCTGACGTTGCTTGACCAATCAAAAAAATATCAGTGGATATATCTTCCTAGAAGGTATTCAAGTGACTATTTTAAACAAATGTGATTTTTATTAGAAAAAGTCAATATTAGTGTTCTGTTACTATAGAAATTGCGTAGTTTGTTGCTAGATTTACTGAAAACTAATTTGAAAAAGTAGTTTGGTTCATTAAATAGTCCCCCGAATACCATTCTTAGTCAAAGTTAAGTAGATTATTTTGCGGTGGTAGCACTACTCATGTCCATTGCGTTTGGGATTAGGACTCGTGCTAGCGCACTCGTCCTAATCGTACCAAAGCGCGATGGACATTTGTGACACCACCGCAAAAATAGTCGACATAACTTTGACTACTCATAGTATTATAAGTGACTATTTTATGGTAAATTATTTTGTTTATTTTTAGAATTTGACATTTGGAAAACTATATTGGAAACTGATACCAAATCAAATTATGTTGTATCAAAAACACGAAGTAGTCCTAAAGGAGATATTATTTATTACAACTGCAATAGAACAAGAACTGGTAATAATTTATGTAGTTATTAGTAAATTATAATATGCACACATTATAATTGAAGATAATTGTCTTCATATATTATTATTTATTTATTTATTATTATTATTTCATTATGAAATACTATCATTTTAAATCACCGTTATTATTTTTTATGCAATTTGTAATTGAAAACAAATTTTATTAGGCAAACAGTCTATAACTGATGCTAGGAACAGAACCCGTGCTTTGAAAAGTAAGGGCAGTTGCAAGCTGCCATCTGCATGTACTAGTCAGATTAAATTAATCCAACATGGAAATAAGTTAATTGCCTACTTACAAGGGACTCATTATGGACATGATGTTGAATTGGTACATTTAAGGATTTCAAAAGATGACAAAGCTATAATAGCTTCTAAATTAATTACTGGTGTGGCCAAATCTAGGTAAGTTTTACAATAATCTTTTTATACTTGGGGTTATATTATTATATTACTACCTTATTGGTATAATTTTTTAACTATATATATACAGTGTGTCCAAGATAAGGAGGGCCAGTATGGGGATCTCGGTAATGGTAAGAGATACAAATTTGGTTAAATGGGAAGAAAGTTGCGCAATTAAAGGACTAAAAAAATGACTTCTAGAAATCCTTGATATGATTTTTCGTTTTTGAATTATCTCAAAAAAACCGAATTTTTGGATTTTCTTTTTTATTTTTTTCTGGCGTTAATATTAAAGTTAGAGCGAAACTGATTAAACTTCTTTATAGTAACTTTTAGTGGACTTAATGATTACGTTATCAATTTTTTTATCCGACGTTTCGTCTTCGAGAAACCATCATCAACTTCATTTTTTTAAATACGGTCCTGGTTTTTTGATGCCAAATTTGCAAAGCCCTTGTTACTCTGAATTCAACAATGTGCCACATATTATGGTTTAATTACGTTTCGAGCTTTTTTCTGATCATCATCAGAATTTTTTTTAGATACGGACCTGCATTTCTCATAATTTTGTAAAAATAAGTTCATACAGTAAGTTAGACCTTTTTACATGCCGTTAAAATATTAAAATGCACATCATAATGTCATAATTCTGATACATTAATTTAATAACCAACCAATAACTATTAACAATAAACAACAAATAAATGAACAAAAGATAGACAGAAAGAATAACAAAACGAACACCGAAACCATTTAATAGGTATTAAATTTACAGAAGGTATTCAAAAAGGTTGCCATCATTCTCTATGCATAAATAACATTTAACTGTAGAATCTAAAACATTATTCAGCAATACTGGCGTTATACTTTGAAAGGCTTCAAGAACCAATCTTCTAAGTTCTTCTTCTAATTCAAAACGTTAAATACCTATTACATTGTTTCGATGCTCGTTTTCTCATTCTTTCTGCCTATCTTTTGTTCATTTATTTGTTGTTTATTGTTAATAGTTATTGGTTGCTTATTAAATTAATGTATCAGAATTATGACATTATGATGTGCATTTTAATATTTTAACGGCATGTAAAAAGGCCTAACTTACTGTATGAACTTATTTTTACAAAATTATGAGAAATGCAGGTCCGTATCTAAAAAAATATCTGATGATGATCAGAAAAAAGCTCGAAACGTAATTAAACCATAATATGTGGCACATTGTTGAATTCAGAGTAACAATGGCTTTGCAAATTTGGCATCAAAAAACCAGGACCGTATTTAAAAAAATGAAGTTGATGATGGTTTCTCGAAGACGAAACGTCGGATAAAAAAATTGATAACGTAATCATTAAGTCCACTAAAAGTTGCTATAAAGAAGTTTAATCAGTTTCGCTCTAACTTTAATATTAACGCCAGAAAAAAATAAAAAAGAAAATCCAAAAATTCGGTTTTTTTGAGATAATTCAAAAACGAAAAATCATATCAAGGATTTCTAGACGTCATTTTTTTAGTCCTTTAATTGCGCAACTTTCTTCCCATTTAACCAAATTTGTATCTCTTACCATTACCGAGATCCCCATACTGGCCCTCCTTATCTTGGACACACTGTATTCAATACAAAAGCACCAACAATTTTTTTTTATTCTGTTATATATCTACTTTTGCCATCTAGCAACATAAATCATGATTGGCAGCACATTAAGTACATTAATCATTTTTATATTTTAGGATTCTGGACTCTGTGCATGACAAAGTTGAAGATTGCCTAAAACGCATTGACCTTTTAACTTCCAAAGATATTGACAATATTAAGCGCAGTTTTAATATTGAACTTAAAGATGGAAAGAGACATAATAACGATGCAGTATCTTTAGGTCTTTGGGTCCAAGAATGTCTTAGTATGTCAGAAGATGAAAACCCCATTTTGTTTTATAAAAAACAAGGTGAAAATTCAGATGTACTGTCAGAATCTGACTTTTGTATTGCAGTAATGACTAAATTTCAAAAAATGATGCTGCAGAAATTTGGAAAAAATATTATAACCATAGACGGGACTCATGGGCTTAATAACTATGATTTTGAGTTGACCACCCTCATGATAGTGGATGAATTTGGACAGGCGTTTCCTGCAGCTTTCATGTTTTCAAATAGGAAGGACACATCAATTTATGAAATATTTTTCCAGAACATTCTGAAAAAAGTTGGTCGTATAATGGCAAAAACATTCATGTCGGATATAACACAGACATTTTATGTGCTTGGTGTCGCATTATGGGACCTGTTACAAATCGTTTGTATTGTTCATGGCACATTGATAGAGCTTGGCAAGTCAATTTGACGAAAATCCCAGATAAAGAAAAACAGCAGTTTACAAGATGTTAAAAATCTTACAGGAAGAACAAGATGAAAAAGAATTTAAGACAAAGCTTGTTTCATTTTTAAACTTGCTTTTGGAGGATAAAGATACCAAAACTTTTGGACAATACTTTATGGCTAATTACGCAAACAATTATGAACAATGGGCATATTGTTTTAGAAAGTTTCTCGGGATAAATACAAATATGAGGCTCGAGTCAATGCATAAGACCATCAAATATTTTTATCTCAAGCGGAAAACAATTAAAAGGTTAGATAAAGGTTTGCATACTGTATTAAAATATGTAAGGAGCAAAAGTATGGAAAGGATAATTAAACTCATGAAAGGGAAAACAACGATATACCACAGCAGGATTTTTAAGAGACACCAGTCTGCATTAAATTGTGATTTGGCTGTAGAAGTCAAAGATGAAAAGAGTTGGATAATTGGAGAAAGGGATAAATTTAAATATTTTGTCACAAAACTACTCGATTCAAGCTGTTGTCGATTAGATTGTCGTGAATGTAAGATATGCTTACACATGTATTCTTGCAGTTGTAGTGATTTTGTGTATAAATTTAATATTTGTAAGCATATTCATTTTATTCAAATAATGTTCGAGATCCCAACAACAATTAACAAAAATTATAGCAAAGATGTTCCCGAAGAGTTATCTAAAGAAACTGATGACTTTGTCTCAGCTCTACAAAGTCAAACAAATCAATTTATTAGTCTAAAAAATAACCTTTTTTGTAAAATAAGTGAAACTTTTGTAAAATTACAAAATGTTGACTTGGATAATTTAAGTGATTCAACAGTCATGGAAGTTCATAAACATTTAAATGTTTTAAGTAACTTAATTGACCTACCAAAAATGTCAAATACTAGTTTCGAGCAATCCAAAAACGAGGCACTAAACAAAAATATTACACCACAGATGCGCTTTTTTTCTACACAGAAAAAAAGAAAACCTAACCCTGTTTACAATAAAAAACCAAATAAAGAAGAAAAAGAAACTTTAAGTAATGTGTTAACTGGAAAATCTGAGATCTTTATTTCAGTTGACCCCAGAAACGACCATTTGTATTTGTGAAAACATGTATATTTTTAATATTAAAATAAATTGAATATTATTATAAAGTAGTTTTACTACATTTCCCATACATCAAAGCTATTTTTTATGACACAAATAGTGTTTTCTGTTGCCGTTCAAGCTATAATCTATAATTTAAAAGAAAATTGTTAAAAATTAACCTATTCTCATATTTTCAAATATTTATTTAATAGATTAAAAAAAACTCTAAAGTTCCTATAAACGACTTGCAATGCTAATTATTTGGCTCCTTTCTAATAAATAACTTTTTCATTAATATTTTTAAAAATAATGCAGCAATTGTTCCGTAACCTTCTATGGTTTTTAGCTATAAGTATAAGAAGCTTAAACTACCTATTCTTATTTAAACGCTTTTACAAATTGAAAATCAAATTCGCCGCCATCAAGGATGTGCCGTTGGATTGGCGCATGCGCGTTGGTAGGAGCCGTGGCTGGCATTTAGCATCTCGTCTTTTCAGTTGGGTCTTGTCACAAACCGGAATACGACTAAACTGTTGACCGACACACCTGCAACATACGATTTCAATATCACTGCGCGCACTAGACGACTAAAAGTGCGCCCAGAACTTCGCCTGTAAACTATTGTCTTCAGTTGTGTTTGAAAATCTTTGTGAACATCATGGACCAATCTGACTGGACTGAAAAATGGATTGTGAACGTAGAGGAAAGGCCAGCTCTATATGATAAAAGTCAGAAACAATATAGCGATCGGAGTGCAAAGGAAAGATTATGGCAAGAAGTTTGTGTAGCAGTAGTGCCAAATTGGAGCGAGCTCACGTCACACGAAAAAGTAACCAAAGGTAGGTGCCAGAATATAATTTTTACTTTTTGCAATTATATATTTCATTTATTCATGAAATGCAGGATCACTTCTCTGAACTGAATAATATTTATACAAAATATTGTAAATACAATGGGTTTTGTTCAATAGCTTGAAAAAACAATCAATGCTCTTAAAAATGAAATTTAATGTCGATACACGTGTGAAAGAATAAAGTCTTATAATTATATTTATACGAGCATGTTATATTAAACTGTTTAACAAAAACCTATGCTTTTTACAGTACAAAACAATTCAATATTTTATTTGTTATAATCTAATATTTTTCTATAATCTAAACAACTTAAATTTTATCATATTGCCATGGAATGGACCCCGATGGAGAAGTAAAATAGTTGGCCAAATAATCCTGTACGTGTAGCCCTGTTCATGTACCACGATTATTACAAGTAGCAAGGTCCTCTAACGGGCAACTATATAAAGTATCTTCAAATTGCACTCCATCTTTTTTTCTCACATAATTGAGCAGTACACAACAGGCTTTAACTATAGAATCACAAAACTCGGGGGCCACATCAACCGGCCTATGAAAGATTCTCCACTTGTTAGCAAGTATTCCAAATGCACATTCAACCATTCGCCGAGCCCTGGTTAATCGGTAATTGAAAATACGTTTCTGAATAGTCAGGTTTCTTTTAGCATATGGACGTAAGACACGTTCAGACAAACTAAATGCTTCATCTCCTACGATTATAAAAGGCATTTTCCTGTCATTAGCGCCTGGCACAAATCTGCCGCTGGGAATATTTAGCTGATTCTGTTCTAACTTTTGGCCGAAATTGGACCGCTTGAATACATGTGAATCACTGGAACCTCCATATGCCCCAATGTCCACGGCAGAGAAACAATAGTCGGCATCTACTAAAGCGAGCAGTACAACTGAAAAATATTGTTTGTAATTATAGTGCAGGGAACCTGTGTTAGAGGGCTGCTTCATTCTAATATGCTTGCCATCGATGGCACCTATGCAGTTTGGAAAATGTGTTCTCTGATAAAATTCATCTGCTATTTGTACCCAATCATTTTGCGATTTTCTGGCCATATATAATGGTTGCCAGTAGTTCCACAATTTGTCGCAAGTATCTCTCACAATTTCACGTATTGTTGAACTTCCCAATAGAAATTCAAAATGCAGCGAATGAAAACTGTTCCCCGTTGCTAGATACCTAAAAACAAATAAAATTGATAAGTACCTCTCTAAGATACATTTTTCGTCTGATAAACATTTTTTTCAGGTAAAGACATTCAGCGTAAATGGCAGAATCTACGATCATGTTTTAAAAGGGACCTAAGGTTACAAAAAGAGAGAAAATCCGGAGAAGCAAAAGTGAAAAGAAGAAAATATGTATATTACGATCAGCTACTGTTCCTACTTCCAACATTAGAGGATAGAGAAACGGTGAGCGATATAACTCCATTGCAGGCAAATGAAGATGATCCGACAGAAGACGGCGACGCACAGTGGGCTGTAACTGCATTAAGGCGGACTTACGATTTTTTTCTAAAAAATTGCATTTTTGAGTATACCAATCGACAGAAATTATTGATTATAATGAAACTTGTAACTTGTCATTTTCCGCTAAAATTAGTTTTTATATGAAAAAAATGTATTTTATTTTTTTTTTGTATGGAACGAAACAAAAAATGTATTTCAGCCAATTGCTAGCCGATCTCGGCTTGGGACGTACTAGGCCTTATTCTATGACTGTTTTCCAATAGCTTTCGGTAAAAAACGCGCGCACAGAGGTGCGATTCTGACGGATATACAGTGTGTCCCCGGATAGGTGAAACGACTTGTGAAAGGTAAAAAATTCTCGATTTAAATTTTTATTTTTTGGGGTTCAGCGCTGCTTGGTTAAAGGCGAATTTCTAACATTATTTGAAAAATCAAGTATGCCTTGGAAATGCTTAAAAATACTATTTTTCAAAACACCTATTTTTATGTAAGGTAAAGTACCTTTTATGTGGCAAATACGACAAAAAGTTATTAATAAAACTTGTTTAGAATCAACATCTCGGCCCCTATACCACATTTCAAATTCCTTAGCCAACTTTGATCTCTCAAAATTTCTTTTTATGTTTAGGTCCCAAATCAAAGAATTTTACTTTTAACAAAGATTTTTATTGGAAAAACAAATACTTTTAACAAAGTTTTTTACTTCATAGTAAAAAAACTTTGTTAAAAATAAAATTCTTTGATTTGGGAAATAACTACGAGTATAAAAAGAAATGTGAGAGATCAAAGTTGGCCGAGGATTTTGAAATTTCGTATAGGGGCGGGCCTAGATGTTGATTCTAAACAACCCTTTTTAATAACTTTTTGTCGTATTTGCCACATAAAAGGCACTTTACCTTAAAGAAAAATAGGATTTTTAAGAATTTCCAAGGCATACTTGATTTTTCAAAACTGAAATAATGTTAGAAATTTGCCTTTAACCAAGCAGCGCTGAACCCCAAAAAACGAAAATTTAAATCGAGATTTTTTTACCTTTCACCTTACACCACACACTGTATATCCGTCAGAATCGCACCTCTGTGAGCGCGTTTTTTACCGAAAGCTATCGGAAAACAGTCATAGAATAAAGCCTAGTACGTCCCAAGCCGAGATCGGCTAGCAATTGGCTGAAATACGACATTTTTTGTTTCGTTTCATACAAAAAAAAAAGAAAATGCATTTTTTTCATATAAAAACTAATTTTAGCGGAAAATGACAAGTTACAAGTTTCATTATAATCAATAAGTTCTATCGATTGGTATACTCAAAAATGCAATTTTTTAGAAAAAAATCGTAAGTCCACCTTAATGCAGTTACAGCCCACTGTGCGACGGTGAGGAAGTGGACGAGAGTATACGGTCAGAGAGTCCCAACATAAGCCAAAGTCAACCAGCGGTTCCCAGCGTGAAACGATCGAAAAAAACAAAAATGTGTTATGGGGAATCTTTACTCCACATTCTTCAACAGAAAAGTAATGAGCCAATAGATGAGGACAAAACTTTCCTCTTATCACTGGTTCCGACGTTTAAAAAACTCACTGATGATCAAAAGTTAGAGGCGAAAATGGAATTTTTGTAAAATCGTATTAAAATAAGGTCATTTATGCATTAATTTGCGGGCGTAAATAGTGCCTTTTGCGCCCTAAGGCCTAAAAATAATTTGCGGGCGTAAATAATGTCTTTTGCGCCCTAAGGCCTAAAAAACCAGCATCACATTGGCAACAAACAACAATTTGATTTTTGAGAACGAATCGTGCTATTTATTTTTCAAAGCTTTATGGTGGATTCTACAAAAAATCTTGTTTGCATTTCGGGCGTGAACGGCAATTTTGGCCCTTTGGCGTTTTATAATCCTTCGGCCCTTCGGGCCTCTGGCTTATAATTCCGCCGCGAGCCAAAATCGCCTCCTTCACGCCCTTAATACAAAAATAGCTATTTTAAAGGTACTTAGAACAGTACAAACCTCAACATCCGTCATCCCATCTCGTCCGACGTCCAACCTGGCTACTATGTGCATACAATATTCTACTGTTTCAAATTATGAACATCATAGACTGTCAGATCCATCAACCAGCAATTGTTACATAAATACTCATCTGCCAGTTAATAATACACAACAAGACTATAGCAGAAGCTCGTCTAGTTGCTCATATACCACAACCTCATTTCTCTCACCAAGTAATAATACAATGGAGGAACAGCAATCAGAATTATTTGAGTTGCATTAGTTATGTTTTTCTATACGTTTTCAGAAGTTGCTTGCCCAAATTATCATATACAATACCGCGAGCGGTCGACGAATTGCCGAAAATTTTTGTCAAAGTGTATGAGTGTTTATTGCTTCGATATAAATTGGTCGAGTGCGACAGCACGAGACCAATTTTGAAGCAATAAACACGAATAAACACTTTGACAAAAATTCATGCAATTCGTCGGCTGCAAGCGGCATTTGAAGGACTATTCAACGAACAAAATTGACATTTCTTAGTAATTAATCAATTTTATCACGTCCTCTTTGAAAATAAAAATCTGTCGACGTAAAATAAATTGTTTGTCAAATTTGACATTTCTAATATCATATTTGATTAATTTTACAGGAAGTTAAATAAATGTCACAGGAGGAGAAAAAAATTGTCATTAAAACTCCGCTAGCGGAATTGTTGCACAACTTTACGCTGATTGAGGGCAAATGACATAAATACTAAATTATGATTGGTGAATAGTTAACTTGAAGGGGGTGAGTTGAATAGTCAAGGGTAATACCACAAGTAGTGGATATATTTTTGACAAATATTTTGCCGTTTCCATGTAAATTATTGCGTTTAAATTTCACGAAACAAAATCACATCAAAAATGTCACGAGCCGAAGGCGAGTGACATTTAAATGTGATTTTGTTGAGTGAAATTTGCAATAATTTCTATGGAAATGGCAAAATATTTTTAAAAAATATATCCACTTCGAGTGGTATTTGGGATGACTATTTAACAATATTAATACATAACGATTAACTTTATTGAAAAATAATCCAACAATTAATATTCATCCTCAATTAAATTTAGCGGAATACTTCTAAACCACCACATTTTAATTTTTAACGCAAGCCAAACTTTGTTCACACAGTTTGTTGGTGTTTAGTTTTACGTAACCTAGCGATATCACTAAGGACAGACATCGTTGCTAAGCGATATTTCGCAACAAGGCTGTTTAGTTTTTGAGTACGTACATTGTTTTGTGAATATTTTGCATGGTGCCCAATATTCAGTGATATACTGCTGTTATTGGTTGAAAAAAGCAAATGTCTGCAATATGATTGGCTTATATGTTATAGTGTTGAATAGTCATTGTTATTTTATTAAAAGTTTTTTTTAGTTAAAATGTGAAGTTGAGTTCTAAGAAGTTTTTGTCTTCCTAAACGATTATTGTTATTTCTATAAGAGTTTGTTTTATTTTTATTAGAATTGATGTTGTGTTTTCAGTAGCTTTTTCCTAAGTAATTATTATTATTTCATTAAAGAAGTTGGTTTTTAAAAATAAAAGTATGATCTTGAGTATTCAGTAGTTGTTTTTTAAATAAGTAATACTATTATTAAGATAGTTTTCTTAAATTAAAATGTGTCGAGTTCAAATATATTATAAATAGTTATATATTAGTTTATTTTCTTACCTTAGTGTAACAGATAGTCTTTCTTCACATGGGACGCAGTTTCTGAATTTTGTATCTTGGTAGCTTATTGAGGGTCCAATAATTTTTAGTAGTTCGTCAAAACTTGAGACGCTCATTCTATGGAAGCCAAAGAACTTTCTAGGATACGTCCTCAAATCTTCGTACAGTGCATGAAACTGGCCCTTCAGCAAGCGTTGGCTGGTTATTGGGTGAACCCAATATCTTCTTTTTTGATTTTTTTTCGGTTTCTAATAACTGACGCCGCGACGCACATAGGAGTATTCGTATGTTAAAACCGGTTAAAAGTCAAAAGTTATAAGTTACTCAAAAATTCGTTCAAACCATTTTTTGTTTAAGTTTGATAACCAGTCTGTCAATCGGCCGCCATAAAACTTCTACCCCCACTTGCCTCTTGTCGTAAAGTCAGTCGGAACCCAGTCAATGTTGGAATCGCACGTCTTTGTTGGCGACGCTTTTGTTTGTGGTATTTAGTTCTCTCGCTATTGTATTGTCGTGTGATTGACTTCAGAAAAAATATTAATTGAATATGGAAGTGGAAGGTACGTACCGTAATTTAAAACGAAATTTTATTATTTTCTGTTTGTATTGTACGTTTAGGAACTATGTTTAACGGGTCCTATAAGAGCATTTATTTTTACTTTTAATTTTGTTATAACAGTGTTTTTGTTTAAGTGTCTGGTCTTGTCCAGCTACATTTCTTTTATAGAGACGAAATTTAGGCTTATGCCAATCATATATTACAATAAAATTGTCCGCCTTAATCCGCCATTTTGTTTTTTATCCATTCGAAGTTAATGCATGTAAAAGTTGAATTATTTCAACATTGTATTTTTTTGTTTTTTCTCTCGTAGATTCTTGTAAAACCGTCAGGAAATTTACCAGAAGAGCTTTATATGACATCCTGAAAGAATTCAAGGGGAAAAAAATGGACGAAAAGTTTTCATTAATGGAAAAAAAACTTGTAGAAATGACTAAATGTCCAACTGATCAAAAAACTGTTTTAAGTCGGGCCTTAAGGTGTTTCAAGAGTGATTTCAAGAAGAAATGGACAGCCGGTAGTTACAAGGATGAACGTTTCTTGAAAAATAATGAAGAATGGCTCACGTCTTCGATCGAATTGCCCTACTGGTCTGCAGAACCTGCACAAAAACCAGGACGTCCACCTAAAACATTCGAAGAGTTAAGTGACCGCAGTAAGCGTCGAAAAACAAAAGTACTACGGGAACAGGTACCTGTCGAGGAACTGACGTATGCCGCTGGCGTAAGTCAGCGCACTTCAGGAAATAGTGATGCGTCAAAATTAATAAAAGAAATGACTTCCACGCCAACCAGAGCTACAAAATTTCGCAAAGTTATTACTTCTGTTCAAAAGCAAATAGTTGTTAAGAAACATACACTCGAAGGGGCTCTGGCAATCTTTGTAGAAGGCGACTTCAGTCGAAGACAGTGGGAAGTTATACACGGGGCTAACAAGAGCATCTACCCCTGTTATTCACTCATAAAAAAGGCCAAAAAAGAATGTTACCCGAATGAGCAATCGATTCGAGTGACTGAAACTTGCTCTGAGATTGAACTACAAGCTTTACTTGACCACACGGCATTGCGTCTGTATAAATACGTAGCAGAGGTTGTAGATACTTGTTCACAGGAAGAGCAGCAAAACATGGTTTTAATTTCAAAATGGGGCTGTGATGGAGCGCAGCAGTTGCAATATAAACAAAAGTTTGAAAACAATACCGACAGTGACGCTAATATTTTTCAAAGCTCATTCGTGCCTTTAAGATTAGTTGTAATGGTTGATGGAGAACAAAAAAAAATCAATGGCAAAACCCAGTCCCTTCTTCTGTCAGATTTTGCAGACCTATACGAATACGCTTTATCAATGAATCAAAAGATGTTACCAAAAATGAAATAGCGTACATCAAAAATCAAGCTGCAAATTTAAAAGAAACAGAATTGCTCACACCTAATGGATTAGGTAAAATAAAGCATAACATGATACTTACCATGATCGATGGAAAAGTATGCAATGCTGCAACTGATACTTCATCCACTATGAGATGTTATATTTGCGGACAGACTTCCAAAGATTTCAACAAATTAATTGTAGCAGAGGAAGTCAATGAGGAAGCACTGAAGTTTGGATTATCGATTCTTCATGCTAGAATTCGTTTCTTCGAGTCGCTATTGCACTTATCTTATAAATTACTATTAAAAAAGTGGCAAGCGCGAACAGCCGAAGACAAAAAGATTGTTAAAGAAACAAAAGAAAAGATTCAAACTACCTTCAAAGAAGAAATGGGTCTACTCGTAGACATTCCCAAACCAGGATTTGGGAATACTAATGACGGCAATACGTCCAGAAGATTTTTTGCTCATCCGGAATGCTCTTCTCGAATTACAGGCATCGATATTGGTCTAATAAAACGATTTAAAGTAATCTTAGAAGTGATTTCAAGTGGCAACAGCATTGATGTTGGTAAATTTGGAGCCTATGCACATGAAACTGCTGAAATGTACACAAATTTGTATGGTTGGCATCCTATGTCACCAACTATACACAAAATTTTAATGCATGGTGCCAAAGTCATATCTACTGCAATTCTACCTATCGGTCAACTATCGGAAGAGGCAGCAGAGGCCCGCAACAAGCACATACGCTATTATAGGCTAAATTTTGCTCGAAAATTTTCACGAGTCGATTGTAACAGAGATATATTAAACAGGCTGTTACTAAGTTCAGACCCGTATTTAAGTTGTAGCAGACCAAAGCTACACAAGAAAAGTAAGCCATTTTCGATGGAAGCAATCAGTCTTATGGTCGCAAGTACACCGCTTTTACCTCCAAATGAAAATGATGCCGAAGAAAGTATAGAAGAAGACGAAGATGACTAATGATATGTTTTGATCGCAAATTTGTATAGTTTTTTTAAAATAAATATCTAATATCATTGAACTTTGTATTACATTCGATGAAATTGCAAAAAAACGCGAAAAATAATTTTGACCAGTTTTATTATGCGAATACTCCTATGTGCGACGCAAGCTATCTCTACCAAATCCATTTTGAGACTGGGGTCAGACAAAAATGATCGACGACACAACTGTTTTGTTTAAGTGCGCGCTCAACCTGGGGACAAACCAGTTTACTTCGTTAATGCGCGCAGATTCTACTTTCACCGACCAAACTGTCGTTGAACAGTTCAGTTCATAGTGCGCGCTAGGCCTTAGGATATTTTTGGGGATTTGGAAATCTGTGACGCGTGATAACACCTGTACTATAACATTTATGCACGCTACAGAGTTTTATGTTTGATTATAAATAAAGTTACTGCAACTTAAGTATAATCAGCGCAGTGACAGTGACATTACTAAAATGTTTCATGAGCTTCTATAAGTTTAGGCTTAGTAATTTTTCTTTCAAATATTTGCCATCTGGCGGCTTGTGGACGGTGCGCAAAATGTTCTGAGACCTAAAAATAGATAGGGAGCTTGCATTCTAAACCCCTTTATATTATCTATGACACTACGTTATCTAGCTACTGGAAATAATTTTGAAGATTTAAAATTCACAAGTGCTGTATCTCCACAATACATAGGCATAATTGTAATGGAAACTTGCACAGCTATAATAAACTGCCTGAAGGATTACATAAAGGTTAGTAAAATACAACGATTATTTCAAAAATTATACAAAATTTATTTTATATGTAGCAATTATTTACATTTTATTGAAAATTTGAAAAGTAGTGGGTTGCGACGAAGTATTAGAATGAGAGGATCCTGGAAGTTGTTCTATCTGTCCTGTCAGTTGAGGTAGTGCATGTGGGGTATCATAATAACCAGGACTTAGTTGCATAGTAGTATATGGTGTAGATGTGCGACTAAAACAATTAATTTATACAGAATCCCTGTGCAGAGTGCCCATTTGGCCCGCAAACATTTGTTGCTGCGGTGTCATTTTCTGAAGCTCTACTGTCCAAGCTGAAGCAATTTTGTCTGAGTCAGTTTGAGGTTGTTGAAGGTGATTGCGTGCTAGTGATATTAATTCTTCGGACTCATCAAGTTTCTTTGCCTTCTTTTTTGGAGGATCATTCTTGCGCTGTAAATTAATACGTATTTTAAGTAAACCTCTCATATTACCTTTCTGTGAATAATAATTTTATTATTATTTTATTATTTTATTTTATTTGTAATTGCAGTTGCCAGCAACAGAAGCTGAATGGAAAGCTATTGCGAATGGATTTAATGATCGATGGAATTTTACTAACTGTCTAGGAGCAGTAGATGGAAAGCATGTGGCAATTAAAAAACCACCACACACTGGCTCGCATTATTACTATTATAAAAAGGTTTGCAGTATTGTAATGATGGCAGTTGTAAATTACAATTATGAATTCATTATGGTAGATGCTGGTATCAATGGGCGAATATCAGACGGAGGTGTCTTGGCTCATATTGCATTTGGAAAAGCATTATCAGATAAATCACTTCAAATCCCAGAACCTGCTCCATTACCAAATAGTGAAAAAATACTACCTTTTGTATTTGTAGGGGATGACGCTTTTGCACTGACAGAAAATTTCATGAAACCTTATAGCCAAACAGGATTAACCGTGGGAAAAAGAATTTTTAATTATCGACTAAGTCGTGCACGTCGGATTGTAGAAAATGCATTTGGGATTTTAGTTTCCAAGTTCGGTGTATTTCAAAGACCTATTGCGCTATCTCCTAAAAAATCCCAAATAATTGTCTTAACATGTTGCTATTTGCACAATTATTTAAGAAGAAACCATCCTCAAATATACATGTGCAGCAATTCTATCGATGTAGAAGATGTTGAGTCAGGAATTATTGTTGAAGGAAGTTGGAGAACAACTGGACAGTCCACATCACTTCGTACAACTCATGCCAGAAATTCACCCACAATTGCGAAAGCCATCAGAGATAGTTACTGCGATTTCTTCAATAATGAAGGGCAGATTGCATGGCAACATAAATTTGCATAAGTGAAACTATGAATAAATTAATAAATTGTATTTACTTACAGTAATAATTGTAGAAGTATTTATTGTTCCATTATTGTCCGCATCGTCGATATCATTCTCAGCTTCCTTGTCGTCATCCTCAATCCGAATAGTATTTTGCGACGTACTTGGTTCGTCCAGACCCACGAGAAACTTCATGCCATCAAAATACCATAATGTTGGTTCTGTTATATCGTCTGTTCCAGCACCACTTTTTTCAGAATATTTTATTCGGTTTAATTCCTTTCTGAAGTTAGTGCGCAACGAATTAAATTTTTTAACTAACTGCGACTTATCAGCATCCGAATAGTATTCTCTATATTTACGAAGCAACTCTTCGTACTGTTCATTTTTTTTATTCTGTTGCTGTATCCCTTACTTTTGATATCCCACAGAGCAGGTAAGCTCCGATACACGTCGATGCATTCTAAAATGAACTTTCTTTCTTCATCTTTTCCCTTTGTAGCCATTGTAGATGTTTACTCCAACACTGTTAACACAGAATTGAACCAGTATTGTGCAATATTGCCAACAGACGTTGCAATATTTACTAGATTGCACAATAAAAATCAAACTGTTTTTGATTGACTTAATATATTGCGCAATCTTTCAATGTGATCTACAGACGCTCAATATTATTTAGGCCAGTCAAATTAGACATTTACTTGACAAAAATACTACCTAAAAAGTCAGCATGTAGTTTTATAGAAAAAATCACATAGAATTGAATGAACTAAAAAGTTAACAGCTGAATCAGTGGAGAAGTGATTCAAAATTGCGGTCAAAGTAATGAAAAAACGGTTTTTTGGATATGAAAGATCAAAAGAGCGATGATTTTTTTCCAAAAAAAAAATAGGCATATGTAGTTTAAATAAACAAATAAATTAAGCTGTCGATGGTCAAAATCGATTCATTAGAAAAACAGTTATCGCTAAAAAACCGCTAAAAATGACCGATTGCTCAATTGTTCTTAACTTTTAAAAAACAACCTATATAACGTTGACATTTTCAGAAAGCATAGTACTCGATGAGCAAAAAACGCATGATTTTAAAATTTGCAAAAATATTGATTACTTTTTGCATAAATCATTTTTTTCGGCGTCGCAAAGTTATGCTATAAACTAGGTAAATGTTTAATTATGAATGCACGCGGCCAAATTTAGTCACATAAATGACGGCTGATTAGTTACACTACAAGACGATCAAAAGGTGATAATTTTGTAAGTTAGCCTGGCCTCAGGCCACAATAATGGCGGCAAATGCACAATAAAGCTAGCACACACACACACAAGAATAAGTTCGGTTCGTATGAATGATAGATAATAGGTTATTTAGTTATTTGCACGGATACCTGATTCTTTGGCGATCCTTGAACGAGACGTGCGAGGCCACCTGGCGACATGCATTCAACTGTGGCACATGTGTGAAAGCGGGGGCGATGCGTGAGGGAATAGGCAGGAATCCGCCTCGTAGTGGCGTCAATTGGGGTGCGTCTCTCACATGAGACCGATACGACAGGGAGGCCCAAACGTCCTGCAGGAATAATTCCCCGATTTGTCGGGATAGAAGGGTCAGCCCCTTACTCAACGAAGCAGAACTACGGCCATCTGAATGCCCAAAACGCCCACGCAACAGCGTCACACACACCAAGCACTCACGCGCCTTGCGTTACAGTCAACGGCCCTCTCGGAACTCCAAAAAGGCAAAAACAGTTTTAATGATCACACAAACCTTGTAACAGCACGAACCGGAAGGCGACGAGCGCGGAAAGTCGCACGAACTCTTACTGTACGACCTCTTAGCTCGACGGCTCCGAGCTGAATCCCCAAAGCGACCGTTAGAGAAACTCGCGGGAAGCAAGCGCGTCATCAGGTGACTCTCGACAGCCAGTGGCGAGGCGAAGCCTTAAGCTCGATTCACATTATAGTGCAAGGCACATGCCATGCACGGGCAGGGTACGCGCTCGGCAAAATGTATTTCTCATGAAATCTTATGCATTTTGTCGGGGGGCATTCACACTAGGCGGTCACCTGCTCGGCAAGCGACGGCGCTTGCACGCGGGTTTTCTTTCGAACAATATTTGCCGAGCACGTGCCGAGCCCGTTTCGCAAAAAAAGTTTTGTGTGAATACTCAACCGGGTAGTCGATAGGCGAAATCAACAAAATGATGAGGTGTCAGCAGAGACAAACTTTTGCAGCGGAAATGAGTAAAATGCTACTAGAATATGTACACAAAAATGAAGAATTGTATGATTTTTTACATCTTTGTTACGACTTTTTAGCATATTATGTACCCAAAAACGTCGTTTTCTTTTTTGGCATCACTTTACAAAGTTCTCTTTATCTTCTTCGTCTAAAATTCAAGATTTTTTTATTAATGTTAAAGTTGACAACATATTGTAAAAGCTCTTAAAGAACGACTGAAACCCGCCGCAGTGTGAATGCTTGAAGAAATCCTTGCTCTTGCCGAGCCCGTGCAGTGCCCGTGCCTGGCATGTGCTTTGCACTAAAAATGTGAATCGGGCTTTAGGCGGCTGGAACTAGTTTTGCCCGCGCTTAACGAGCACGTGTATTATAAAGGGTGGCCTAAAACGACGAAAACGCGACAGCTCCGCCAATATACAGGGTGTTCGAATTCGAAAATTGTTAGAATATGTGATGAAAAGTTAAAAATGCTGGCAACGGATTTGAAATACAGACAGGCTGTACTGAAAGCTTAAATGATCAACTCTAATACTGAAGGCTGCAAAATGTCGCTTTTTTTGATACGTGTTTGAATATTTTGTTAGGTCCGGGGGCGTTGTCATTAGGTTTGTTCGTTTGTTGCACTAGTTCAACATATTTGACACTTTCGGCACTAAATCTGTTCGTTTGTCAAATAGTGCTGCACTAACTTGAACTTATTTCTGTTCGTTTGTTAGAGTGCAGGTACACTAAACCGCACTTTTCACACCTGGTTTGAAGGAGGTGCAGAAAGTGCAAAATATAAGATAACAAAATCCTAACCTCTGAACTTGTCGGGTTGGTGGTATTAACCTAGAAAATGAACCCAGCCATTGTGTGTTACCAGTGCGAATATCGAAATGAAAATCGTGATTTGGTGGTAAACCACCTAAACACGCAACATAAGGATACTGTTGAGGAACAGAGGGAAAGTAGTAAGTTGTAATAGTGTAGCAACTGCAACATCCTGATCTTATTTATTTTTAAACTAATAATAGTTATTTACTATACAAGTGGGATAACAGCATCATTAATATACGTGTGTGTAAGTTACAAACGAGTGCGTAGCACGAGTTATGTAAGCACACAAGTATATTAATGATGCATTATCACACATGTATTGTACAAAATTTTATCTACGACTGCCTAAAATTGAGAAAAGTGCATTGAGAGAAATGTCAGATCTGTCATTTTCAAAAATATTTTAATAGGCAAATGTCATTATGTCATTCATTTGACACTATTTCAGTTACGTAATGAAGTCATTACACAACTCAGTTGCGTAATGAAACCATTACATAACTGAATGGTGTAATGAGCTTCATTACCTAACTGAAATAGTGTCAAATGAGTGACGTAATGAGTTACTTATCCCACTGGAGTAGATAAAATTAATTTACATTATCAGGTTTTTGGAAGGACGCACATGCTGTGTTTGTTATGATATAAACGAAGATACAAGTACCGCAACTACTTCAAATATAACATGGACTGAGGAAATGACAAAGCTTTTACTAAATCTGTACAGAGATAAAAAGCCTTTAGTAGAAAAAGGTAAAATTAGAACCTCAAAGTTAATGTGGAATCAAGTGGAGGAGATGTCGCCATATGGTTACAATTTGACAAGCTTGCAAGTTGAAAATAAATGGAAGAGCTTGGAACGAATGTACAAAAACATAAAGCAAAATACGAAACGCACGGGATGGGGAAGAAAAACATGTCCATATGAGAGGTAGAAAAGTATATGGCTTGTAGGGGAAAGTACTCTGAGTCGGCATAGTCACTGAAATGGCATAGCGCCTTTAATTTGTGAAAATCGAAACGATATGGCAACACCGGTGTTGCTCAGCGTGAAGAATACGTGTGCCGTGGTACTGACACGATTCTTAGTTCATTTCTGTTGACTAACGAGTTGGTACGTAGATGTTTATAAAAACCGACTGTTTTAAGTTTTGTGTTATAAATCTTATTGTGTTTGTAATTGGACACCGGTACACGATATAAGGTATGTTTTAATTTATTTTGTATCTTTTGAGAATACTGTTGAAACTAATCTTAAGGGTTTATAGTTTGTTTAAAGTTTAAAATTGTTGAGGTTGTGTTTCGTTTTGCACGTGTGTGTGGATGAGATGGCATAGGAGCTGGTTGACTGAGATGGCATACTATGCCATCTCATCCACCACGACTATTTTATATTAGTCTGTTTATATATTTTATTAAAAATTGTATAAACTTCATTTCAGATATGGCTCCATATCTTAGGAAATCTTCAAGGCAGTCGTGGGATGAGAATCAAATGAGGGAGGCCATCGATGCCGTAAAGAGCGGTAAAATGGGTTGGTTATTGGCGTCCAAAACTTTTAAGGTTCCGTTTACTACATTGCGGCGACGTGCTCAAAAGGGGAATACTTCAAAAGGATATCTAGGTGGGTACAAGGCGACGTTTGACGTCAATTTGGAAAAAGAAATAGTAAATCATTTACAAGATTTGGAAATCAGATTCTTCGGGATGACTTCGGTCGATGTTAGAAGGTTAGCGTATCAAATAGCTGTTAAAAAAAAACTTCCTCACAGATTTTCAACTGAAACTGAAATGGCTGGTAGAGGGTGGTTAAAATTATTTAGACTGCGGAATCCAACGATATCTCTACGCATACCTGAAGCTACTTCAGCTGCAAGAGCCCGCGGTTTCAACCGAACTCAAGTTCAAACATATTTCCGTCATTTAACGGAAATAATGGAAAAACATAAGTTTGAGCCATACCAAATTTGGAACGTTGACGAATCAGGGTTTAGCACAGTACCAACGCAACCAACCAAGATTTTCGCAACTAAAGGTCGAAAACAGGTTGGTGTTTTAACAAGTGCTGAGAGAGGCCATCACTACACTTCAGTTTGCTGTGTAAATGCTCTTGGAACATACATTCCGCCCGTTTTTTATATTTCCCAGAAAAAATATGAAATTAGACTTAATGGACCATGCTCCAACGGGTTCCGTAGGATTTGCCCAGGAAAAGGGTTGGATGAATGGAGAGGTATTTCTTAAATGGTTGCAACATTTTGTTAAACACAGCAACGTTTCACCTCAAAACAAAGTTTTGTTGCTTTTGGATGGTCATTCTAGCCACAAAAACATAGATGTTTTAACATTTTCAAAGCAAAATGGCATCGTAATTTTCTGCTTACCGCCACATTGCACCCACAGGCTTCAGCCGCTAGACGTTAGTTTCTTTGGGCCTTTAAACACATTCTATAATCAAGAATTGAATGTTTGGCTCAAAAGCCACCCTGGTAGAACGGTAACTCACCAACAAGTTACTGGAATTTTCAAGGAAGCATACCTTCGAGCTGCAACGGTTAAAAATGGCCAAAGTGGCTTTGCATCTGCTGGAATATTCCCACTTAATGAAAATATTTTTCCGGACTGGATGTTCGCACCTGCAGATATAACTGATATACCAGAGCCAGTGGTACCAGAAGAACCAAATGGACTTGAAGTAACCGTCCAAGAACAACCTGTTTCTCCATCGTCTAAAGATTCAGTGGTATCTAAAAATCCAAATGGCCTTTCAGTAATCGCCCAAGAACGACTTGGTCCTTCATCTTCTAAAGAACCAGTGGTACCAAAAGAGCCAAATGAACTGTCAGTAACTGTCAAAGATCAACCTGGTCCTTTTTCGTCCAAGGATTTTAAGTATATCCGAAATTTCGCCATTGCCAAAGGCAACCGTTACAACCAGATCAAATCGGAAAAAAGGGAAATTCGGAGTTCTAAATGCTACTCCGGATATTGAAGAACTGAAGTTAGAAGTGGCTAGTAAGAAAGCTCCAGTTTTAAGAACATCTGCTAAGCGCTCGGCCAAAAGAAAAGTTCGAATGCCATCGTCTTCTGGGAGTGAAAAAGAAGAAACAGTTTATTCTGGATCGGAAGATGAAGATCCGGCCTGCATTTATTGCCTTCAACTATACACTATGTCACGAAGTAAAGAATGGTGGCTACGATGCCAAATGTGCCAAAAATGGTGCCACGCAGACTGTATCGGCCTACCCAGAAGTGCAAAAATTATAATTTGCGATATTTGCAAATAAAACATATTAGTTTTAAGTATATGCCATCTCACCCATAGGGGGTGGGTGAGATGGTTTTTGTAATAGTTTACGTTTTATTTTTTTATGTGTAATATACATCTTTATTCAGTTATTGTGAACATTTTTTTGTCAAAAATAAAACATATTGTTTGCACAAATTTTTGTTTTTTGTCATCTATAAAAAATAAAATTTTTATAAATTATTTTCAAAAAGTATGCCATCTCAGAGTACTTTCCCCTAGGTATATTATGTAACTTTCTTAAGATTTTCAGAGAATTAGATGAAATTTTAAGTGGAAGGCATACCATAAATCCAGTATATACAATTGAAAGCAGTAATAATGCATTGGAAATGGAGAATAATATAAGCCATAATGAATCCGAAAGTAACAGAAGGTAATTTCTTTTAAAGCACTTGCTTTTATTGCGATTTTTATATAAATTTCAGTACGCCAGAACCAAACACAAAACCTGTTAGATGTAATTGCAGTTCAGAAGGAGCTCCAAAACTTAAGACTGTTAATAGAGGATAAACACAAAAAAATGGAAAAACATGAAGAATTGCGCTATCAACAACGGAATGATATTATTGAGCAAATGAAAATAAGAAATGAGCTGCTAAAAAAACTAACAGAAAAGCTATAAGCTTCTAAGTATGACAAATTTTTCAGAATCTATTTTTTAGATGTTATGTACAAGGGGTGCCACATAAGCAACACCTTACATATGCAAGTATGTCGTTATTTTTTCTAATTTAATTGTTATATTAGAAGTACTGTATTTTAAGTTAATAAGTTGTTCGTTAGTGCTATTTGTTCAAACTATTTTGGAACATGGATTTTAGTGAATAATGTGAAATAGAGTAAAGACAGAAGTGCACGCATTTAGCCTACAAAAGAACTGCATAAGTTGCGCCAGATAAAATATGGGTCAGGTTTCTGTGTCGCGATAACAACTAAATGTAAACGGCACACGCAACAAACGTCAGTTCCTTATATTTCAAAACAGACGTTGCAGGTTTTAATTGTGTACTATACCGCATGTCAAAGGCACAGCGCAGCAATTTTGTAACTAGTGGGTCAAGACAACAAACTTAGCGTTTAATATTACGCACATATGATTGTAATTATTTATAGTAGGAAGTAAAATATGGCATACATTTATTGTATAAAAGCTATGTGATATGTATTAGAATTCAATGTACGTTCAACCACGAATGTGTATTCATTGATGGGGTTAAACACAGGCCAAGATTGTTTGTAACGAAGTAGTCAGGCCTAACTACTTCCCCCTATCTCTTAACAACAAAATAATCTCCAACTCCTGTCGAATAAAACTAAACTGGTTTTTAAAAAACAAACATAAAAGGTGCTCAGTTCCAATTAATTTTGGGACACATCTTTTACACTATTACTATAAATCCCGCTACTAACTGACTGGCAATATTTATCTACCCAACCCCTAACTAGGCTTTTTAAATAGTTAATTTCATCTTCAGTTGCTGATGCATTTTCATTTACAGATAATAATTGTTTTGGCGTTTTTTTGAAGTTCATTTTGAAATGTACACCAGATTGTGGGAGTTCCTCACCCCTTGGTTATGTAATACTCATATGTTATGTTGCTCTTTATAGAAAACAAAATATAGTTTTTATAAAATTTATTACTTGTTTTCATATAATAAATATATTATTTTAAAGATCTAGCTAACTTTTCCCTATAATAAACACCATCTGTTCTTGCATTTATGTTAAGAAATGTTTCCGTTTCCGGTTGTTCATCCAATACATCATTATCAGTATTAAATTGAAGACCATCTCCAATAGTTAAATTGTGTAGGACACAACAAGTCATAATGAATTGACATACTCTTTGAATGTTTCTTAACTTAATATGATACAATTGACGGAAGCGTTGTTTGAGTATCCCAAAAGTATGTTCGATTATCACTCGACAAGAACTGTGAACAACATTAAAATGTTTCTGCTGTCTACTTAGATGTCCGTTATCTCGATATGGTGTTATCACTGTCGGTAACAATGGGTAAGCACTGTCTGCAAGTATGTATTCTTCTAAAATAAAAATGTAAATTTTTTAAATTTATTTATCAAATGTTTCATACAAACCCCCAACTGCTAATTCCTCTATGTGTTTGTTATAGAAGTCTGAATTTTTAAAAACACGAGCATCATGCACAGATCCTGGCATTCCTATAAATACATCTATAAATTTTCTATCTTCATTGCAGGTTCCCTGAAGTATCAATGAATAAAAATGTTTTCTATTAAAATAATCTGTATGGCGTTCTACTGGTTTATCTATTTTAATGTGACATCCATCGATTGCTCCTATGAATTTATAATATTTAAAACTTTTAGTAATTCAAATTACCTACATAATTTACCAATGATGTCAGGAAAGCCATATTTTTCGTAGAAATACTGCTTACTCTTCTGTTTTCCTAAATTGTTTGGTATTTTTATTATATCACTCTTTATCGAACACAGAAATCTTGAAATTCTTGTAATCACATCAAATAGTGAACTAAGGGATAAATCCCACCTATCAGCAATATCTCTATATGATGCTGACTGATGTCCTGCAAACCACAGGAATACTAATACATGCTTCTCAGCAGATATGTTTATACGTGATCGTGCTTTAAAAAATAGGTAAATTCAGTACACATATGTTTAAAATTTCCAAGTAGCTTACGTGTTAATAATGACTTAAATTCATGAGATAATTCAAATTTGTCCACTAAGTAGGCTAAACAAGAACGTTTTATACGAAAGTGGCTTTCAAATGCTTCATTGCAATATCCTTGAACTACCTGAAATTCTAATATTTACTTCAGGATTTGCACGTTAAATAAAACAAGCTTACTTCATCTCCATAGTTTCTTATATTGATTCGAGTTCTACGTTCATCGGTATTAAACAGGAGAGATGTTACTATCACGGCTTCGATTTCCAATTCTCCTGTATTCTCTTCATCGGATGATAGTAATGCTTCTTCATCTTCTTCTGTCGCTTATAATTTTATTATTTGTATAGTATTATGCAAAACAAAATACACTGAAAAGTGAAAATTTACCTATTACTAACGCGAAATTTGCATCACCGTTCATATTTGAGGTTACGTTTCAACAAAAGCTGCACTAGAACTACACCAAAAATCTTCGTTTCAAATGCAAAAAATGAAGTGTAATGTAGCTGTCTCTTTCTTGAACTGACTGCACTCGTGACGTAAGAGAAGTGTAAAAAGTGTGATCAAACGAACAAACCTATTAGGTAAGTGCTTTATGATTTTCGCAACATCCCTTGAGGATATTATTAATTTTGTTAGTGTTTTGTCGGGGATTTGGTAAGTGCAATTGCGAAAGCGCTCCACTTCTTTCCTTATTTTTTGTTGGGTGTCAAGTGCGTGAACTTTTTCGAAAATGGTTTCTAAAAGTAGGGTTTTTGCGTGGTCCGTGACTGCTTGTGTGCCCATCTACATTAATGTTAAGATCATCTGTTGGGATTTTTTTTAGTGATTTAGCAATCCTCCAGGAGTTGTGTGTAGAGTTAAAGGCTTCCAGTATTGTCGTCCAGGTTTGGTAGATGTAGTTTTTATTAATGTTCGTACTTGGCGATTCAGTTGTCTCAGCTGGTCTCTGAACTGGGGGTCGGCTGTTTGTTACTAGCGTCGTGTAGTTGTATGAATTTTTCGGGTTAACACACGCTAGCAAAAATTTTTGTTCCCAAACCACCAGCCACGTGTCGAACGGCCTATTCTTTGATAACCGAAGCCGCTGTTTCATAAATTAATCAAGCAAACGGGTGCGCCGAGAAATAAAATGCTAAATCCAAAATTTGGAAAAGTTTTAAACTCATAGTGGATGAAAACGAAGAATTCCTCAAGAATGTTGCAGCTTGTAAACCTTGTTTTCAAGTATTAGTATTTCATAGTCACAAAACTGGAGTATCGTCTTTACGAAAATAGAGGATGATTAAATTATCATGTAGCAACCAGGTAGGCAACACTTATTCCATAAACATCTTGGTTACCTGAAAATTTCTTAAATCAATAGAGATGAAAAGTGTTCGGCATTTTTTATTACCAATCAAGTCACATACGAAATTTTAGGGCTAACAGCGTAATAATAACATATCGATTAAACAGAAAGGTACAACAGCAACAAAAATATTGACAATAAAAATTAAATTAACGCAGTAGATGTTCGGAATGATTTCCGCCTTCTTGTTCACAAACTGTAATCCACTTTCACATAGAATTCCTGACACGAACTAGCATTTCGGGAGTGATCGTCCTGCACGACTCGAAAATGCTTCTTCACAAGTCCTCTTCGTTTTCTATGGGTGTTAGGTACACATCGTTCTGTATTGTACCCCATAAAAAGAAGTCCAACGGAGTAAGATCGGTACTAAGCGGACGCCAAGGATAATTGGCACCTCTTGCAATTACTTTGTTATTAATGCTTAGGTTTAAGTAACTTCGTACATTTATAGGAACATGGGGAGGTGCGCCATCATTTTGGAAGCACATCCGTTGCCTTATGTTAAGAGGGATATCTTCCAAAAGTAGAGGCAACTCATTTACTAAAAATCTGGTGTGATACACGCACACAACTTCCTTTTACAGTGATCTTATAATTAGCCAAACATTTGATTTTAAATTTTTAAGCATTTGTCAAAAATTTTCAAAAATTACAAATTTTACAAAAACGGTACAAAATAGAGTGTTAGTTCAAGCGACAAATTTTTTCTAGAATTTTAAGCTGAATTCAAAAATGTAATAATATACCGGGTGTTCTATTTAAAATAGGAGTTGATAAAAAAACAGAAAAAAAAACAAAAGAAACCCATTTTAAAAGTATTCAACTGGAAAATCACCTATCTCACATCAATACACATTAAAATAGTACTTTATGTAACTGGTCCTCAAAGCAAGGCTTTAGGGGACGAGTCGTAATGTTTCCGGACGAGGCGGAGCGAAGCGTAGCCGAGTCCGTAATATGAAGATGAGTCCTCTAAAGCCATTTGAGGACGTGTTGCATACAACGTTTTTTTGTATTAGCTCTCCAAACATTATAATATGAAGTTTCAATTACCATTAAAGCGGCATTATATTAGGAGGCCGCGCGAAAATGTATTTTTCGCTCCCCAAACTGGTTACTTTGGAAACTGTCTAGGATCCTCAAAATGGCCATTTAGAGGCCTTGTACTTAAAGTCGTCATGGCAACTATTGTTTGAGTCCGCTAAAATGTTGCCATGACGACTTTAAGTACAAGGCCTCTAAATGGCCATTTTGAGGATCCTAGACAGTTTCCAAAGTAACCAGTTTGGGGAGCGAATACAAAAAATGTAATAAAAATGTAAAGTTTAAAAAAAATTGTTAGAACCGTTTTTGAAAAAATCGAAAAAAACTGAAAAATCACAAAAACACCTACTTCCGGTTATGAGATTTTCTTCAAAACCTTGCTGTCCCATCTACATAGTACACAAAACTTATATATGAAGTTTCAACGCCATACCTCTTTCTGTTTTTGAGATATTCTGTTCACAGGCAGACAGACAGACAGACAGACAGACCAATAAAAAAATATGTTTTTTGGGTTCAGGGGACTCTGAAACGTGAAGATCTGTTGAAAACTCAATTTCAAATTTTTGGGGTGAATCCAATAATTCCTTTATTGTAAAAGGAAGTAAAAAATGGACTTGCCTAATCCAGTGAGGATTCTCTTGAGCATAATAATGACAATTATGTCTGTTAATCGATTCATTACTGCTAAATGTTGCTTCATCAGAAAACAACACAGAGTTTAAAAACTGCGACTCGGCAGTCAACTGGATTCTTACAAACTGACAATAACGAATTCTAGGTGCATAATTATCTTCATTCAAGTGACGTACCGGTATTGCGTGGTAAGGGTGGAAAGTGTTTGCTTTTAAAATATTGTGGACGGACGCTTGGCTGATTCCGACAGCCCTAGCGATTGCTATATGGGGATTTTGCTCATCTAGTTGAATCATTTCCAATTCCTTTTCTTCATTAGTTCCTTGTCACATACGAGTTTAGGCTTTATAAATTATCCATGTTGCCTCAAATTGATTTTTAGACATCTAAGAGCATTGTATGGTGGAGCGATCCTGTCTGGATACCGCTGCATGTAAATCCGCACCGCTAAATCAGGTTGTCTCCTAGATTCTCCTAAAATGAGAATATGTCTTCTCAGCGTTGGAAACATTTTAGTAATGCACACTTATAAATACGGTCTTCGGCACAACTCATCAGTTAAAATCACAAATCTGACAGTTTAAATTGTTTTGACGTTTCATTCATCTACACCAGCGGTTCCCAAACTCATTTTGCCCACCGCCCCCTTTTCAGAAAAAATAGAGTCCCTGTATATAATAAGATAAGAGTTGGGACATGTGGGATGCCCGTTTTTTATTGGTTGGATCCAATCTCATGGAGTATATGTTTTTACACAATTTGACAATTCGTTTTTCAAGTGAATACGAAAACTATTTGATGTCACTATGACAGGATGCTCAGCAGCTAATTGCAAAAATAGATCAAATCAGGGGTTTTTCTTTGCACAGGTTCCCAAAAAATCGAAATTACGAAAAATTTGGTTGGAAAACAGCAAAATCGTTAAGTACAGTGATGGATCTCGCTTGTGCAATCAGCATTTCACAGAAGACCAATGGCTAATTGGTATGAAAAGCAAAACCCTTAAACAAGACGCGATTCCCACATTATTTGGCGATAATTCTCAGGAAAATGAATTTCAAGGCAAAATTATTGAAAAATTTCAGGAAATTTCAGAAGATGCAGTTCAAAATTTTAGTGACAACAATATTCATGAGCTACAAAAATATTATAAAATGTATGAAGACCTAGTGTCAAGACTTCGGAAGAAGATTAGTGTTTTAAAGCATAATAACAAGATTTTGAGCAATAAACTATCAAAGGAAAGAAAACGCAAAAATAAAAATTTTGAAAATATTTTCAATTTTGATCAAATTAATGCTATTCAGCGCAATACCAACTGCTTTATTCCATGGTCCAACAAAACTGTTATGACAGCGTTACAACTCAAATTTACGTGTGGAACAAGTGGTTACAATAGCTTATTAAAGCTACATTTACCATACCCTTCAGTGCGAACACTAAATAGAAAATTAGAATGTTTAAAATTTGAAAGTGGAATTTTGCAAGATGTCTTTACATTTTTGAAAATTAAAGTGAATTATATGAATGACTTTCAGAAAGAGTGTATAATTACCTTGGATGAAATGGAACTGAAAGAGTGCATCGATTACTGTGTATCTTCTGATAAATTTGTTGGACACATAACTCTCCCAAATCATACTGGTATTGCTAGTCGTGCTTTAGTGATTATGTTAGCTGGAATTACAAGTCGTTGGAAGCAAATTGTAGGATATTATTTTACTGGTAACAGCACAGATGGATCGGTCTTATGTTGATATCATTCGAGAAGTTATTCACTATTCTAGTAACATCGGTTTAAAAGTTAATGCAGTCACTACAGATATGGGTTCTAGCAACCAGGCTATGTGGAGAACATTTGGTATAGTTGCAGGAAAATATTCAAAAACCGTAAATTCTATCCAAAATCCAACTGATAATTCGGAACGTTTGTATTTTATAGCAGACATCGCACATTTGTTTAAGAACATAAAGCAGTGTTTAGTTATAAACAAAATAATTGAAATACCTCAAAATCTACAAGAGCAGTTTAGTTTGCCTACTAACATAGTAAATCTAAAACACATACAAAATCTGGGAGAGTATCAACATGATTTGGAATTAAAATTCGCTCCTAAACTAAAATCTGAACATCTTGATAACAAAAATCATTTTGACAAAATGAAAGGTGTCGAATTCTTATAATGTTATTCACCACGACGTAAGTACTGCACTAAAATTTATCGCAGAAGAAGATGATAATAAAGATCTTTTTAACAACTGCTTGGTTTGTCGAAAATATCTTTAGGTGTTTAAATTACTTACGTCGCGAAGTCCGGTTCTGGCTTTGAGCAAATATGATATTAGAAAATACAATGAAACTATAAATTTTCTCCATATGATTATTGACTTATTTACAAATATGAAAATTGGTGAAAATGAAAAAGGAAATCGTGTTTGGAAACCTATTCAAGCAGGTGTTATTTTGACAACAACATCAATACTAGACCTACAGAATAAATTTCTAAATTTGAAGCGTCACAGCTTTTTACTTACGAGTAGGTTTTCACAGGACTGTTTAGAAAATGCATTTTCCCAACTGAGATCTAGACAAACCATTACCATCTCCATTGCAGTTTCAACAAAACTTGAAACTTCTTTGTGTAGCGCAATATTTAACTACGTCAAATACATCAACCAGCTATGAAGCAGATGATCGCGAACACTTAAATGGATTTTTAGATATTATCTCCGGAACAAACGTAAGAGAAGATGAAAATATAAGTACTTGTTTAATGGACAGTCAAGATTTCAGAAAAGAGAAGCTGAGTAATAGGGTGGAGAACATTTTATATAATTGTGCTGGGTATATATTGAATAAACTAAAAAAAACAACGGGTTTGTCAAAAATGTGTTTCATCACTGGGCTCTAACAAGTTAGTAGATGGAAGCTTCACTCGTTTCGTTAGGTTAAGGGAATTCCGACCAGAAAAATTGAATTATGTAAATTATACAACTTTTGAGCTATTTAAAATTATGGAACAAATATTCGTAGCTTTAGAAATTCATTAAACAGAAATGATCATAGTTTTAGGTATATATCAAAATTTTTAAAAGATAACATCAAAAATAATGCCGAGGTTATAAAAATTGCCTATCCCGATTGCCATAAGATCAAGGAAAAGTTAATTAACCGTTTTGTTACATTCAGGCTAAGAATTTACTGTACAAAAATTAAACATAATGTTAAGAAAAGAATTAGAAAAGAGACTTACAGCAGCAAAAGTATTACAATGAGAACGTTGGCATCAAAATTATAGTAGTTATTTTTTAAGTAATTTAGTTCTTTATACCTAGTTTGAACATTCTATCTTGTTACCCAACACATATTTGTTTGTATTTCAATTAAAGTTTTTTTATACTTAAACATAGGTTTTTGTTGGTAAATAAATCTTAAAAATAATAGCAATGTCAAGTTGAAGAATTTATTGACATGCTGCTTGTCACGCAAGCATCATTTGTCAATTCAAATAAAACTGCAGATTGATAAGTCAAAAACTTTGATAAATAATCAAGTGGTTTATGACATTGGTTCCACATGTCCCAACTCTTACCTTATTATATACAGGGACTCTAAGAAAAAAAAGTACTCAGCGCCCCTGGAAATCTACATTCTTTAAGCGCACAAACAGAAAGACATTGTAGTGGTAGCTTCTTGAGACCGATAATTATCTATAAGAGTATTTCTAGGTAGGAAATTATTTTGAAAGAATAAATTAATTACCAATTAAAAAGTACAAGGGGGGATTTATACATTAAAGGTACAACATAAATATTTGAGAATTGTTTAATCAATGATACATTAGATACGGTTACTGTTAAATTTTGAATAGTTTCTTAAAAAGGTTTGAGCATATAAGTTGATTTAGTTGAGATAGTTATTTGGTAACACCAGAGCTTAGATTTTTGGTTATTAGAGACCCTGTATAAACTATTGGTTATATGCTTTAGTTTAAGGGCAAACAGTTTTATTTCTGGCGGTATTTTGCGGGAGCTTCAGTCAGTGTTTTTCAAGTTGTTAAAAATATATATTGCAAAAAGGTGAGTTGATGAATTTATTTACATTTATATAGTTGCGTGACTTAAGATATATGTAATATAAATTAAAAAAACTGTATATTAAATGGTTTTAAATAATATTAAAAAGAAATAGGTTAGATAATTCAAAGCGTTTTTCGCGGTAACTTTGCGCCGGCTCAAAGTTACCATGATTGTGGAGCAAAGTTAGAGCAAATAGAATTTACATGACAAAAATGGTTTCCAAATGGGGAAAACAAAATTAAATTTCTGGCGTTAGAAGATAATAATAAAAATAATAATAATAAATGGCATTTATTGGAACAAATACATAACTACCCACATATAGTATAAAGAAAAGAAAATATATCAGCAGTACAATACGATTGTAATGAACAACCAACAGCATCACAGAGTTGCGTATTCGCGTTCAGATAACAATCCGAAGATAGGAATCTGCTTTTCCACTTAACCCCCTATATATGTTATATTAGTATCCTTTATCTAATAGACTTGTCTGTCGGACGCTGTTTCAGCACCCAAACCGTAAGAGATAGAGAAAAAAGTTATGAAAGTTATATGTTTGGAATGGTCATGTCAGGTCAGGAACCGAATTTCAGTCACGTGATTTTAAAAATATTATTGTTTTTATTTAATACGCGTTCTATTTGAAAAACGGTCTTTTTTGTTTTATTAAATGAGACATTTGTCTCACTGGTTGCTAGTTCATAATAATACGAGAGCTAGCAGTATTTATTAATTGATATACTGATTTTAAATAAGTTGCCAATATGTGTGTAGATTTGAGAGTAATAGCTTAAACGAGCAAAAAATTATATTAAGAACAGAATTGCCTAAACTTGATTATATTGATAACGCGATTTGAATTATACTATTTGATGTTATAAATTTTCATGTTGTTTTTCGAACAAAATGTTAAAAAAAAATTGTTTTACATTTATTTGGTGAACAATGCTTTAAATAACCTGGTAAGGCGTTGTAAACCCTGGCTATATTATAAGAGAATGGTCTTTCAAATAAGGCAGTTCTATGAAACGGCGGTGTTATTAAAAATTTATTCCGTACATTAAGATTATGGACATCAAATCTAAAATTTATTTTATTGTAAAGATAAGAAGGACTTTTATTAAAAACAATTTTATGATATAAATTAGCAGCATGAAGCACCCTTCTATTTGTCATATTTAACCACCCTATTTCAGTTAATTTGTGTGAGATATGTTCATGCTTTCTAATACCATAAATTAAACGCAGGCAGGAGTTTTACATACGCTGAATTCTCTTAATATCACTGCTATCCAAACCAGGTCCATATACAGAATCGCAAAAGTTGAATTGTGACAGCACAAGTGATTCACACAGCACAGTTTTTATTTTTTTATTCAAGGAAAATCGGTTCTGAAAGATACTTTTTAAATTTAAATGTGATTTTTGTAATTTGCTAGAAATATGTTCCTTAAATCTTAATTTATTATCGATGATAAGTCCTAGATTTTTACAAGAATCTTTAATTTCCAATGACATATCCCTTATTTTAATAGATATGTTATTAACATTAGCATCTCTAGTTTTTGCCCCTCCAAATAACATCACATAACATTTACTTGCATTAATTTGTAGATTATGTTTTTCCGAATATTCTATTTTTAAGATCAAAATTAACTTCAGCATTGACATCATCTACTTTATCGGGATTAAATTTGATTAATAGTTGTGTGCCATCTGCATAAAAATGGTAATCACAAAATCTTAGAGATGTTTTTAAATTGAAGGTATAAATGATATATAACAAAGGCCCTAAAATTGATCCTTGAGGAACACCAACTGTTAACGGAAAAGTTTTACATTTTATTTTATTTAATACAACTATTTGAGAGCGATTTGTAAGATAATTTTTTATGAACATTCGAGCTGTTATGTCAAAACCAATATAATCTAGGATACTCAACAGTACTTCATGGCTTATCGTGTCAAAAGCCCTCGAATAATCAAGCATTACTGCTAGAGATAATTCATTTTTATCAGCGGCAGCCAGAATATCATCAGTTATGTTTAAAAGAGATGTAGTGCAACTGAAGCCCGATCTGAAGCCAGATTGGGTTTCAGGGAGTACACCATGATGATCAACATACTGACGAATCTGAACCGCCATAAGCTTTTCAAGCACTTTTGACAGACAAGGTAAAACACTAATAGGCCTAAGATCCTTATAATCTGTTGGTAATTTAACTTTAGGCACAGCAATAATGTGGGCAACTTTCCAGCCATCAGGAAAAGTAGAATGGAGTATACAATAGTTTAAAATATGGGTTATACGGATGGGGCCACAATTATATATCGGGTGTCCCAATAAGAGTGCCCGATTTAAATTTTGCGCGATTTTTCTTCTGTGCAAGTGGCACCTCTAAAATTTAACAGCTGCCATCTAAGATTGTTCCGATTATTAATTATGGAGAGCTACACAAAGAAACAACGCGTTATCATTGTGAAAACCCATTACAAAAATGAGGAAAATTACGCTGAAACCGCTTGCAAAATTCGCGGAATTTTCGGTCGTGAAAGTGCACCAAATGTGACGATTCGAAGAGTGATCAAGAAATTTGAAGAAACTGAGTCGATTATGAACAGTATGTCTTCTGTGCGTCGACGTACCGGTCGGTCTCTCGAAAACATCGCTGCTGTAAACGAGTGTCGCCGAAAATCCACGAACATCAATTCGGCATCATTCACAACAACTTCAAACTTCGAGAAGCACCACGCAGCGAATTCTCACAAAGGACCTCCATCTTTATCCCTACAAGGTTCAGCTGACCCAGGAGCTCAAACCAACAGACCACGCACAGCGCCGTCAGTTCGTTCAATGGGTGATGAAGCAAAATGAAGTGGATGCCGATTTTTCGAAAAAAATCATCTTCACCGATGAGGCGCACTTTCATTTGAACGAGTTCGTTAACAAACAAAACTGTAGAATTTGGGGCTCAGAGAATCCGCACGTGATCCAACAGAAACAAATGCACCCCCAACGAGCCACTGTTTGGTGCGGATTTTGGGCAGGCGGCGTGATTGGCCCGTATTTTTTTGAAAATTAGGCTGGCAATGCTGTAACTGTCAACGGTTTGCGGTACCGCAACATGATAACGGAGTTCTTGAGGCCTCATCTGGACGGTATGGATATGGAAGACTTGTGGTTCCAGCAGGACGGCGCAACCTGCCACACCGCGCATGAAACAATCCATTTATTGGAGGAACGATTTTCGAACCGAATAATTTCCCGAAATTCCGATGTCAACTGGCCACCGAGATCGTGCGATTTAATGCCGTGCGATTTCTTCCTCTGGGGTTTTGTGAAATCTCACGTCTATGCCAATGCGCCACGGACTATTCCCGAGCTCAAGAACGAGATCCAACGCGTCATCGGTGAGTTAGAGCCGCAACTCTGCGAAAAAGTCATCGAAAATTTCATGAAAACAGCGAGGGTCTGTGTTCAGAACCGTGGGGGCCATTTGCCAAATATTTTATTCCATACTTAATCGGAACATGTCTACTTGATAATGCAATAAAAACATCACCACTCGCTCAAAAACTATGCGTTTTATTTTTAAATTAAATCGGGCACTCTTATTGGGACACCCATTATAACAGCAATGAGATAACATGAATAACAAAATAGAATGCTTGAGTAAGAAAGAGATGGCCATACGAAGAAATTATTTTAGTAGGCATGTTTAGTTGACAAATGTCATAAGTAAATTAAGTGTCGAGCCTTCTCGAATATTTGCTACTATGTTTATCTCTTTCTTACTCAAGCAATACGAGTTATTTTCTTGTTCATGTTAACTCATTGCTGTTATATATAATTGTGGCCCCATCGGTATATGGTACTAGACAAGGACAGCAATGACATAAAATTCTTATACTAAGGCCATCAGCACCAACAGCGTTAGTCTTGATACCAAGAAGGACCCTCATTACATCACTCTCAGTCACTTCTTTGAATTTAAATGGGGTCTCAAATGTTTTTAACTTATTAGCTGAATAAAAATGCAAGAGATCATTGTTATGAGTTGTTTTCAAAGATTTAACAGAATTAATAAATGCGTTATTAATTTCATCAGCATTGTTCACATGTGTGGGAATATCTGCAGCTTGTGATTTTTGATAAATATTGGTAGTTTTCAATTCCTTCCATAATCGTAGGACCCTTTTTATTAAGCTGGAACTCCAGATACGCCTTTTTTTCTTGTCTTATAGCAGAAGTTACATAATTACGTAAGGACTTGTAATAGTCCCAGTGAGCAGAATCTTTTGTTTTTTTAAAATCTAGATAATGCCTTACTTCTAAGTGACATCATGAATTTAATATTTTCTGTCATCCAGGAAGCTTTTGTTTTAGTAATTCTAACCTTCTTTACTGTTGTATGCATTTCAAATAAATTTAATATATTTCTATTTAAAAACTGCACTACAATCAAAGCTACGAAGCAGCTCGCGCAGGAGTTGCTGGTGGAAACCGACCTGGTCGGAGAGGTCGTGGAAATTCTACAAGACGTGGTTATCAAGATCACCGAGTTACCGAGTTCAGACGCGAAAAGTCTAAAATTACTGAGTCTGATTTAGCTGAGGAATTAAGAAAGAAACTGTTCCCAGGAATTAAAGATGGTCAATCGGCTGCAGAAAGATTGGAAGCTGTAAATACTATGAAGGCCATAACATTATGCGTAACAACGCGCGCTATTGGTTTCGGCGTAGCACATGTGTTCGCCGCTTTATATGAATTTAATAACGTACCAGTGCGTGGTAACATATATCAATGGTATAGAGTGAGTTTGGCAGTATTTGAAGCCAAGGTTCAGATTACACAACGTGGTGTAACCAGTATTCTCGAACATGAAGATGATTACAGTACAACACACTTGAATGAAGATTATTTAAATGTTTGCAAAGGAGTTGTTGTCTTGCCTGATCAATTATCAGTGGTTATCAACGCTATCGGCAAGTTAAAGATATCAGAGAAGTTATATGTACCGAAGATTGGCAGAACGAATGTAACTGGGCGTGCACAGATGTTTGTGCCCCAAGCTGAGCAAGTCACATTCAGCAATTTGAGAAATACCGTTCTTGCTTTGAACAATGCGAATACTCCAGTTTTGTATAGACGAGAGTTCTACCGACACAATCCTATTCCAGGATGTATGTGGGGAGGCGCCCCTGACAATCCAATTTTGGAAAATTTTGACGAAATTATACCAGCCAATTATACAGTGCAGGATTTGGCTGAAGACATTGACGACATGAGAGCCAAAATGAATTATCTGAATAAGAAGGCACCGAAATTCTTTACTAAGGTAGTGTCTTATGAGCCGGATGGAAATAAGCAGATGTTGGTTTGCAACGCGCAGGAAACACTACGTGTACGTGACCGTGGTGAAAATTTAATTGATTACAATGCCGCAATACGCGTGGAAGGAGATATACAAGAATATTTTAATTTGGAACGTCTAACCGTCGCTGAATAAGTCGATGGAAATTTAAGTTTGTTAGGAGAGAGTCCAACTATTGTACAACTGGCATATCCAGTTTATCTAATGAGAGACAAGAGAGCCTGTAGTGAATTTTCAAATCTACGGTACAAGGCTACTCGGAACATACGGTATACATAGCACTTTTGAACTGAAGCCCCATAAATAATAGGAGAAAACCCGGCACAGGGCGCCTCTAGCTCAATGGATAGAGTAGATTAATCGGCGTTATTTAATTGATAAATAGTATTCCATGGGATTGACTGAAGGTCAAGATGGAAATGTTCAGGATTAAATTGATTAAAATCTCGGTAAGTATAGAAGAAAGGTTTTATAGATAACTCTTCAGCTAAAGGGTAATCACAGTAAATCAAGCTGTGGTCAGATATGCCATGTAAATTAATTACACCACAATGCTCAATTATTTTTCTATCATTAACTAGAATTAGATCAATTAATGTTGAACTAGTTTTTGTAACGCGTGTAGGCTCTTGAATAATTTGTTTATATCCTAATGCGTCTAATGTAGAAGTGAATTGTACAGTAGCAGACTCATTTAAATTCAACATATCTATGTTAAAGTCACCTACACATATTATTTCATCAGAAATAGGTGTAGCAGTTGAGATGGAGTCCTCCAAGGCATCTAAAAACGCAGCATATCCAAACTCCCGCCTTCTGTAAACCGCGCCAAACACTAAACATGTATGTTTGATTTTCAATTTTATCCATAATTGTTCAATAGCCGCATGAGTATGTATCGAAGGATGTATAGAAAAGTTTATGGAATTTTTAATAAAAATACCTACCCCACCTCCCCAGGTGCAAGTAACTCTATCTTTGCGTAGAAACGTATAACCTCTCACATGAACGGCATTATCAGGAACTTCTTGAGATAGCCAGGTTTCAGTCACACCCACCACATCATAGCTATTGGACAGCAACAACTCCTTGATTTCTGTAAAGTCAGCCAATAGTGATTGTGCATTAAAATGAGCAAATCTTATGATGCTATCAGTCATCCCTTACCACTATACTTGCTACTAAATAAAATAAAGGAAAATTGTAATACATAAATACATAGCGTACATACGGTACCAAAATCAGGTATACCGAAGAACAATTTAAAAAAATTATTAATGATGTTAAATTGGGAAAAATTGGACAACGAGAGGCTAGCCGACTTTATAATATTCCCCGGAATACTATTAGAAATAAACTCCAGGGCTTTCACCTCAAAAATGTTAGTAGGCCACACATTTTCAGTGAAGCTAACGAGAAAAATTTTGTACGCCATATTCTTATCCTTAGCGATTATGGACTTCCAGTTTCTATTTACGATGTCAGATGTATCGCAAAATCTTATCTAGATACGTCAAAATGTAATATAGTACAATTCAAACACAATATGCCCAGCTGGGAATGGGGGAAATCATTTCTTAATCGCCACAAAGAAGTTCTGTCTCAAAAATGTGCCACCAATATAGCTCGCAAACGAGCACAGGTTGATGAGGAAGCAATTGAATCGTGTATTACTGAAACACCCTAAGTCACTTTTTGAGTTTTGGCGCACACATAGTAATTCGGGTCAATTTGCATCGTTTAGTGCTGAAACACCTCAAGTTTCTATATTCCTTAGTGTTGTTTGCGTAAGATATTGATTTGCATTTATTACTGCAACACCCTAAGTCGGTGACTTAGGGCATTTCTGCACTAAACGATTATCTTAACAACCATGCTATAACATAACAATCCAAACAAATTTTGGGCATTTATTAATAATAAGAAATGTTCTTCAAAAATCTGCGATACTATGACTTACAAAAACCAAGTACTGGATAACTCACAAGACATTCTTAATGCTTTTGCAGATTTATTTAAGTAGTCTTATATTATCTCCACACCGTAGAATTCTTCGGTTAATGATATTATAGAGGGTAATACCTGCAGTAACTATTTGAATTTTCATGATGTTAGCGAGGAGGAAGTATTTGAAATACTCAAGCAGATTAAACCAAAAAGAACAACTGGACCTGATAACATTCCCGCTTTCATTCTAAAAGACTGTGCCTCTGCATTTATGCGACCCCTTTCTATTTTAATTAATATTTGCCTTAGGACAAGTAAGTTTCCTTCCACCTAGAAAGTATGTAAAGTATGCCCAATTTATAAAAAGGGCAATAAACATAATATCAGTAATTACAGGCCTATCTCTATAATTTGTAATTTTTGTAAGGTATTTGAAATGTTTATTTATTTATTTATTTAATTTATTTATTTAATTCGCACTCAGCCAACAGCCGTTAGGCCAATTATAGGCGTCGCTGTGCAGTTATGAGGACTTCCAACCCCACTAACGACTGCCATGATGTTGTATGACCGCCGGGACCAACTTTTTTCCGTGATAGTCGTACCACGAGGCGCCGAGCGAAGCAGCCGTGCAACTCCCATCCAAGTTCTGACCAGAGAGAGCGTTGCTTAACTCTGCTGATCGAACGTGGACGCTTGTTCAAGCTGCACCACTCGGGAAAAGAATCGCTAGTCATGTAAGTAACATTATTCCCATCAACCAGCATGGTTTCATGGAAGGACGTTCTACTGTAACTAATTTAACGGAAATTACGCAGTTCATTGCTGAGGGTATTGACAAGCGGTCCCAGGCAGATGTAATCTACACTGATTTCTCTAAAGCTTTTGACAGACTGGACCATGGTATATTGCTGAACAAATTACTATCATTAATAATACGAAAATCGTTGTCGTGAACCATTTTAAATATTAATAAAACGAAATCTTTAGTTTTATTAAAAATTGCTATCAGTTGGCTTATCTCGTCCATTAGTCGAATTATTTCATTCATATTTGACCAGTAGATTGCAATATGTTCAAGTAAATGGTTTTCAGTCTGTTGAGTACGTCGCAACATCTGGAGTTCCGCAAGGCTCTAACCTGGGGCCGTTAATGTTTAGTATTTTCAATGACATTTCCAAAGTTGTTGATACAATTTTTTTGTTGTATGCCGACGACTTGAAGCTATATAGTGTTATAACGGATATCTCGGATTGTGAACGGTTATCAGTGAACTTGAATCGTATTGCTTTTTGGTGTCAAGAAAATCATTTGAGCCTTAACATCTCCAAGTGCAAAGTAATGTCTTACAGCCTAAAATCAAATCCTTATTGAGTATAACTATAGTATAGCTAATGATTTACTTCAGAGACCAAATACTTTTGTGGATTTGGGCGTTACCTTCGATAGAACTCTCACTTTTACTGATCACATTGATGCCATCATATCATCAGCATATCGAGCATATGGTTTTATAATGCGCAGCAGCCGTGATTTTAAAGATATTAACACTTTGAAGACGCTTTACTATAGCTTTGTGAGATCTAAGCTTGAATATGCTTCAGTTATATGGAGCCCGTACTATCGGAATCACATTGACGGATTGGAATCGATTCAAAGACGGTTTTTAAAAGCTTTAAGTGTTAAAACTGATGATACATATCCGCAGAGAGGCATACCACATGACGAACTGCTGAATAAACATGATTTTGTTAGCTTAGAAAAAAGACGCGAGTGCCATTCCCTTTCCCTATTAAGCAAAATTGTGCAAAATAAAGTAAAAACCCCTAATTTGTTACAACAATTTACTTTTAACATTCCTCGACAAGCAGCCAGAAATAAGAACTGCTTATACCTTGAAAGCCCTAGAACAAATATCTTAAAAAATTCTCCTTTGCATAAAATGGCACAGATTTGCAACTCAGTTAGTCAGGAGATTGACATCTTCTGTTGTACTGTGAATCAAATAAAATCTTACTTCTTTACGAACCAAAACGAATCATAAAATGTACGCAGTTTTGTGTCCAGTCGTTTTTGTTTTTGTTTTTTGTTTTTTTTTGCTTGTTACAAAGAAGTTTTTTGGTATACTATGTATCCATGTTCTCTATACAACTGTTTTGTAATTGGGTAGTTATACCTTGTAAAACAGGCTAATTAATTAAATAAATAAATAAATAAATAACCTTACAAAAGTACAGTTGTGTTGTTTCCACGTGCTAGTTTTTGTGCATTAAAAAACAAATGGAAAATGAGGAAAAACCCCCAAAAAAGCGCCGCCAAGGAGTTGTAAATAAAGAAAAATATAAGCGGAATCGTATCAGAAATGCAAGAGTAAAAGGAAAATCATACGTTAACTACAAGCAAAGAAACGTTGCTGCAAAAGCCATGGGACCTCCTTCTGTTTTGGAATAATTTTCAGTTAGTTAATGCTATTTCTTATCAGGTGTCCTCTAAAGTGCTTCGAAAAAGTAAACGATGAAGAAAGAAACAAGTTATTCGCAACGTTTTATGGTTTTAAGAAAAAAGGATGAACAAGACATTTAGCTGCAAGGCCAAATTGAAGTAAAAAAAATTAAAAAGAGAAGGATTCGCAGTGATAAAGGAAATGAAAGAGGACAGTCCTTTCGCCACTATGTTACTAAAAAGAACGGACATAAAACAAAAGTTTGTCAAGGAGCATTTCAAAGTATATACGCTGTTTCACGAGATCGAATGAAGAGAATAAAAAAACTTTTGGTTAACAATGAAGCGTCAAGAGACAGACGAGGTGAAAATATCAAGGGAAACGCGATCCCAGAGGATGATAGAGATGCTATTAGACAACACGTCATGTCATTTCCTATTAAAGAATCGCATTATTCTGGCAAACAATTCAACTACCTGGATGATAGATTGAATATTAAAATAATGTTTGACGTGGTGTTAGAAAATTGCGAAGGAAATCCTATTACTGACAAAAATGAGGTTGCTGGTATGTTCAATAAACATTATGTTTCTGTTGGGGAAAACATGGCTCAAGAAATCAAAAACAAAAATCTATCCACAACAACAAAATTTATCGTTAATACGAAAAGTCCGAATCAGTCTATATTTTTATCTAATGTAACTGAAAATGAAGTACAAAAATACATACAAGAATTAAAAAACAAATCTGTAGGTGGGCTAGATCAAATTTCAACAAAAACTGTTAAAGAAACGAGTAATTTTTTACTCACCCCAATTACATATCTTATAAATTTATCTTTTAAAACAGGAATTTTTCCAGATTCACTAAAAAATGCTGTAATTACTCCAGTCTACAAATCTGGAAGCAAACTAGAAATGGCCAATTATAGGCCCATTTCTGTCACTAGTAATTTTTCCAAACTTTTTGAGAAATGTTTGAAAAGCAGGATACTAAACTATTTAAACAAAAATAAGTTAATGTCAGCTTCCCAGTTTGGTTTTGTTGAAAACGTTTCTACAGTTGATGCCATGTTTTCCCTTACAGGTAAAATCCATAACTCGTTTAAGAGCGGTAGTAGATGTCTTGCTATTTTTTTAGATCTCGCAAAAGCATTTGACACCATATCGCACGAAATGCTGATCGATAAATTAGAAAAATATGGGATTAGGGGAAATGCATATAATTTAATAAAAAGTTATCTGAATAATAGAGTCCAACACGTTAGAATTAAAAATTACGTTAGTGGCCCACAAATTGTAAAATATGGAATTCCACAAGGAACTGTACTTGGCCCTTTGCTTTTTAATATCTACATAAACGATTTGTTGAATATTAACATAAATGGTCAAATGATAGCATATGCCGATGACACTGTGCTTTTCATAGAGGAACAAAACTGGTCTACAGTTAAGCGGGTAGCTGAAAAAAACCTCCAGATAATACAAAACTGGTTCTACCATAACCTCCTCACAGTCAATCTAAAAAAAACAAATTTCCTTTGCTTTTCAATAAATAAAATAGGCCAGCCTGACTTCAATAAATTAATTATACACGATGAGAGTTGTTCTATAAATGCAAATTGCGATTGTCAAACATCTATAAATTTAGTTGAAGAAATAAAATATCTGGGAGTTATTTTTGATTCATATCTAAAATGGGACAAACAAATACAATACCTAGTAAAAAAGATTAGAAAATTAATTTTTATATTTTTAGAAATAAGACGCCTTTTTAATAAAAGCCTTCTTAAAACAATATACCACGCCCTTACAGAATCAATTTTACAATATGGAATATTAGTTTGGGGTGGTGCGTATAATATAAGCATTAAATCTTTGGAAATTGTACACAAATTCATAATAAAAATTATTTTAGGGAAAAAGAGATGCTATCCTACCAACTTAATATATGACGAATTAAACGTATTGGACCTCAAAGGATTATATTTAAAAAATGTTTGTATTTTTATACACAAAAATAAAAACCTTCAGCAATTTGTAGAACATAGTTATGATACCAGATCTTCTGCCCGTCGGGATATTCAGCCTGCACAAATTACACGTACATTTGATAAAAAGTTTGTAACATACATCGGTCCTAAAATGTATAATATGCTTCCTGCCGATATGAAAATGATCAATAGCATAAAGCTGTTCTCATCAAGAGTAAATAAATTCATTAAAGAAAATATTGAAAAAATAAAAAAAGAAATCAAACCACCAGAGCTTTGACAGATTCAAAACATATACTCAAATATTACTTCAAATAATGAAACAGATTCACTGAAATTGCTTTCCCTCAGATTTTTCTATTGGTTCATTGTTGGCTGTATTAACCTTATATACTTATGTACCAATTGGTTTGTAAACCTTTCAGTTTCATACTTTTTGCATGCTTGTGTTTATATTTATATTAATAGGCTTTAGTTTTAAAAACTTCTGTTGGCACATACGACAATAGTCAGGTGCCATTCTATTTTTTACATTTACTGTACATTATAAAAAAGAAAGGAAAGAATAAATTTATTTATTTATTATTTATTTATTTACCTATATAAAGAGAATTACCCCGATTCTCCAGTCAGGTATAGTTATAGAAAATTTTTTCAAGAGAATTTCCAACTTTCCAATTTTGGAAGACCTCAAGTAGACACGTGTGTGGTATGTGACGAACTTAGTCTTAAAATAAAAAGTTCATCATTGGGAGATGCAGCTAAACGTGTGGCGGTTGCTGAAAAATTAATTCACGAAAGACGAGCAAAAAAAATTTATAAGGCCTTAGAGTTAGCAAAGGAAGAGTGTCAACGTCGTCAGATCTGGCTGCACTTGCATTTGATTATATGCAGAACCTACAATTACCTGAAATTCCAGTTCATGATTTATTTATTATTCCCAACTCAGTGTTAGTGTTTTCTGCATTTCTGACTTAAAAACAGACAGGTCGTTTTTCTTCATATACCATGAAGGAATTGCAGCAAAGGGACCCAATGAAGTTTGTAGCTTCTTGACTGACTATATTCAAAATAACATAGGACCTGACGTAACAGAGTTACGGCTGTTCAGCGATAACTGTCCGGCTCAAAACAAAAACTATTGTATGATAAGACTGTGTATGGCATTAGTCGAAATGGGAAGATTTAAGAAAATTGAACAATTTTATCCTATAAGAGGATACTCATTTCTTCCTTGCGACAGGAATTTTAGTACCGTGAAGAGGCTGCTGAAAAGATACGACCGAATATTCAATGTTCATAAGTATACAGAAATAATAATAAAGTCCAGTGCAAAAAACAACTTTACTGTTTAGCAAGTAACTACTGAAGACATTTTGGATTTTAAAAATTGGTGGCCAAAGCTCTACAAAGCAAACTGTATATCCACTGAAACTGAACGACATGCAAGAAGTGAGAAAATGTCACTGGCCGTTTCAAAATTTCATCATATTAAATATGATACATCTGGTATTCTAAAGGCTTCTGAACACATAAATGGACTCGTATGGCATACATTTACTAATCTACGTTTACCTAAGTCATCAAAAAATACAAAAAGTATTCAGTTACCAGAGCAATAAGCATACACTAAGGGACTACCGTTGCTGGAAGCTAAAATGGAAAATTTGAAGCTGTTTTTAAGGTGGGTGACAGAAAAACATCAATTTCTATATCAGGATATAATTGAAAATCATGGAACTAAGCAGCCTAGAAAGAAAAAGTAATTATTTTTATAATATTTTGTGTTTCCATAATTTATATTTTTTTAAATAAATGGTATTGCTAAACCTGGTTGTTTATTTCAGAAAGCCCCGAAGTCAATATTTTCAAAATTAATTTTAATAAATTTACCAACATTATGTTACTTGCTTTTCTGCAAGTAAAATAATATGTGTCATTGTCAACTAAGTACTGCACTCATTTTATAAAAATATTGCTGCAAGCAGATGTGAATAGTTTTTTTCATCTCCTGAAAATTAAAAAAAAGTGACTGGTTACATGGTGTTCCTCCCAGTACAAAATTAAATATTTCTAAGAGTGGATGGATGCTGATGTGTTTGAATATTGGATTAAAAACCATTTCGTGCCATACGCTCGACAAAAGGAGGGGAGAAAAGTTATTATAGGGGACAGCCTAGCCGCACACGTGTCGATTAATGTGTTAAAATTGTGTCAAGAGAATAATATACAATTCATTTTTCTCGTATACAATTCTACCCATTTACTCCAGCCACTGGCGTTTGCTATTTTTCTTCATTAAAAACAGCTTGGAGGAAAGTTCTTTTTAGCTGGAGGCAAACACGTGAAGGTAAAAAAATGGTGTCTTTGCCAAAATCATCATTTTCTCAGCTGTTAACACACTTTACAATTGGGAAGTGATACCGCTACCTATCTTAAGAAAGGATTCGAAACTACAGGAATTTTGTCGCTCAATATTACAAGAGTTTTGGAGCGATTGCCGCAATACTGCAATCCAATAAATACTACTGACACTATTGATAATGAGTTCCTGATGTACCTAGACAAAACAAGAACATCCGATCTGGGAAAAATAACTCGAGCCAGGAAATTTCGCTTGCCCGTTGAATCAGGCAAGAGCATTTCCGTTGAAGAAATGGAAGTGTATTATGCAAATAGGAGAACTTGATGAAAATCTTCAAGAAGAAGAACATCCTGAAGAGGGAAACGCAGACATGCAAATTCAAATCCCCCAAAGCAGTGGTGATCGGTTGGTACATAATGAATCCATAGAGGGCAACATAGAAGTGATTGAACAAGAAAAATTTAGAAGAGTAGATTTGGTTATTGTTCTGTATGACAATAAGTGGTATCCTGGAAAAATAAGTGACGTCACACTGATAGATTCTGAAATTAATTACAAAGTGAGTTGCTTGGAAAAAAAGGTAGAACTTGGAAATGGCCCCTTTCTGAAGATTTTCTATGGTATTCAGACACAAATATTATTAAGAAGATAGACCCTAATTCTATTGTTGCAATTAATGAAAGGGGGATGTTTAAGATCAATGATAATTTGCTAGATGAACAAAATGCAATAATTTTTGAGTACCGTCAAATGGGGCGAAATTGATTTCTGGGGGTTAAATTGATAACTAAATAAATTTCAGACCTTTTCAAAGTTAGCGCCTATCCTATCGTGCCACCTCTGATCCTAACAACTGCTTATGTTGGCTAGAGTTCCTATATAGTATAAGAGTTGAGACAACACAAACGTCAGCCGCCATTAGCAACACCACCTATAAACAAATCCTGTGCACATAATCAAAATGGCCGCCACAGAAGGTCAAAACAACGAACAGCTGTTGGTCATAAATTAATGTGAAGAGTGATTTTGGTTTGCAGTCTCATAATTATTGACATCAGAATGAATTTTTGAATAGAAGGTAGGTTGATAATTATTTATTATGTGATCCACAACGGGAAATTATTAAAAAAGATAAGGATGATGTTACACTTTTCTCTTTAAGGAAGTGACAATCTGTTTGTTACGAACATCATTTTTATTTTTACAGTAATTGTTCAGTAAAATATCGGCAGTAGAACTAATTATGATGTTTTTTAGGGGATTGTGGAATGGTTGGGCACTTGTGACCGATGAAAAGGTCTCTGTCCGCAATGTTTTCCAAAGTTATTCTGTGAACCACTGCTCGTTGATTCTTTTCGGCCAAAAACGCATCTTCATTCAACAACAGTTAAAATGACCTACTAACTAATAAATGATGACTTTACACTGAAGAATAATGGTCCCTAAGGCCCAGGTTTATAAACGAAGATCCACCCCGTAGTCAGAGTTAACTCGGCAATTTCTAAAATTGTGCGTTGTACCAACCTAGATCAACGCTAATCCCGGAGTTAACTCGCTGTGTAGTTGATCCGGCGATGTTGGCGGGTTAACTCTGTTTCAAGTAGAAACGCCACCTGCTCTAACCTCAAAATTTGTCTTATTTGTTGCGGCGAAGTTTGATTACAATTTACAATGGCTAATCTAACTGATGATGAAGATCTTATGAAACTTGTAAATGTAGTAGCAGCAGGAATAAGAAGAAATCCAAGAGTTTTTCATGATTGACCAGATCATCTTCGAAAATGGTCAGATGAAGAATTCTTTGTTAGATTCCGACTAACAAAAAATTCAGTACGCGAAGTACTGGCGCAATTAAATATTGGTTCGAACACAATAAGGTATAATACAAAAATACAATAGTACTCTGTGTAATTAAAGTTGGATTATTGGTTTTTAGAAATTATGCATTGTCTGTGACTAACATGCTTTTACTAACTCTGTGTTATGGACAGTTTATCGTTAGGCGACAGTGGGTACGGTATCAAACCCTATTGATCACCCCCTTGTCAAATCCATCAGCGCCTGCAGAGAATTTATTTAATGAAGCTCCGATTAGAACTCGCAATCCTATTGAACAATGCTTCAGGGTGTGGAAACGCCGTTTCCCTATTTTGGCTCTAGGGATTCGATTAAATATAGAAAAAGTTGAAGCCGTCATCATTGCAACTGCTGTTCTTCATAATATTGCGTGCAACAATAAAAGAACCACTTCCACCAACTGAAGATAATGTTGAAGATGTATTGCAGCAGGAAATGGCCGATGTTCAAATTAATGGAGTTCAAATGAAGGGAGGGAATATGAATAATATCATTAGACATAATTTAATAGCAAATCACTTTGCAACACTTGTTACCTCTTGTTACGGTCACAACGTAAATGTCTAATTTCAAAACTGTAGTTTTAATTCTTGCTCAAGTTTATAAACTATTCATCTAGTTTAACATAACATATCCATTGTAATAAAAGAGAATAAATAATTAATTTGTTTTATTTTTTAATGTTTTAACAATTGCCGTTTTAAAATTTCCATTTTCAATAGGTGTCCTCTTCGGCAAATCTCATTTGTTGTTGGTGCCTTTCTTGCATATGCTGCATTCGCATTTTATGCTTGGCCAATTTATGTTCGGCTTCCAAAACCTGACCATCTTTGGTTGCCACCCAAGAACATAACTTGCCGACCAATTTGCTGCTAGGGCGAATGTTGGCATTTAGCTGCTTGCCTTTGGCGTTCGCAACTTTGCGGTGTATATGTGGCCCAATCGGCCTTGCCGGAATTGCTGGTAGATGGTCCAGTTTCTACAATTAAATTGTTACAATTTTTAAATTAGGAATTTGCTTTCTGACCCACATATGACATTGGCATTATTTGCCATTTCAATCACTACGGGGGCCACATCACTTAGTTTTGTTGCTGGGGTTAATCCTGAAACTTGAACTGTAAGTTTTTTTTTAATAATAAAATGTAAATAACATACCAATACGATCATCATCGAAGTCACTGTCGTGCCCAGTCATGTGGGTCCCTAGCAGCTCCAAAACTTTCATGTCAGTATCGTCCATTTTTAAATCACTTGTTGGTGGCCCTCTTCCTGTGCCCGTAACTTTCATTTTTTCATCGGCAAATTTTCTGTTTGCTCCTCTTGATATTTTTGTATTTATTTTTTAGAATAGCAGCCGTTTTGCTTATTTCCCCACTAGCGCAAAATTCCTTGTGAATGGTCCCCCATATGGCATTCTTTTGGATATTTGCAGCTGCGACCGTTTTCTTGCATTCCACAATATGCTTGTATTTTTTGACCAAGCATAATAGGCGGGTTTCTTCTAATGAAGAAAAATTGGCTGCACGTTTTTCCATACCTGCATTTACATTAAAATATAGATATAAATAAGATTATTAAAATATTGCTTTCCTTCAACGAGAATATACGTATGTTGTATGTAAACAAAAAAGATTAATAAAATAACGCGTACACAACAACAAATGACCACGAGCTTTTGCAGGTTAGAAAGGAGGGACCACAAAAACTTCTTGCGCGTTAAAGTTGGTGACTTGTAAAAAGAACTGCTTCTTGCTAGGAATATTTGTTGTACCAACATTCGTTTTCAAAGTAACTCCCGGATCAGACACTGAGCTCAGGAAACTTAAAATTTAAAGTTGAAATCACCGCGAACTGACGCTAGCACACATTAGTGGAAGCCTGATCAACCTTCTATGGCCGCCATCTTGACAGTTCCCGATCTCAGTGCGCAGGCTTTGTTTATAGGAGGTGTTGGTAAAAAGTGTCCGTAAAGACCACGGCCTGCTAAACTGTGTGCCAAACGTCAAAATGACGTTTGTCACACAAATCCAGCAGCAAGCAAGCCTTCAACTCCACATAGAAGAAGGCGCAAAAAACTGCTATAACTCCTGAACATACGCTAAAATAACTTGCTCATTCGGATTCTTAACGTCTTTAGAAATATCTTCATTTTCTACAGATGTCATAAGTTACGAGCTGGTTACAACTTAAAACTGCTTACAACCATACACGAAATTGGAAGTAACTGACATTTATAAACAACAGTTGCAATGTTCTACGCAATCTCAATCATTCTAAAATGTCATTACACAAACCTAGCGTTTTGATGAAAATAAATTAGAAAAATATAGATATGACCGAATTGTATGTAGGTATTACAAAAACTATTGTACAATACACGTCCGTTAGGGCCTTTACTGCCTCGCCAGTATTATTCGACTCGCTCTTCGAGCTCGTCTCACAAATTCTCTGGCTCGGCAGTAAAGGCTATCCTAACGGACTTCTACTGTAAAATACTATTAAAAGGGTCCCGATATGTAGGCTAAAGACTCTTTGTTTGCGTACTGTTACGCAAGAACACATTGTACAATTTGTCAAATCTTTGCTGATATAGCATTTTGCAACCTAGCAATGTGTAACCAGGTTACATGTAGGTAAACCACTACAGTATTGTAACACTAGTTATGGCAAGACTAATGTGTAAAAAATAAATATATTTAAAAACGAGGATATAGAACGTATTTACCTACTCGTACATAGGCACCGAAAACACCATTTGCTTAAAAATCTAAAAATGTGTATTCTAAATATTATTTAAATGATGTACCCGTTTGCTACTTGCACTTTTATATTGACCTGCTACTCGCAAGTCGCGAGATAACCACTTAAGTGTTTTATATAATTTACACATTATTAAATGATTTACGAAAAACATTTTATGTTCGTAGCACCCGTTATCGTCCTTGAACCATTCTGGTTTTAATGTTTTTATCTGATTTACACTTAACACTAACAACTGTTTCTTAAAATGTAATGAACTCTTGAAACTTAAAAAATATTTTGAAAATATTTGTAACACAACCGTTGCAACATGTGTTGTAATTTGTGTAGGTGTTTTCAAATATTTCACGCACTCATTTTTACTGTAATCTTTTTCTAATAAAAGTAGTTCACTTGCTGTGCTTAGTGGCTCTTTTGTACACATGAAACTTAAACAAGCTGCACAGTTATATTTTTTCAAAGTTTTATGTGCTACGTAACCAGCGACGTATACAATAGAACATTTCTCTAAAGTTGATTCTTCTATCGCGGGTTGGATGCATAATGAGTGTTCTTGATTTATACTGTCTGATACAGTTTCAAAGTTGTCCTCATTAGCGGTAGTACGCTTAATTTCAACTACTGGCAGAGATGCCTCTTCAAACTGCAGTTATTCTAAATCGATAAGATTGTCTCCATCAACTTCGCAATTTGAATTTTTAGGGGCTTTGAAAAGCCTTACGTACATATTAAATTGTAGAATTTGTCGAAACGATTTGGCTGTAGGATTCGAACAGTTTCCACCCTTACGCCGTGCAGTAGCAAAGAAATTTTCAATGGGGTCTTGATTTAATCTACTCGTCAATAGAAACTCATAACCTTCACTCTTCAGATCTCGCCACAGTTCTAAAACAGCTTCAATAGTCAACAAAAAACCCTTAAAACAGTAAATACCCTCCCTTTGTTTGTGATTCTTTGTATATGACCTCCAACTCTGTATCCAGTTCTTCGACTGAGTTAAAAAAAGTTCCAAATTTTCTCTTCTAATAGACAGGGCACATCGATAAGGGTTGGGGTCATTTAAAATTCTACTATTTAAAGTGTCAAACAGATTGTTCATTTTTAACAGAAACTCGGCTGTGTTAATAGCACTAGAACTTTGCAACTGGCCAGTTTTAATGCACGTTTTCATTGCTGCACTCATTGAATTGGAAAAAATTTGCGTAGCGTATTTCATCCTCATTTTTTGAAAACTGTTGGGGTTAATATGAATGTCTGAAATTTTTATTGCGGCTCTAGCTGTAGTGGAAGATTTGTCAATTTGGTAAGTTTTGTCTACGTCATTCCACGAGATCATTTTATCCTCAACAAAAAAATCGTTAGCAATTAAATTATTTCTTACGCTTTTTATTAAGTGTGGAACATCATACATGGCAAAAATTTGTACGTCATGAATAAAAAAATATGGTCTATCTTCCGTTACTCCCAAATCCGCAAATGCAGCTCTGTTACTAGCTGCTTGATCACAAGTTGTAACTCGTACATGAAGACCTATCTTTTGCAATGCCTCAATATTTTTTACTATTAAATCACGCAGGGCCTCGTGTTTAACGCTTGTTGCAGATAAATAGTAACTTATGGGAAGTTTCCAATTTTTAATAAGTCCCCTGACCATAAAAACGAATGCCTGAGTTGCAACTTTATCTTCCCGTCCGAGGTGACCTAAATCTTGGAATCCCTCAATGTTATCGTGGCGAAAGTTGTAGTCAACACCCTTCTTTATACTAATTTCGTCGAAGATCAAAACACACTGCTTTTCGTCGGTTGTCATACATCGGACTTTATTCGCTAGCTTCTGAAGAAGCTCGGTTTCAGTCCCCGTAGATAATTGATTTGTTCTTAACCAAGATTCTATCGTGGATTTGGAAGGCAATGAAAATTTTAAATTTACCCGCATAAAAAGATACAGCGCGGGGGACTTGTAATACATACTCAAAGCCAGTTCCTTCTCTTCTTTTGTCCAAGGGTGGCCTCTTTTGTGGAAAAGCTGCATATTAATAAATACTCGTACATTTTTCGGCTGCACACTCAAAATATTCATATCGAAAGGATTTTTCAGTATTTTTTTTGCATGCGGTGAATTCGAGAATTTTTTAAGGAAATGGTTTTCCTTAATTTATTTATGCGTTTTTTGTATATGGGAGACGATGGATACCTTGGAACTCGTCTTTTAGTAGGCGTGGACATATCCGTCATTGCCTGTAATTGTTTAACAGATAATTTTGATTATAGAATATACAGGGTCCGGCAGAATGACCGACCCTATTTAAATTGTTAATAACTGTTTCAAATTTAAAAATATTTTAAATTTTTTTTTCAAAAATGTAAAGTAAAAACTTGCCAATTTTATTTACAATATAATTTATTTATTAAAAATATTAGCACTTGCTCCAAATTAATTTGGTTATTATTCAGTAATTGATGGAATTGTTCACAAAACGTAACCCGAACTTCTAAATCTCATGGTAGTAATTGGTGCACGACTTCTTGAACTTTGTAAAGATGGCATTTTAAATCCTTTAAAATACGGCGAAGAGTTCTGTTTGATAGACCTAACTTGATGAATTTAATCAAGTTGCCCAACTTGATGAATTTAATCAAATTAGGGATTAGGTAAATCTGTATTAGTGTGAAAATGAATATTTTAAAATTTGAAACAGTTTTAACAATTTAAATAGGGTCGGTCATCCTGCCGGACCCTGTACAAGGTCCACCCGTTTAAATTTCTCGAAACCAAAACTGCGTTAAAAATTTCGCGATACCGCAGGTCGAGTGGAATTTGAGCAGTTTTTGTTGAGAGAAATTTGCAATAATCTGAGTAGTAGAGGGGCAGCTAAACTAGAGCACCTGTCAATCTAACTATTAAATTGATTGACCTAATTAAATCCGCGAATTAAATCCGCGGTTTAACCTAATTAATTTCGCGGTTTGATCTAATTAATCACATATGAAGTTTGAAATGTAATTTACATATGTGCTACTGATTAAATTACGCGCGGCCATTTTTCAGAGGACCAAACTGCTGCCACATAAGGTAACAGAGTACAATGGTTTAAAACGTGTTAGTGCGGCATCAGTCGGGCCTCTGGTTTTATAGAATTTTAAAATAAAAAGGGATGGAAACACTTCGTGCGTCACATCGCAGACAGGTTGGCTCTTGTAAAATTCAGCGATGACGCATCACGACAAATAATAAAACGACAGCTGAGGGTCAAGTCTTTCGATAAAATATATATCAAAACCGATTTAGAAATTTGTACATGGCTTAATTTATATGAAATATTGTATGAAATTGCATGTAGAAGGCTTTTAAACTATATGTTTTCTTAATTATGCAGAGAGTGCTCGTTTATATAGGGAGGCAGGTTGGCCGAATGGTTAAGGCGTCCGATTTAAGCTCTGATCTCGAGAGAGAATACGGGTTCGATTCCCGTACCTGTCATATTTTTTTATATATTTATTATGAAAGTCTTGATTTTAAACTAGTTTATTCACGACGGCTCTACCAGAACAAACGACTGAGCTCCTTTTCGACTAAAATGGACAAAGAGCGGAAGATGTTGCTTGTATCGCCGGAATTTGTCCAACGTCTTAAGTCTGGCGATGATGCGGAGAAAAATATATTATCACAGCTTGATGACGAAATGCAAAAAGTTTTAAAGTCCAAATTAACTGATCACGATAAATGGATCCAGTACAATCAGGTTTTACAAAGGTACCTTCATTTCACAAACTAGGCACGGCAGTCAATCAAAATACCCATTGAAACAACCAGCAACAGCCTATCAAATGCCGTTATTTTATCTACACTTCCCAAAGCTTTTAAGAAAAAAGCTGAAGTTTTCCTACGCATTTTGAGTGCCTCAAACGATGTGAGCTGGGATCACAAGGGTACCGTTACTATAAAGGGTGAAATTTTACCGGCGTCTAACATAGTCGATTTAGTTCACGACACTCTGCGGCCTCGAAAAACTATTAATCCACCCGGACGCCTACAGTTTGCTGCTTACATCAAAGACCTCAACGTTGCTAATGTGCTGCTAGCTAAACCTAAACAGCAAAAGAAGCCAACCCCGACTGGTACTACAGGAAAAACCGAAATGGAAACTGATAACTGCGAGTCCGATTTAGAATATAAATTAAAAACACCAGCTACTCATCCAAGTCCACATCAAAAAGGTTCAGTCAGAAGAACGCCGATAAGGAACGATAAGAACAATATATTTGTTTATTACAAAGTGTTTGTGTTTTTTATTTCTACTCTGCTTTTGTTTTTCACGAATCTGCAATAATTACAAAATCTAAAGCTAAAATATTAGTATTTGAAGTTATTTTGCAGTTACAAAGTGTAAAATTTCAAAAAAATCAATCTACGATTTCATAATGGCGTGATATAATCTAAAAATTATGATTTCTTTTAATTTTGTGCGATACATTTTATAAAAAGTGTAAAACATTTGCAAATTTTTCAACGAAATTGTGTGTTTTATTCAGGTTTATGTTAATTTGTGATCAACATACATATATTTTGTATAATTTCAAGTGGTATGATGGCAGTTTTTTAAAATTTTAAGTGAAATGACGGGGGCCAGAACATTTTCTTCAACGAAATTATGTGTTTTTATTCAAATTTATGTTAATTTGTGGTCAACATAATATATATATCTTGTATAATTTCAAGTGGCATGATGTCAGTTTTTGTAAAAATTTATGTGAGATAATGTGTAATTGAGTGATTTTTATAAAATTTTCATCGTGTGTTGAATTAAAATGTCATTTTTTGTATAATTTATGTGACATGATGTCGATTTTTGTAAAAATTTATGTGAGATGATGTGTAATGCGTGATTTTTGTTCAATTTTGAGTTAATTTTCGTAATAAAAATGAACAATGAGCCTACGTAACTGAAATTTTGCTTGTCGAGATGCTTGTGGTAGAAGATTTTTCAATGAAATTACGTGTTTTGATGGTGTCAGAACATTTTTTTTCAACGAATTGCGCGTTTTTATTCAAAAATTATGTTAATTTGTGGTCGACATACATATATTTCCATGAAAAGTATAAGAATTTTTGAATTTTGTTTATCGAAATGATTGTGGTAGTAGATTTTTTCAACGAAATTGCGATTTCTTTTAATTTTGAGCGATGCATTTTATGAAAAAGTGTAAAACATTTGCAAACTTATGCATAGTTTATGTAACATGATCTCGATTTTGTAAAAATTTATGTGAGCTGATGTGTAATGCGTGATTTTTGTTCAATTTTCGTCGTATGTTGAGTAACAAAATGTCGTTTTTTGTATAATTTTAAGCGACATGATGTCAGTTTTTGTAAAAATTTATGTGAGATGATGTGGACCAGCACATTTTTCACCAAAATTGTGTGTTTTTATTCAAATCTTACTAAAACTGCAACAAGTTAGAGCAAATTTATGTTAATTTGTTGTCAACATGTATATATTTTCATCAAAAGTATAAGAATTTCTGTAATAAAATGCTCAGCGAGTCTACGTTACGGCAATTTTGCTTTTCGAAATGATTGTAGTAGAATATTTTTCAATGAAATTGCTGTTTTTTATTCAAATCTTACTAAAATTGCAACAAGTTAGAGAAAATAGTGTAAAACATTTGCAAAATTATGCGTAGAAATAACTCTAAAAACTGCTTTTACATCATTTTCGTTTTACAAAACGATTTATAAAACAAATTGTGATCATTTTTTAAGTGAAATAATGTGAGATGGTGTATTTTTTATCGCTTATTGGATAAAAATGTCGTTTTTTTGTATAATTTCAAGTGACATGATGTCAGTTTTGTAAAATTTTAAGTGAAACAGAACATTTTTTCAACAAAATTTTCTGTTTTATTCAAATTTATGTTACTTTGTGGACAATTGCGTTTTTATTTTCGTTCGTTTGCATTTATACTGGAGTTTTTAAAACTAAAACCGAACATTTTTCAACGAAATTCTCTGTTTTATTCAAATTTATGTTAATTTGTGATCAATTACGTTTTTATTTTCGTCCGTTTGCATTTATACTGGAATTTTTTAAACTAAAATACACTTTTGAGCGATATAATGACACAATTTCAGACGTTTACTTATAAAATAGGGTTCCGTGGTGAGAAGAAACAGTTTATTCCGAAAGAAGTCGCTGAATTTTTGACGTGAAATATCAGATCGAGGCCTTGTTTAGAAATTGTACGCATATTAAAAACACACAAAAATCAAACAGCTACAAAGGAGACATTAAAAAATGTAACTTTATATTGTTTTTTAAAATTACAGAGCTATAATATTATTTTAAAATTTCGATTAAAATTTACAGCCCGCTCAAATTGTCGTCGCGTTTTATAAACACAAGTCAGTTTTAAAATACAAAGCCGTTTTAACATTAATTCCAATATCTTGGACGCTTTGGTACAACGTTTATTTAAAATAAAATAGATTTTCTATACCGTCTGCAAATAAAACAATGGTTGATTGTAAAACACATTTATTAAATAGAGACCGCTTGATCCTGAGCGTGATAAAACATTTGAGTGATTCAGTTCATTCAGTTTATTTATTATTATAATTTCTATTATAAAAAGCCTAAACTCCAGCAGACGCAATCCCCCGGTAACAATGCATTTTGTCGATTAAAATTTACAGCCCGCTATGCAATGACGTCAAAACTTTAAAAGAGAAAGCTAGAATAGCCAGAATACGTGTATTTATATAAGGGACTAAAATAATTATTTTTGGCTAAACCTCGATACCTGCGGTTTCACTGCAGCCTCTAACGGACAAATAATTGTTAAGTCACTCATATATTAGCGCGAAATAAAGTAATTATTTCTATTCATATAGCTTTTCAAAATATGCGCGGGCGAATGGAAATTTCCAGCAGGGTGGAGCAACGAGAATATTATAAAAATAATTATTTCTAGTACATCCAGTTACAAATCTAATTTTTTTAAATTATATCAACCTTTAAACACAATAAGCTACACATCCCCTATTCTTATAATCTAAATTTTTGAAAAATAGTTTGTTTAAAGTTGGGCTCGTGACAGGCAAGTTACTATGTTTAATTCCTTCAACCTCGATCGCTTCGATAGCTCAGTTGGTTAAGACTTCAGACTCGTAATACTGATGTTGCTGGTTCAGATCCGGCTATGGGTCGTCGCAGGAAGCTTTTTTTAAATTAAAATAAATGTGAGAAAACCAAGATGGACGACACCCGAGAAATTAAATTCAAAAACATGGACTTAGAAAAAATGTATAATTCAAATATTCGCGCGAAATTAAAATGGCCTCCGTGCATGAGAGAGAGAGAGCGAGAGCAGCTTCGATGAGGAAGACGGACGATTTAGCAGTTTGAAATTCAAATATTTCCGCGAAAATTTAAACAACAGCCGGAAGAAGTGCGCGCACAGAAAATCAAGATGGCCGACAACCCGGGAAGTTTAAAATCAAAAAATTGAACTTAGAACAAATCTGAAAAATTTCCTATAGTAGGTAGGGTTAATGGAACTCTGGTTAATCCATTCATGCGAGCCGCCGCGTAATTCCGGAAGCAAATTAAAAAATGGCCGCTCGTAATTTAATCAGTAGCACATATGTAAATTACATATCAAACTTCATATGTGATTAATTAGATCAAACCGCGAAATTAATTAGGCCAAACCGCGGATTTAATTCGCGGATTTAATTAGGTCAATCAATTTAATAGTTTGATTGACAGGTGCTCTAGTTTAGCTGCCCCTAGTGCACTCAAAATGCGTAGGAAAACTTCAGCTTTTTTCTTAAAAGCTTTGGGAAGTGTAGATAAAATAACGGCATTTGATAGGCTGTTGCTGGTTGTTTCAATGGGTATTTTGATTGGCTGCCGTGCCTGGTTTGTAAAATGAAGGTACCTTTGTAAAACCTGATTGTACTGGATCCATTTATCGTGATCAGTTAATTTGGACTTTAAAACTTTTTGCATTTCGTCATCAAGCTGTGATAATATATTTTTCTCCGCATCATCGCCAGACTTAAGACGTTGGACAAATTCCGGCGATACAATCAACATCTTCCGCTCTTTGTCCATTTTAGTCGAAAAGGAGCTCAGTCGTTTGTTCTGGTGGAGCCGTCGTGAATAAACTAGCTTAAAATCAAGACTTTCATAATAAATATAAAAAAAAATATGACAGGTACGGGAATCGAACCCGTATTCTCTCTCGAGATCAGAGCTTAAATCGGACGCCTTAACCATTCGGCCAACCTGCCTCCCTATATAAACGAGCACTCTCTGCATAATTAAGAAAACATATAGTTTAAAAGCCTTCTACATGCAATTTTATCGAAAGACTTGACCCTCAGCTGCCGTTTTATTATTTGTCGTGATGCGTCATCGCTGAATTTTACAAGAGCCAACCTGTCTGCGATGTGACGCACGCAATGTTTCCATCCCTTTTTATTTTAAAATTCTATAAAACCAGAGGCCCGACTGATGCCGCACTAACACGTTTTAAACCATTGTACTCTGTTACCTGATGTGGCAGCAGTTTGGACCTCTGAAAAATGGCCGCGCGTAATTTAATCAGTAGCACATATGTAAATTACATATCAAACTTCATATGTGATTAATTAGATCAAACCGCGAAATTAATTAGGTTAAACCGCGGATTTAATTCGCGGATTTAATTAGGTCAATCAATTTAATAGTTAGATTGACAGGTGCTCTAGTTTAGCTGCCCCTCTACTACTCAAATTATTGCAAATTTCTCTCAACAAAAACTGCTCAAATTCCACTCGACCTGCGGTATCGCGAAATTTTTAACGCAGTTTTGGTTTCGAGAAATTTAAACGGGTGGACCTTGTACAGGGTCCGGCAGGATGACCGACCCTATTTAAATTGTTAAAACTGTTTCAAATTTTAAAATATTCATTTTCACACTAATACAGATTTACCTAATCCCTAATTTGATTAAATTCATCAAGTTGGGCAACTTGATTAAATTCATCAAGTTAGGTCTATCAAACAGAACTCTTCGCCGTATTTTAAAGGATTTAAAATGCCATCCTTACAAAGTTCAAGAAGTCGTGCACCAATTACTACCATGAGATGTAGAAGTTCGGGTTACGTTTTGTGAACAATTCCATCAATTACTGAATAATAACCAAATTAATTTGGAGCAAGTGCTAATATTTTTAATAAATAAATTATATTGTAAATAAAATTGGCAAGTTTCTACTTTACATTTTTGAAAAAAAATTTAAAATATTTTTAAATTTGAAACAGTTATTAACAATTTAAATAGGGTCGGTCATTCTGCCGGACCCTGTATATTCTATAATCAAAATTATCTGTTAAACAATTACAGGCAATGACGGATATGTCCACGCCTACTAAAAGACGATTTCCAAGGTATCCATCGTCTCCCATATACAAAAAACGCATAAATAAATTAAGGAAAACCATTTCCTTAAAAAATTCTCGAATTCACCGCATGCAAAAAAAATACTGAAAAATCCTTTCGATATGAATATTTTGAGTGTGCAGCCGAAAAATGTACGAGTATTTATTAATATGCAGCTTTTCCACAAAAGAGGCCACCCTTGGACAAAAGAAGAGAAGGAACTGGCTTTGAGTATATATTACAAGTCCCCCGCGCTGTATCTTTTTATGCGGGTAAATTTAAAATTTTCATTGCCTTCCAAATCCACGATAGATTCTTGGTTAAGAACAAATCAATTATCTACGGGGACTGAAACCGAGCTTCTTCAGAAGCTAGCGAATGAAGTCCGATGTATGACAACCGACGAAAAGCAGTGTGTTTTGATCTTCGACGAAATTAGTATAAAGAAGGGTGTTGACTACAACTTTCGCCACGATAACATTGAGGGATTTCAAGATTTAGGTCACCTCGGACGGGAAGATAAAGTTGCAACTCAGGCATTCGTTTTTATGGTCAGGGGACTTATTAAAAATTGGAAACTTCCCATAAGTTACTATTTATCTGCAACAAGCGTTAAACACGAGGCCCTGCGTGATTTAATAGTAAAAAATATTGAGGCATTGCAAAAGATAGGTCTTCATGTACGAGTTACAACTTGTGATCAAGCAGCTAGTAACAGAGCTGCATTTGCGGATTTGGGAGTAACGGAAGATAGACCATATTTTTTTATTCATGACGTAAAAATTTTTGCCATGTATGATGTTCCACACTTAATAAAAAGCGTAAGAAATAATTTAATTGCTAACGATTTTTTTGTTGAGGATAAAATGATCTCGTGGAATGACGTAGACAAAACTTACCAAATTGACAAATCTTCCACTACAGCTAGAGCCGCAATAAAAATTTCAGACATTCATATTAACCCCAACAGTTTTCAAAAAATGAGGATGAAATACGCTACGCAAATTTTTTTCAATTCAATGAGTGCAGCAATGAAAACGTGCATTAAAACTGGCCAGTTGCAAAGTTCTAGTGCTATTAACACAGCCGAGTTTCTGTTAAAAATGAACAATCTGTTTGACACTTTAAATAGTAGAATTTTAAATGACCCCAACCCTTATCGATGTGCCCTGTCTATTAGAAGAGAAAATTTGGAACTTTTTTTAACTCAGTCGAAGAACTGGATACAGAGTTGGAGGTCATATACAAAGAATCACAAACAAAGGGAGGGTATTTACTGTTTTAAGGGTTTTTTGTTGACTATTGAAGCTGTTTTAGAACTGTGGCGAGATCTGAAGAGTGAAGGTTATGAGTTTCTATTGACGAGTAGATTAAATCAAGACCCCATTGAAAATTTCTTTGCTACTGCACGGCGTAAGGGTGGAAACTGTTCGAATCCTACAGCCAAATCGTTTCGACAAATTCTACAATTTAATATGTACGTAAGGCTTTTCAAAGCCCCTAAAAATTCAAATTGCGAAGTTGATGGAGACAATCTTATCGATTTAGAATAACTGCAGTTTGAAGAGGCATCTCTGCCAGTAGTTGAAATTAAGCGTACTACCGCTAATGAGGACAACTTTGAAACTGTATCAGACAGTATAAATCAAGAACACTCATTATGCATCCAACCCGCGATAGAAGAATCAACTTTAGAGAAATGTTCTATTGTATACGTCGCTGGTTACGTAGCACATAAAACTTTGAAAAAATATAACTGTGCAGCTTGTTTAAGTTTCATGTGTACAAAAGAGCCACTAAGCACAGCAAGTGAACTACTTTTATTAGAAAAAGATTACAGTAAAAATGAGTGCGTGAAATATTTGAAAACACCTACACAAATTACAACACATGTTGCAACGGTTGTGTTACAAATATTTTCAAAATATTTTTTAAGTTTCAAGAGTTCATTACATTTTAAGAAACAGTTGTTAGTGTTAAGTGTAAATCAGATAAAAACATTAAAACCAGAATGGTTCAAGGACGATAACGGGTGCTACGAACATAAAATGTTTTTCGTAAATCATTTAATAATGTGTAAATTATATAAAACACTTAAGTGGTTATCTCGCGACTTGCGAGTAGCAGGTCAATATAAAAGTGCAAGTAGCAAACGGGTACATCATTTAAATAATATTTAGAATACACATTTTTAGATTTTTAAGCAAATGGTGTTTTCGGTGCCTATGTACGAGTAGGTAAATACGTTCTATATCCTCGTTTTTAAATATATTTATTTTTTACACATTAGTCTTGCCATAACTAGTGTTACAATACTGTAGTGGTTTACCTACATGTAACCTGGTTACACATTGCTAGGTTGCAAAATGCTATATCAGCAAAGATTTGACAAATTGTACAATGTGTTCTTGCGTAACAGTACGCAAACGAAGAGTCTTTAGCCTACATATCTGGACCCTTTTAAAGTAATTAAAAAGACCGGTAAGTAATTTGTTTTGCAGGGTGTTAAGGGTACTGTAAGCTAAGATCGCATTAAGCCTGCTTACAGTATTAAGTAATGCAATGCTGCTGCTTTGCAAAGTACTTTTTAGTTCGTTGTAGGTATTACATGTTTTAAGTTTCCGCTGCTCGCTCTGTTTTCTAATTTCAGAATTCTGCGAGACACATTCGCTTGCAGACAACAACCAAAGCAACAGCTGCAAGATCGCACTTCAAAAAATCGTTGCCGCTACCTGTGTTGTGTGATTTATATTGTTATATTTTAGTGTTGTTATTATTTTTGTTAAAAAGATAGGGATAACTATTTACTAAATTTATAGTTCTCCATAGTTTTTTCTTCTCTAAAACATAACCCCACGTAACTAAATCAAATATCTTGGGGGGTTTACCTACATGTAATCTGGTTACACATTGCTAGGTTGCAAACAACAAAATAAATAAAGATTGTTATTTGATATTTGAAACATAAAACCTGTGTTTTATTTCTTCGAATACAATTCATATACAGTGTCTCCCCGGATAGGTGAAACGACTCTTGTAAAATGTAAAAAATTTTGGATTTTATTTTTCACGTCTTGAGGTTCAGCCCTCCTTGGTTAAAGACGAATTTTCAACATATTTTTCTGTAGATTAGTGTGCCTTTTATGTAGCAAATACGACAGAAAGTTATTAAGAAAAGTTGTTTACAATCAACATCTAAATCTAAATTTACAGGATTTTTGTAACAGTAATTCATTAACAGTGGTAGATTATAGTTTCTTGAAACCATTTAAATATATATTAATTAGAATTGAAAAATATTTCTCCTAAAAAGCGCATTGCATAAAAAACGTAAAAATTATGCAAACATAATACTTTTCGGTAAATAATAAAAACTCTGAGATTTTTTAGAGTGTGTTATTTTTAGCTAACTGAACAATCTCAAAGCCAGAAAACACCATTTTTTAACTTTAGCTAAAAAGTGAATTTTAAATTTTTTAAATATTTTCAAAATTTCACATACAAAGGTGTAATATTAAAATTCATTTTTTATGTGAACACTTTAAAGATTTATAATTGGGAAAAATAATATAAAATGTTAATTACTTCTATAGATTTTTTATTATTTACCGAAAAGTAGCATGTTTGCATAATTTTTAGGTTTTCCATGCAAGGCGTTTTTTAAGTGGAATATTTTTCCATTCTAATTAATATCTATTTAAATGGCTTCTAGAAACTTTAATTTAGCCCTGTTAATGAATTGCTGTAACAAAAATCCGTAAATGTTCTTTTACAGTTGTCCAAATAAAGAGATTTGTCTTTGTCCAATTACATGTTCTAAAAATCTCCTTATTTAGACAATTGTAAAAGAACATTTACAGAATTTTTGTAACTGAAATTCATTAACACGGCTAGATTAGAATTTCCGTCGGCGGTTGCCCCAAATTCAAGCATTCATAAAAATAATATCGGCGTTGATTACCTGCGCCTCAATAATAGCCGAAACGGGCCATTATACCATGCACCGAAGTTTTTTAATTTATTACCTCCGGATATTCGAATGATACCGATTAATAAATTTAAAATAACAATAAAATCGTTCTTGTTAAAACACGCTTTTTACAACAGCGAAGAATTTTGCGCGCGCATTGGCGACCTCATTGAAATCTTACTTAATTTCGGAAAAATGCCTTTCCGGATTTTAACAAATTCGAATATCTGGATTGTAAAAGGCCTTGTAGTTTGCTGGTCCGTACGACCTTCTTACAATGCGGCAACAAATCTGGCAACATGGGCAATTTATCTTAGCGCTCGAGTCACTTGAGGGTTAGTGCCGCTGGTTTCAGGTAGAAAACCCAAAATAACGTTTGCTTTCTCCACATTTTAATTCGAGAAAAGTGGTATGCAACCCAATTAACAAGCAATACGTTTACAGCCATAAGCTTGCGCCTCTTCTCATTATATGCTCTTTGGTAATAGTCTTATTAAAAAGCTTTAAGACCTGCAACCCTATGACAGTCAAGTTTCATTTGATTCTAGCCTTATTTACTTTATTCTAATGACAAATAATGGCTCAATTTGTCCATTTCATTTTAAACTGACACATTAGGTACAATTATACAGATTTTTGAACCATAACGACTCTGTGCTTCCATGACTTGGTATTCAACTTATTCTCATGCTATCAGAGTTGTTTTTTAAGGGCTAAATACCATCTCAGTATGTGTTTCGTTCCCGTTTACACACTATGTACACCGAATTAATGAATAAGGTTGCGCTTTCTTCGCGAGATGATAAACGCTTCCTTATTCCTAATACTATCAAAACCTTAGCGTGGGGTCACCGTGACATAGATGATGATAACAGTCGTCTAGACAACTTGCTGCGCATTGCCAAAACGATGGTGTAGCAATATGTTCGCGGAACAGTATTCGTTATTACTTAAGGGTCCTCCAGCGGTCTTGTTGAAAATGTTTCACAAAACCAAACTGTTATAAAATGCACTAATTACACTTTTTTATATATCACACGATTCGTATTTTAACAAGGAAAATCGCTAGCATTTTTTATTAAAAAAAAAAGTAGTAATAAGAAATTTATTTCAAAAAAACAGATAAAATATACACTTCTGATACTCCCTGCGAATTGTACAAGTTTATTTCGTATCCGATTTCAAAAAACTACATGCCCCTAGAAGCACAACAGAATAAGTTACCACGCTTGCATAAAAGATTTGGTTTAAATTATGTTTTAAAGATAGTAGAAGCAATAATCTAATTGAGTCCGTGGCTATTGAACCATACGAGTAACGCTAATATTTTTTAAAGAAATGGTGACCTACTATGCCACTAATGTTGTAGACCATATCTCGTTCATTTACAACATTAAGTAAAGGCAATAATATTCACGTTTGTAATTACAAAATGTTCCTAAATCGGGCCCAGTAGTTCATAGTTTTACCGCCGCCATAAGTTGGCGCTGTTGATATTCCGAACGTTTACGGCCGGCATGGGAAGATTACAATAATCCTATTATAAGGGTGCATAGAAATTCGAGAAACCAGTCAACCGAAAATTACAAAGAGAATATTACATTTTTAGACTTTTACCACTTTTACATGCTTTTACGATGTATAATTATTTATTTGTAATTAAATAGCATATCGTATTTTTATTCATAACACTCTTTCAGATCTCAGGATTGTTTAACGCTCAAAATCTTAGTTATTTCAGATGTTTATTATTAAGCAATTACATATAATACAGTAGGTACCTACTTCATCAAATCAAATAAAAGAAAAATTCAAATGTAATAATATATTTACAAGATTTTTACATAACCTGTATTTTATTCTAAACCTAGATATACATCCCGCAAAGGCAAATTTCTTAGACGCCTGAATCTATAAGTTCTGTAAGTAAAGAATTCATATAAAAATCATCTAATTTAAATGCCATGTTTTCCCAGAATTTCTTATCCCTACGAATTTCTTCGATGCAGACTCTTTTGGGGGTCCAAACAACGAAGTAACAAACTTCCTTATTTGCTATTTGCAGTTGCCCTTGTACTTGATACATATATTTATGTTTTGAGTTTAATTTTAGAGAGTCCTCTTGTAACGTACACATTTTTTTTCTCCAAAACTCCTTCTTACAAGACGCTGGACATTTGATTTCCAGAATTGCACCGCCGATTTCTGTAACACGATCTGGACTTGCAGATAAATATGGCTTTGCACTATCGATGCAAAGCCCTATAATTTTTGTTTTGATGCCGTAAACGGTCTCAAATGCGTCGACTGCGTTTTCTTCATTTTCATGGCCGTACACTGTAAATTCAGTACCTAAAAATTTTGAGTATAATAACGCTTCTACTGTTTTAGCAGTTGATGTTGCGGAGCGCATACAACAAATTCTTCCAAAATTTGATGCAGTAAGACGAAGTTTTCTTTCTCGCTTCCATAATTCTGAAAGAGCTTGTTCTCGAGTATCTATTTCCAGTTGTTTTGCGTCCGTTGTAGATATTTGCTCCAAAAATTGATTTTTTTTTATGTCAAACGCCTCTTTGTTCCTATCCGTCGCAGCATGGCAAATCATCTTTGTGCTATTTTCTTCCAGAGAAGCGCTTGTTGTTGGAGTTTCTGGAGTGATGTCGGTTCATTCGTTGGGCATTTCTCCATCATCGAATGTTTTTTTAATTAAACCACAACTTTTCTCTGCTGTGGTCTTACTATAACAAACATCGTGGTATTGTCAGTATCGGGTAAAAACGGATAAAACATCAACCTGCACACACCCTCAAAAAAACCTAACTTTTCTATATTTGAAGTGCAACCTGCATTACATTAATTTTAACTGCCGCGATTATTACACCCGGGTATTATAATATTTTAAAACGATTGCTGTTAGTGGTGGCAATCCTTAAATATTTTTTTTCTACTTCTGTAACTAAAATGCCATTTAACATACTAACATACACCTCGCTAAGTGACCTTTTAATCATGCATTCATAACCTATGACTAAAGAGCCTCTTAGTCTTGAGCTGAAGTTGGCAACGATGTTTTAGTCATGGGGTGAAGTTAGGTTCAAATAGTATTTGCTTTATTAGCCACAGCCAAAACTAAAATCAAGTTAGTTTTCAACCGTCACTTTGACGTTTGTTAAGCATAATTTAACTTAATATAATAAATGTAAAAATTTTAATGAAATAATATGATGTTATATTCTCTAAATTTGTGGTCGTAGAAAAAGTATAGTATGCAACTCGTTTTATAAACTTATTAGTCACTCATTTTATTAAACACTAGCTCCGCAGCGCTTCGCTCGTGATTAATAAAACTCGTGACTAAAATGACGTTTATAGAACTTGATACATAATATACTATTATATTGCCAGTTCAAGTGCTATAATAATGACATATTCCTCAATAGGGAGTTTATAAATGACATAACATTACACTGCTACTATACGTACTATACTACTAATTAATTCCAAAATGAAGATACGTAGCAATGAATAATATTTCAACTTATAAAACTAAATTAATCTTTTTATTGAAATAAGTAGTAACGTAAAATGAATGTAAAATGCGAATAACAAGTCAAATAATATTCTAGAAATCAACTTACCGGATTTTCCACATCCTTTTGGCCAATAGCCGTTTAGTTTTCTTCGCTCTGCTAGGTTTTCGTTCCTTATGTGTAAAATTTCGTCCCATTTCAATGTTTGTTAGCTCAGTAAGCACAATCACATAAACAGTAACACTGTAAACAGGCTCTTTTCACAATAAATTACGCGTGTTGAAACCAAGAGATTTTCAACAACACTAAGAAAGTTTAGGGTTTATCTTTGCTTTTATTTAGTCATTGCTCATTCCCTAATTACCTGCAATAGGTAATTATTACGATTCAGCATTCCGCATTAGTCGAAATATTTAAATAGATCCGTTGCCTAACTCAAATCATTAGCAAGTACTTGTAGAAATTACTGTATCTCCAATAATATGTCATTCCAATCAACCCAAAAATACTTATTTTGTTAATGACAATTTTATAGTCGTTTAATGAAATCCCAATAATGTGTTGTAAATAACAGAAATAACTATCTGCGGTAGTTCCTTTTAGTCAATGCAGCAGATAAGAGAATATTACGAATATAATGCAGAAGCGTGGTGAGTTAAATCTTTAAGCCTTTAATCTTTTGAAATGAAAAATGCCAGCCGTTCGGTTGTTATCTTCAAATTTCTAGTTTTACTGTAGTTTTACATAGCGCTGGAGGACCCTTAACGTGTCGATTTCTATTCACCAACTCATTTTTAAAAAATGTCATTTAACGTACCATCAAAATGATTTTCAATAATATTGCTGGGGTGGTGTTCAAGGAGACCTTTCTTTTTGAGAACCTTGACCAATTCTTGCAAAGAACATATTTTTTTATTTCTCCTCCGAACTTTCTGGTTGAGAACTTTTATTTTCTTTCGAACACGTAATGTTCGAGGACTTGCCTTCATTTTTAATTTTTTCGATGTAGATGCTTCTGAATCTAATTCTAACTGAACTGGCGGTTCTTTCCTTTTTACTTTCTCGCATACGGTAGTATAGAGAAAGTATTGTAATCGTCAAAAAAATCGACTTCGAGATTTTGACGAATCTTGACGTTTTAGACCTCCGAGAGTCCGAAAAAACCATTTTTCGAATTATGTCTGTGTGTGTGTATGTGTGTGTATGTTTATAATTTACTATGGCATCTTGTGTGTGCAGTTGACTATACTCTGGCACCTGCGAAGATTATGGCACCATACACGCGATGCCATAAAATTTTTAGTCGATTTTCAGTGTCTACGACACCTTCAATGCAATATAAAATTAACCTTGAAATTTGCTTGTGTATGGTGCCATAATGATGTGTGTACAGCAACTCGTACATTTACATTTGTTCTGGCACCATCCAACATATAGTACAGTGGCGCCACTTACGGCGGTTTATTAATTAGAAACTGGCTTCTTAGTTTAGTCAAGTTTATTGTTTGGAAATGTTTGCCGCGTTCGATATACACATGGTGCCATATATAGTACTTAATGATAAATTGGAAAGAGTAGTTAATTACTAATCAGTGCATTTGTGATAATATTAGTACAGCAATATGGTAAGTACCTACAGAAATTCGAATTTATGATTAATACAAGCTTTACGAACGTTTAGGTACGGATAACCTTAAAATTAAAACGCTATTTGATAATACGCTTCATAAAATTTATTTTTATAGATAGGCAGGCTTTTGGGCCTCCATTGGTTGTACTACTACTGCCAATGTTTTGCTACTGCAAACATACATTTGTTAAGTTGTACTAGTTATGTTCTTTAGTTAAAGCATGCTTGTGAAGGTCCACCCAATAGGAAAAATTCAGTCTAGATTCTATAATGTGGTTTTTGGAATTAAAATTTTGAAAATGTTTAACTTTTACTGCGAAGGTTTCAGTTTTTGTTTTTTATGTCGTTAAATAGTAATATCATCTTTGAAGTACCTAGGTACCTATTCAATATAGCAGAACTGTAGTACTTAGGTGTGAATTCCTATTTGGGAGTTACACCTCATGTTAAAGTTTGGCTCCCTTTCCAGGAACTTTCATTAGGCTCTTATAAGTAATTTAGGAAGGGTGCCAAACTCCCCGCCCCCCCGGTATTTGGAAGGCCTGTTTACTGATACTACAACTATGATTAAGGGCGCGAATTTCGAAACACCACCGAATTAACACCCTTAATGATAGTTGTAGCCTCATTAAACAGGCCTTCCAAATACCGGCGGGGGGGGGGGGGGAGTTTGACCCCCTTCCTAAATTATAAGGGTCTAATGAAAGTTCCTGGAAAGGGAGCCAAACTTTAACATGAGGTGTAACTCCCAAATAGTAATTCACACCTACTACTAGTGAAAGGTCGTACTTCAAAACTAAACTTGCTGAAAACCAAAAGCAGAGCCGCACCGTGCGGTTGTGCAGATGGTGATCCCTACAAACACAAAACTTTGCAAATGATTAAAACACTCAAAAATAATGCAAAAACCCTTATTATGTCGAATGCATTGTTAGATTGATATAGGGCGTTGAAAGTAAGTAATAAAAATTGAATTTATTTAGTACCTTTAAAAAAGTAGTTTTTGAAAATACCAATAACACTAGTGGCCGCTTTACGGCTCTGACTAAGATAAAAAATGACACTAAATTTGAAATGTACATATTATATTTTACAATAAACTATTTTATCTATCTAGCTATGCATTTTTCGCCATAAGTTGAGTGAGGGTTTTTTCATTATTTTTGGGTGTTTAATTCACTCCCGAAGTTTTACAGACATAGGTCAGGGTATTAGGAAAATATACTAGCAACTTATCGCGAAAAATTAAATTATTATGTAATAAATTTTATTTGTTTCTATATTATGCAGGGCTCACATTCGGTCCCCTTTTGTTTACCATATTTTTAAAGTAGTCCCCTAAATCACACTTTTTTAATAATTTTGTCACTATTTTATACTATTTTCAGTCTTATGAAGCAAGTTTATCGTCTCTGATGCGCGGGGGAAATTTTAAATCTATTTTTGAGTACCTATGTTATAAGATTGAAATTACCATTGTCTGGTAATAATTTCACTATTGCCTTAAGAAAATGTATTTTATTAATAAATTAATAAGCTTGGTGGTGTCTCTACTGATAAAAATTATCCGGATTTTTGTGGCACGTTTACATTTCTATGTTTTTTTGTTCTGGCCCCTTAATTATTTTAAATTACAATCTTAACCATGGGAAATGTTAAAAAATTCAAGAAAAGTGTATAAAACATACAAACATAAGACAAGATAGTAAAAGTTTCTACATACGGTAGAAAAAAACTGGATAATGAATTATTTTGTACAATTTCTGATAGAGGGTGTAAACTAAATCAGCCATACGACGTAGAAATCACTAAACTAGCACTACCGGTTCAGCCGGAAGCGATAACTTCACATTTTTAAACCACATGCTGTATTTTTTTGAAGAGAAAAATCTCTGTACAATGTTTTTTCAAATCGGTGAATAAATGGCGGAAAGAAATGCGATTGTTTCTCTAGAGGAAACTAGCCATGAAATAAATATACAAGTTCGCAATTTTAAAGAAACATAACTCAATTTTTTTAAATGTAACTTTCCAATCTTTTCTGTTTTCTCATATAGTTTGCCTTGCGAATTATAAATTTAAGTCACAAAAATTCTAATAAAAACTCGATTGTATTTTATTACATATTTACAACAAAATTGAGTGAGAAAACATATACCTTATCAAATATGTCATTAGAAAGGAATTACAAAAATTATTTAGGAGAAAACAGAAATATTGGTAGGTTACATTTAAAAAAATTGAGCTATGGCTAGCTAGCTATTTCATCCGAAACATTTTTTAGTATTTCCTATTAAAAATTTAAAAAATAAGGATTGTTGATCTAATTTATATTTAATTTTTCACCATTTGCACGCCAACTTGTTAAAAATTGCCCACTTGAATATAGATCTGATGGCCAAATTTCTCTAGAGAAACAATCGCATTTTTTACCATCATTTTATTATTAACAAATTTAAAATTTAAAAAATCCATTGTCAAAAGAATTTTAAATTATACCATCTATAAAAAAATATATACAGAGCGCTTTCTAAAAATGTGAAGTTCATGTCACTTCCAGTTTAACCGAAGTGCTAATTTAGTGATTTATAGCAAGTACATGAAATAATCAGCTTTTATGAATAATTCAGGATCCTAATTGTTTTTATTAAATAACAAACTCCCAACCTCCCCCATTTGAAATAAAATATATGGTAGATAGTCCAAATAATATATTTAAGAAGGTCGCTATATGTTTCGGGAATAGTCGACCCCATCTTCAGGCCAAAGATGTGGTCGACTATTCCCCGAAGCATGTATCGATCTTCTTAAATATATTATTTGGACTATCTACCATATCTTTTATTTCCAATGGGGAGGTTAGGAGTTTGTTATTGAAGAAATTCTCATCCCATTTTGAGATCATAAACCGCCGTCTATTTATTGTTTTTATTAACTTAAAAATTGTGAAAAAAAACTAATTTCTACACCAAGAAGTAATGTGAGCCCTGTATTATGTAAAGTAAGTACTATAATATAAATAATTGAGGGTATTGCAATAAATTATAGCAGTCAGAAGATCCTTCAATGCGATACAGAACCAGGAGCAACCGTATCTTGTCGCTGTTACAAACGCCACGTTATGAAACCAAAGGTCTTACTCCCACCGAAAGAAATAATTTCCTGATGAAATGCGTGGAAGATGTGGAAACGTCGACCCACTCTTTGGGAACAAATACAATTTCTAACATAATTTTGGATAATACGAGTAACAATAACAAAAGAAAGTACAAAACTCTGAAGGATGAACTAGAAGCTGACCAGCAAAATAGTAACGTTGCTCCCTCCGAAAGGAACAATATGGTGATGAAATGGATGGAAAATGTAGAAACGTCGACCCATTATTTGAAAACAAATACAATTTCTAACATAATTTTAGATAATACGAGTAACAATAATAAAAGAAAGCACAAAAATTTTGAGGATAAACAAAAAAATTACCAGCAAAATAGCAACGTTACCAACATAGATATCATAACTTCAGTTAAAGTTAACACAGATCTGGAGTCTTTGGCCAACTGTAAAAGTAACGATGGTGATACTAACAGCAGCCAGAAGACTACCGACAAAACACCTGAAAATGACAACACCAATAGCAAAATTACTAACGATGATAATCGCTATAAATCCATCGCTGCAAAAGACATTATTAATTCAAACTCTGACGAAAGCAATATTGATTGTGAAAGTATAAAATCAATTTCAATGTATCGCGAATCCTCTAGTGAGTATCAGCCATCAACTTCGTATGTATCAGACACAGAATTTAGTTGCAAAAATTCTGCTAGAGATTCCGATAGCATAATTATGAAAGCTGTTGATATTGTATATAATATTAACGACAATAAACAAAAAAAAGGCACAAAGAAGTGACAAAATAAAAACAATAACGGCTAAAAATGGAGCAAACAGAAACGAACAAGTTAGAAGATATACACAAGAAGAAAGAAATAAGCATGAAAAATCGACAGACAGTGAATCAGAACCTGAAATTTTGGTTAACTCTGCTAAGCGAAATGAGGTTACAGGAAAGAGAATTAGGGATAAAGGACACTGCTGTTATTTCTGTCATAAATTATGGGAAACCTTGCTCGCCATTTTGAATTAATGCATAAAAATGAAACACCAATAGTTAAAATTCTCATAATGCCGAAACATTCAAAACGACGCCGCGAAGCATTTGGCGAATTAATTCGGGCTGGTGACTTTCATCACAATTGCGAGGTAATGACTCTAAAAACGTGGCGAACTTATTTTAGTTAGGCGTCCCTCTGAGAAGGAAAAAAGTAATCCGAGTTATTCTAACTACGGACCCTGTCCAGATTGTTTAGGGTTCATGATGAAAAAGAGACTTTGGCATCATATTAAGTACAACTGCAAATCCAAGAACGCAACTACACATGAAAAACAAAAAAGAAAAATTATTTCTGAGAGTACTCTGCCTTATTACATGGAATTATCTCTGCTGAATATTGTACCGAATATAATGACAACATATTAGCAAAGTTTAAGAATGACGATATCTCAGAGGTTTGCAAAAACGACTCAACTATATTAAAATTTGGGTACCTACAATTTGAAAAATATGGGAATACCCAGTGTGAACTCATAAGGCAGACGATGCGTCAGTTAGGTAGATTCTTAATACGAGTCAAATTAATGAAATCCGAAATTAAAGATTTGGCAGATTGTCTTTTGCCAAAACATTTTGATTTAGTCTTGGTAGCTACGAAGTCTTTATGTGGTAGATCATCTAGCAATACGAATAGACCTGAATTTGCGATACCATCTCTAGCGTTAAAATTGGGCCATGCTTTTAAGAAATGCCTAGGCATACTTAAAGGAATGGCTTTAAGAAAGGGAGATATAAAAAACAATGAGATTTATACGTGTTTTTTGAATTTAATGGAAATGGAATGGTCCAATAAAATATCGTCGTGTGCACTATCAACAATGTATAAAAGAAAATTTAATCATAAGCAACTTTTACCACTTACTGAAGACCTGGTAGTTTTGACTAAATATTTGGATAACGTCCTCCAAAAACTTCGAGATAAACTAGCAAGCAATGGCAGCGACTATAAAACGTGGAGAAGCTTGGCATCTTGCACCTTAACACGGATTATACTATTTAATAAAAAACGTTCGGGTGAGGCATCCAAACTAACCATTGAACAATATGCTACCAGACCAAGTGTCAATGATCAGGGAACACAAGAATTTCTGTTGTCATTGTCACCTTTAGAGAAGAAGTTGGCTTCCACTATGGATGTAGTGGACATTGAAGGAAAACGCGGATCTCGAGTACCTGTGCTATTAACTCCCGATATAAAGTCGGCTATTGATTTATTGATAAAATCAAGATCTAACGTCGATATCTCCAGTAATAACCCATACGTTTTTGCCCCAGCTAATAGCGAGAACGGACATTTACGTGGTCATGATTGCCTTAGGGCTGCCTGCGAAGAGGCCAACTTCATAACAGGTACCAAATTAAGGAAATATATTGCTACCGTCTGCCAATTATTTAATCTGGGAAACAATGAAGCTGACTGGTTGGCTAGACACTTAGGGCATGATATTAGAGTCCACCGGAACTTCTACAGGTACGTACCTAAATTGTACAAAAATAAAAAATAATAATTGATTTTCCTATTAGACTTCACGAAAATGCTGTTGAAACCACTAAAATAAGCCGAATTCTAATTGCGGTTGAACAAGGTGAAGCAAATAAATACGCGGGCAAGAGTCTTGAAGAGATAAATATTGAAGGTATTTATAGTAGGGATAATTTCTCTGCCAATCTGCACCTTTTTTCAGTCCGATCTTAATTATGTGAATCAATAAATTTCCAATAAATAAACAATAAGCATTGACGGCGATTGTATATTTTTAGATTTACCCCGGTTTAAACGAAGACGTTGAAGATGAATATTCCGTAGAATCCACCGTATCTCAGACGCATATTAATAACGAAAATGATAGCGACACATTATTGAGTGAGGATGAAAGTAAGTTCACTTATTTATTTTATTAATCCAATAAACAGAATAGGTAGGTATAGGCTGCGTTAAAAAAATACAGTCATCTAATGGATAATCAAATCAACACAACGGTGGTGGTGTGGTTATCTATTAAACATTTTAAACTTTGTTGAGCACTGAACTTTATTTTCCAGTTGGTATTGAGTAAGTTAAACTAAATATTTGATGCTTTTTTTACAGTTCCTTTAGCATCATTCAAAAAGAACAAATCTAGTGAGTCAGTAAGCGATGCTGGAGTACCTGTCATTAAAAGAAAAGCTCCAAAGAAAAAAAGTGCCGAACAAAGCAATAATCTGCCAGAAAAGAAATGCAAAGTGACGGGAAAAATGCCATGGAATTCGGAAGAAATTCGAGCAGTTTTAGAATTTTTTAAATTTAATCTAAAGAAAGAAATTTTGCCGGGAAAAGAAAAATGTACTGAGTGTATTGAAAAATATCCTGTATTATCACGAAGGAAGTGGTCTGATATAAAATTCTATTTAAAAAATTATTACACACGAAATCGTAAAATGACAGGAGGGAAATAAAACAGTTTTTTTTAAAGTAATGTTAGGTTGGTACTGTTTATAATACTGTTCGTACCCACTACTAGCTAAAAATCTATAGCTATTTACTTCTATAACTATTGATATGCTGGCTTTTAGTTTACAGTTACTATGTATTATCACTACTTAGTATGTAATATACAGGGTGTTAGAGAAGTCGATCACATTTTCAGGGGCTAATCTAGGTGCACAATGAAGTCGAAAAGTCCTGAATCACTTTTGGTTTCACTCCATACTTTCTTCATAAATCACTGTTAAAGTTGATGCCACAAAGTTTTTGAACTAGGTACTCGAATTCAATTAGTTTTACAATCTAGTAACCAGGCAGCTAAGCAATTGGAAACAAGTTTATAAATGTCATATTTGTTAATAAGCATCATAGATTTCAAAAAAGCAATAGTAGTTAGAGTAGTTTAAACATGTTATGGTACCAACTTTAACAGTATTTTATGAAGAAACTATGGACCTAAACTGAAAGTGGTTGACAATTTTTTGACTTCATTATGCACCCAGATAAACTCGTTGAAATTATTTGATCGACTTCCCTAACACCCCGTATAAAGCAACGTAATATAATATAAAGCGTTAACCTTCACATGAAAATTCAAAAAATTTGTTTTCATAATATGGATATTACTTAGTTTTTAACTTTTAAGTTGCTATTACCGCCGAGTTTCTTTTTGTATTTTTTATTCAATATTTTCAGATTTATATGACATCCAAAAGAATATATCAAAAATATTTGAAATTGAGTTTATACGGACTAAATATTTCAGAAATGTACTTGCAAGACTATATGCTTTTTTAATTCTTTGTCTTAAATGGTAGTTAATATTTAGATTTTGTATTATTATGAGTGTAATAAACTTATTATAACCGATTTATATATTACACATTCTAGCATTACAAACTTACAGCATTTATGGCACCACACACTCGTACTATAATTTACACCAACATATGACACCTGATGCCTGAAGTTGGTGAATATTCTATCTACATTTAACGCTTAAATACGGTGTGTATCGATATATGAGTTATATTTACTTAACGCGTATTGGTCAAGGACGAACCTAGTGCTGCTGAATTGCATGATGCCACTTGTTGGTGTACTGCAAAGATGCCATAGTAAATGTCCTGCCGTGTATATGTGTGTGTGTGTGTGTGTGTGTGTGTGTGTGAACACGATAACTTAAAAACGAAATAAGCTAGACCCTTGAAATTATGTACATAGTCATTATTCAAAATTTGTAGATTCCTATCAAATTTTTAGCGAAATCGGTTAACCGGAAGTGGCACTTTACCTAAACAGGTAGCGGTACCTATTCAAGTAAAGTGTAAAGTACCAGCTTGCTTCGAGATATTTGAACAAAATTTTGTACATACATTTCTTATGTAGAAAAACTACCAGATATTACATTTCAGCATGATCGGTTAACCGGAAGTGGCATTTTACCTAAACAGGTAGCGGTACCTATTCAAGTAAAGTACCAGTTTGCTTCGAGATACTTGAACAAAATTTTGTACATACATTTCTTATGTAGAAAAACTACCAGATATTACATTTCAGCATGATCGGTTAACCGGAAGTGGCATTTTACCTAAACAGATAGCGGTATCCATTCAAGTAAAGTACCAGTTTGCTTCAAGGTATTTGCGAGAAAGTCTAGGGGAGCACACTCCCGATTTTTTGTAATGGTTCTACATTAGGAAATTCAAGTGTTCGTTTTTTTCTTTCTCTTGTTTTTGGAGCCTGCTTTTTAAGATGAGCAGGAAATGCTCTAAAAACGGAAGGTACAGCACTTTCTTTTAAATATGGAACATTCATTCCAGGTCCCGTATAATCACTGGGAATGAAATGTTCGCTACAAATTCGAGAATGTTTCGTAGGGGTCCAATTTTCTCTGCGCATTGCATGAATCCACTTTTTCAATTTAACTGCATTTTTCAGTAGGAATCTATGAGAAATAGTTTAATTAATTTTTAAAAGAAGTTTTGCTTAGCAATACTTACGAGAAAAATTGTAAAGAAGTTCCTTTTGAATGCCGGTTTGTACATCCAACAGCCACACACGATTGAACCATTTTGGTTAAAAATCAACAGAAACCACTTAAAAACGAGTCAGTATTTTAATAAAACTGTGCGATCCCAAAACACAAAAAATACTTAAGCACAATAAAATCCTAAAAACACGATATTACGACGTTATTACAAGGTGAAGACTTTTATACAAACGTATGCATTTACTCGTATTTGAGAGTTTTCTGCCCACAACTAAAATGACCGCCGTGACGTCACATCTGCTTCATTAGGCAGGCGCAAGTCAGGCATCCAGTTCTATTAATAGATCCATGGTTGGTTTAAGACATTTTTCGGACAGTTAACCAGAGCAAGAGTCATATTACGTTCCAAGCTTCTACTCAAATAAAAGTCAGTCTGCTTGCAATCAATGTACCACAAATACGAGTATATTTAGTTTTTAGTATTTTAAATACGATAAATTATTTAACTTTACATAGAAAATCCTTTACTTTTTCATTTGGACTTCTATATTCTAAATTACTACTGCACATACATGTTTTGTAATAGCATCACTGGCTATTTTGTGAGTTTCTTTTTATTTTATGTTATATTTTCATACTTTTACAAATTTTCCTGTGTTATATATTTCTCATATTATCATCGTGTACGTCAACATGTAACAAGTGTGGCATTATATATTGAAACATTCATATTTGATATTCAGTGCATAACGGACCAGTTCGTGTCACCTTGGTATTTAATAATCACCTTGCTATATTGAACCAAACTGTATTTCTTACATTGTAATAATTAGGTTTTAAAACGTATTATGCATTTAAAACACGCAACGAGTGTTTCACGCATGAGATTGTGCGGGGCAAACCAGCTGATTCAGTCGTTGGGGTTATTCATGGAATCACAGAAAGTTGTGCGCGACGGAGAAGCGCGGGGATGCAGTCGCTCACTAATAAATGTCCAAAATAAAAATGACGCCACGCAAAGTATTAAAAAGTGCAATTGAAAGTTTTTGTGTTGTCCCGCGTTAAGCGCAGTCGACGCCTCGTGACTCTTGAGCCGAAATACAGTCGAGAGCAGACATCTACCTTGGAATCAACACCGAGATACCAATAATTCTTCATAGCAGGAAGCCGCTTTGCCAGCTTCAAAAGAGCAGTCGATCTTGTAAATGTACGAAATCATTTGGAACAACTTTAAGGCAATGTTAGTTCTTATAAATAATCATAACAGCGAATTGTGATGGGAAAGCAATGTGCGTAGTTGCTGAATCAGCACGTCAATACAAAGCACTTGCATTATCCGGTGATTCTGATTTCAAGCTACCGGAGGCAGAGCAGCATTAAGTGGATTTTGTGCGCGAGAGTACGCCTTGTTCGCAGTATTTGATTTTGACTCTGCGTTGCGGATTGACAATCATACTTCCATTTAAGGTGTATCTAAGCATGTACTTTCAGCAGTAAGCTCGTGGACATTTCCTAGCTAATATTGATAGCATATAACATCTGTGTATTACCACTGTGTACCCATTTTAACTATTTTCATGCATGTACTCTAAATTTGTAATATGTATACAGAATTCCATTCAACTTGAGAACTCTGTCTAGCACAGTTTGAATGAAAATGCTTGATATATTTTTGTCGTAATTTAAATTTCATTCCTTTGTTGCAATTCGCTAAAAGAAGGAATATTAAATTCAAAAACACATCAGACATTGCCATAAATTTAAAACAAAGCAGTAATGTTCATTAAAAAAATAGAAGTGTATCTCCACACTTAGCTATTTTTTGGTCATTTGACTATCTGCTAAATAAAAATCAAAAGTCCGGCTTGCATGCTTATTCTTGATATTCATTATTAAAAGCAAAATAAACTTTAGTAGTTTATACTAAATTCAGTGAAGAGCTACCAAGCATATTAATTTTAGAATTTGATGTTGCACAAAGAACTTGTGTTAAGGTATTTTAGTTTACAACAGTATTTCATCGTATTAAATAAACAGACAAAAACAGGTTAAAATTTATGTGTGAAAGGACACTTAGCGTGTAGTTTCACGATATTAATTTAAGCTAGACTAAGTAAAACTGTATAACTTTGATATTTTTAAAATTTAATAAACCGAACCATATAAAATAAAGCTTACAGGAACTCAACTGTCTCAACTTTACTTTTCGAAACTCTCGAAAGAACCCAAGTCTATTTCTTTGTTGATTGCTACTTTATTCTATCTACGAATAGTTGTGAAGTAGTACTTGGATCGAGAAAGAATCGCAATAATACAATTTAATGCTAGATTAAGTTAAAGAATAGAGTTTACATTTTCTGCAGAGAAATAGAGAACGATTATCTAATAGGCTCTGCCAAAATAAAAAAAGACAAGGAGCTGGAAAACAGAAGAAGAAATCATATGTTATTTTGAAAATTTCGAAACTAATTTGGAATCCGTCCAGCTGCTAAAATTTTAAACTAAGCGATGACGCAGGTACACTTCAGTGCATGTTTCGTCGAGAATCAAAGTACCCCGAACGAGTCCTTAAGTCAACAAAAACTGCAATTTCTATGATTGTTCTGTAACAGCATGAGGCCAGGCTTTACCACGATTTATAAAGCCTAAAGGGTTTATGATCAATAGTGTTTGGGGAGACCAAAGAATATGCGATACAACAGGACCAAATCGGGATGGTATGATAGTTTTTGTTTTGAAGATTGGTCCACGAATATTATAGGTCCATGGGAAAGGTTTCTAGAAGGTCACAAAAGTCATAATAGGGGACAACTTATCATCCTACTTTAACATAGAAGGTTATATCTTTGTAAGAGAAATAATATAATATTTATATTTTTACCACTGAATTCTACTCACCTGACAGACAACTTGTTGTGAGCTATTTTAGACCACTAACAGAATACAAGCAAGAGGCAAGAGGCCAAACACCCAATAAATCAACATTCCTAAATTTATTAAACCGCCTTATAGAGAAGATTAAAGTTAATGAGATGTCTATTATAAAAAATAATTTTCGGGGAACCGGGATTTATCCGACACATAGAAATTAAGTCTTGAAGAGAATGCCACAAAAAGAAGAAGAAAGAACAACTCAAGGAACAACAAATCAAGTATTTCTTGAATATTTAAAGTCAAACAGGCGTCCTGCAGAGTCTAATACTAAACGTAAAATTCTAAATAATTGATAAGGGCAGAACCTGGAAAATTGGTCAGCTACGAAGATATGCTTCAGGATTGGGAAGATAATAGTGAAGAAGAATTAAAAAGACAGGAAGATGAAAGTACAAAAGAAGATGAGGTGGAAGAAACTGAAAATCTGGATAAAAGATAAAATGAGGACAAAGAAATGATTGAAACTGACAGTTTTGTGCTGACTGACTGCTTTTGAAAATAAAAAAGAAGATGTTTGATAATCTTCAAACATTACTAGGTGAAATGTTTATACATATACGAGAACAATTTTGTTGAAGTAAAGTACTTGAGAAGGCAGATATACAATAAATTTTGCTGATATTTCGCATATTTTTGAGAATGAAATAGTTTACTTTCTTCCAACACCTAAAACTGTGTCGTCGTCCACAAACGTTTTAGTTTTTGATATTAATTTTACCAAATACCATAATGTTTTGTAATACTTCTTTATTATCTATTATTTTTTACTTATTTAAAAAAATACAGACTTTGTCTTGTTATATTAACTATTATGTTCTCACCTATAAAGATTATTGTATTATTTCTACAAAAATGCTATTTTAGATGGATGTTTGCCAATTTTTTTTTATACTGAATAATAGTTTTATATGGCAAAGTAACCCACCTACATTGCAAACATTGCATTAATATAGGAGTTAGTCACGTTGCCAAACTAACACCCAATTGGGATGGACAAATTTAGAAATTTTAAAACAATTATTTAAACGCAGGGGTTCCCAAACCTATGTCCGCGGGCACCATGGCGCCCGTCGCACAATTTGTGTGTGTTCGCCGCTGTTTGGCTACGAAACGAAAGCTTGTTCCCAGTAACTTAGCAGTTTCAACGGACATAGAAACTCAGTTAAAAAGTGAAAATATGTGACTGGTGCTCCTTACAATTTCAAGAGTCAACAGATGTATCAGGAATAGCACAGTAAGCAGTTATGAAGGGAATGGTATCTAGTAACTTCAGTATAAAAGAGGATCTACTGAAAATATTACCCAAGAAAGGACGAACAAGGGGTGATGATATTTATAATATACTCAAAACATACGCCAAGTCGATAGATATGCCTTTGCACAATCTGTCTGTGATAATCACTGATGGGGCACCAGGAATGGTTGGTAATATCAATAGATTTATTTCCCTCTGCAAGAGAGATCATTAATTTCCAAACTTAATGTCCTATCACTGTTTCACCCATTAGCTAGCTTTGCGCAATAAAATACTGCCCTTTGGAAACGTTATTAAAATAGTTACAAAAATAATCACCTCTATTCGAGCAGATAATATTGAAGATAAATCTGGTCTCATCCTGCATACTGAAGTACGTTGGCTCAGTAAATGTAATTTTCTTACAAGATTTTTAAGTCTGAAAAAATTAACGCCAAAAATTAAAATGTCGATGAAGCTGACTTGCATTGTAGAACCGGCACTAAGTGTGCGTCTAATAAGTAAAAGTAATTTATAATCTTCAGTTGTGAATCATGGCGAAATAGATAGTAAAATACATAAAAAATAGTAAAATACATTAAAAATACAAAATACATGTGCTAGCAAGGGATAATAAAATGAGAATAGTTGCATGCTTTTGAAATCATTAACTGTCCTTTTTGTCACTATACAGGCATTACATTACAAATTACAATATAAATTATACTAGTAATAGTTTAATAGGTAGTCTTTATATTTATATCTATGGTCAACGTTGACAAATTTGTTAGTTGATCACACTGTTGAGACTTGTGTAATAGTAATTATTGATGTTTAATATATAATTTGAATAGATGTAACTTAGGTACCAATACGCATGCATTCGGCAGAGCGAACCGCGGTGCTAAGTCTGCAGTTGTTGCAAGGTTGCCGGAAGTTAGTGTGTTAAAGCGCAAAAGAAGCATTGAGTGCGACACGTTTAATCAGAAGGAAGATAATTTGTTGTGAAGCACCTGCAATGGGCACTTTAGTCATTTATGTTATCGAATTGTGTCACTGTGTAAAGTGTATCAGCGTGAGTCAAATCTCAGTGTAGTTTCGTGGACCCTGAAAGTAGAGGTTTACATACAAGCGAAGAGCGTCTCTGGCAAGGTGCCACAATTCCTGGAAGCGGACGACGACAAAGAGCCAGCCTCCGGTTTGTAGTAAAGTGAGAACCCGTGCAATCGTTCAAAACCGTAAATTTGCGTACCTCCACGCAATTATTAAAGGTTTCCCTTTTTACTTTTTTGAAATCAGCAAAAATAACGGCTTGCATTGCATTACATATTGTATTAGCTTGCGCCTCAAACCAAGAAACGTTTTTGGAGCTACGGTTTAAACTTGTGGCGTTAAACGCAGCCCTGAGCGGCAGCAACATATTACATAGCGATACGTAGCGAAATACCGCGAACGTAATAGAACTTTCATGCAGTTGCATGTTCGCGTATAAAAACAGTTACTTGTTAACTCCGTGGAATATATAGTATTAATTAACGCTGTCGTGCTTAGAAATGGTCGTTTATTCTAGGGTTCAGTCACAGACATCATGGAATAATTCATTTCTTTAAACTGCGGAGCTGCAAGGAACAGACACGCATGATAGGAACTCTAAGGAACTCTAAACTTATTGTCATCATGGTTTTGTAGATATCACATCTGCAAATGGGATCTCTCGTGAATTTTCCAAATATGAAGAAAATAGTAGGCGAGAATGAATGTAACTTGTCATTCATCACGTTGTTAAGCACCTTAAAATGCTGAAAGAACACTTTTGAAAGAGATTTCAGCATTATACTACCGTCGAGCGAATGGTCGGCTTGTAGTACCATATGATCGAAAACTTATCCTCTACGGGCTATGGATTGTTTTGTTAAAATGTATGTTGGCAGTTGTGGTACTAAAAGTCACGTTGGTATTTTATATCTGTCAGTTTAAGGTTATATCAGTAATGTAATTTTAACAAATACATTTTTGTTGAATACAGAAAAATGTTAATAACAAAAACAGCTACAGCTGTTTGAAGTGATTTCCTCCATTTTCTATACACAGCACCACTTTGCATTCAGTATTAAACATTCTGTAAGTTTTAATTGATTCTGTCAAAATTGTGCAGGTTAGATTATTGAGTACCTTTACTCATCTCTGCCAACATAAATTAGTTTTTTTTAAATAAACAGACTCCTAGGCGATAAAAGTTTTCGGTACTTACATTATTATTTCCACCAACTGCTCGGAGATTGAGTGTTCACATTCAGTAACAATTAAAACTGGCACAAGAAATACAATTCAATTTACCTTGTCTTAAAAATATTATATTTTAGTTTGATACGATTCTAGTTTGTTACTACATATTTCTTGTCAAAGGGTTCTACAAGGTTAACTAAAAACTTAGAAAATACAAGTGTGGAACAAATAGATGCCTTGCTGTGCATTTTCAGTATGTGATATTTCCAATATTGCACTATGGTGTCTAGTTTTGTACAAAAAAAACTCATTATGTTACAATATTTCGAAATAATAGGGAAAGAGGAAAGGGAAGATAATAAGAAGAACCTGATGCGCACAGGATTGAATTTGAATGTTCTCTGTCTTCTAGGTTGACTTTTTAAACCTCACCAGACTATCCAATGTTAACAAAGAGGTCGATGATTTTGCTGGCAGCCTTGGTGAGGTTAAATAAATTTCTGAAGATGAAGACCGAAGTTTGCTCACAAGAATAATGCGGGTTCGATTCACACATGCGGTGGTTAATGAATGGAATTCCTAAGAACATAACGACAAGGAAGAAGGTGTGTGCGAGGCGTATCTATAACATAGTAAATCATTAAATTTACATTTTCTCATAGACACGTTAGCCGTAATTAACACAAAGCGTTCCGTCAAGTTATTCAACGTTAACTGTTGTGCTCTTTATAGTTTCCAAAAGCAACAAACGAAGACGAGCTTCCCAAGCCGCTCGTCCGCTAAGGTGAGATTCTTCCGCTTCCTGGGGCTCCCGGATGGGTGGAAACACCTTCTCGAGAATATAATAAAACACCCGAAAACACACACGTGAATTTGACGCTACATAACTCTAATCCGGAGGCACCAAGACGGAGCAGCGGCGGAAACCCGCCGGAATCACCGGAAACTGTTGGTTGTCACGGCAGCCTCATTATGTGAACCTAGTTATGGTTATCTTTACAATAACTTAAACATCGTTTTTAACTTATTACATCGCTTATTACATAATTCATAAATAAAAGATAGCCATAACCTGTTTAGACATCATGAATAGCCAGAACAAAAAATAATTTATGAATGAGCATCCTCATTGTTTAAAATTGTTTTAAGTTTATGCACTTCTCCGTCGTAAGTTTTTAAACTTACATATACAAATTACTGCTTGTGAAAAGTTGTTTAGTTAGTACAAATATGAGAAGATGAATATAAACGCTTCAGTTTTAAAAACAATAAGTTTATTAGTGTAATTACATCAGTAATGCATCCCTTACTAATTCATAAACCACCGTTATCTGATAATCAGGTTGAATGGGTCGTGAATTTCATGAATAGATATAATACAGATCTCGCCATCTGTCGGTGGGAAGCTAGACTGTGGTTGGCGCATCAGCTGTTACCTACACCAAACTTTGAAGACAGCTCCGACGTGGCTGACAATTTCTGTAACGTACTACATTAGGTTGCTCATAAGAGAGAAGATGACGCTACAGTCCTACTACACCTATTTAAGATATTTGCAAAGAAATCGCTAAGATTTTAGCATGAATCAGTAGGTACTGTGTTATAAATTCTGTAACAACTTCTGACTAAATATATAGTGTGGTTCACAAAACTTGGAAAAAAATTGGATTATTTTATTGCCTAATAGCTTTATCGAAATAGTACGGGGTGGCCATAAACATCTGATATCACATTACTTTTGGAATCAACACCGCTTTATTAAACTGATGAATCCAACTAAACTAAATGTCATTAATGTCATTAGAACTAAAATTCCTATCTGTCAAAAATTATTACAGATTGCAATAAGTATTGAAGTTAGAACGGGAGATTTTTATAATCGAGTCGTAGGCTAAACTGCAGAATCTGGGGCACATTCCCCTCCTCTTATTTGCATTTTATTACATTTCATACCAATACTTATTATAATTGAAATATGTATAATGCTAACCAACATTTATAAGTAGCTAATTCCATGGCTACCGGGATCTCAGATATTTATGGCCACCCGGTATTAGGACAGAAAACTGTCTTGCACCGAGAAATATGCAAATTTGCATAGATAGAGAATCAACAAATCGTAAATGTCCGGGGAGTAACTTTATTGATGAAATAGAGCTAAATTTAATAAGACAAAGTGGTTAAGTAATGAAAGATAGGCGACCTGTCTAAGAAATATTTGTTTAAAATGTAACCCTTTATTAATGAATTCCAAATTCTAAGTAGAAATAATAAAACGTTAACAACTCATTAGGGATTTAAATCAAAGAAAATTTACTGAAACTATAGTAATTTAAACAACATTATTGATCCACTTGTTTATGATGATTCCATGCGTATGGGCTTGAAATGGTTGTATTACTGAATATCATCGGTGCTACTATGTTTGTCTGCGATATTTTTATCTCTTCATTGTTACATATCTCAATAATACATGCATACATACATACATACTGCTGTGGATAGAGACCAACATAGACAGTCTACATTTAATTAATTATTACACTAGAAATGTCTATAAATTAAATAAATATTTAGTAATGCTCTATGAAAACAAATCACTGCGATTCAGAAACGTTCTAATGGTGTAGCGAAGTTTTGTCAGTTACTCTTTTTTGCTGAAAAGGGTGGGTTTCCGGAAGCGGGAAGCCCCACCGGTTCAGGAGGATCCAAACCAAAAGACGTAGAGCTGTTGGTGTAAATCCCTAAACCAAATAGCATTTACCATAAATTAATAAATACTTACTTACTTACTTACTTACTCCTTGGCCATTAACGGTCCTTTTAGGACCATGGCCTCCCTTTCGAGCTTCCCAACTTATTGACACTTGGACAGACTAGTTAGATCTACGCCTGGTCTTGCACTTCTTTCACTTTCCCTCTTATGCTTCTCCATTTGAACCGGTCCTTTGCTAGTGTTCTCCAGTTGTTGACTCCTACTGCCTTCAGATCCATTTCCACCATATCTAGCCATCTCGCCCTTGGTCTTGGCCTTGGTCGCCTTCCTACAAGTTTCCCAGTGAAAATTCTCCTAGCACTCCTTTCTTCCTTCATCCTCTGTAGGTGACCCAACCACCCCAACCTGCTGCTTTTAATTTCACTCACTATACTTGGTGCGTTATATCTGTCCCGTAACTCATAATTATATCTTCTTCGCCATTCCCCATTTTCTTCCACTGGTCCGAAAATATCTCTTAGCACCTTCCGTTCCCACCTATTCAAAGTTTCTATTTGTCTTTTGTCCAAAGTCCACGCTTCCGCCCCATACACTGCGATTGGTCTTAGAATGGTTTTATACACTGTTAACTTTGTGTTAATGGATATATCCTTGGCTTTGAAAACATGCTTTAGTGCGTAATAGCTTCTGTTTGCTGCCGCCAGTCTTACTGCTATATCTTGTGTAACTAGATTCATTTCATTTATTACTGCCCCGAGGTACTTAAAATCTGTCACCTGCTCGAAGTTGTTTTGATTTATTTCTAGAGCCTGTCGTTGTACGGAACTCCTTCTTGCTGTGATCATATATTTACACTTTGTTTCATTGACTCGAAGCCCTACCTTGGCTGCACTTTGTTCTAGGTGTTCATATACCTCTTTTAACTCCTTGATTGTTCTTGCAATTATGACCACATCATCTGCGTAGGCGAGGATATGAAACATTCTATTTATGATTGTGCCGCTCGTATTAATGTGCGCTCTCCTTAATATTCCTTCTAGGACCAAATTAAACAGTAAGGTTGAGAGGGGATCACCCTGTCTCAAACCTTCGTTTATCCCAAAACCATCCGATAACTGGTCTTGTACTCTTACTATTGCGTTGGCATCTTTAAGACACATCTTTACCATGTTTATTATTTTATCTGGCACATTTAACTCTTCTAGCACTATATACATTTCTTCTCTTATTACAGTATCATAAGCTTTGCTGAAATCAATAAAAAGGAGGTAGAGGGTGATATCCTGCTCGTAACTTTTTTCTAAAATCTGTCTCATCGTAAAGATATGCTCCAGCGTTGATCTACCTCTTCTAAAGCCACATTGGTACTCGCCTACTTCTCTTTCCATTATTACTTCTAGCCTTTTCGCTATTGTTATGCTTAAAATCTTATACCCAACGTTTAACAGTGCTATTCCCCTGTAGTTTTGTAGTACACTTTTGTCACCTTTTTTATGTAAGGGGCAGATTAATGCTTTCCTCCAGCTGCTTGGCATATCTTCTTCTTGCCACATCCTTTTGATAAGCCGGTATATTTCTTTTCCCAGATCTTTTCCCCCGTATTTTATCATTTCCCCTATTACCTGATCTGTTCCTGGCGCTTTATTATTTTTTTGATTATAGATTATTTCTTGAACCTCGTCTTCTGTTGGCAACTCTATTTCTTCATTTGCCCTTTTCTGTTTGGGTACTGTTGCTACCAGTTCCTCACCACGGTTTACTTCGGGGTTCAAAAGGGCTTCAAAATATTCCTTCCATAGCTTCATATATTGTTGTTTACTTCCTACTAGGTTTCCTTCTGTGTCTTTATATAAATTCACTCTGGGTTGGTAGCCCTTTTTTTGCGTTTTTACTGCTTTATACAATTCTCTTTTATTCTTCTGTTGTTCTGGGTCTTCCAGCTTTAGGATCGCTTGTTTCTCATACTCCCTTTTTTTCCTACGACATATCTTGTTTGCTTTCTCTCTGCTTTTTTTATATGCTTCCTTATTTTCTTCATTTACTAGGCTCATCATCTTGATCCGAGCTGCATTTCTTTCCTTGATCGCTTCCCTGCATTCTTCATCATACCATTTCTTTCCTCGTTTATCGATTTTTTCTTTCCCTAATATTTCTTCTGCTGTTTTAATTAATGCACTCTTTACTTGTTCCCATTCTTCTTCTATGCCCCTTTCACCTTCATTCTCTTTTCTTTCGCTATTCCTTTTCAGCTTGTCTGATATTTTCTGCGCGTACTTTGCTGCTATTGTTTCTTCCAATTTCAGTTTGTCTGTATCGTACTTTTCTCTTACTTTCCCTCGCTGTTCTTTTCTAGTTGCTATCTTTTGTTTATACTTGGCGCACACCAGAAAATGGTCAGAGCCACAGTCAGCCCCTCTAAAGCTCCTCACATCCTGCATATCTGATACATGTCTCGCGTCTATTAATATATGATCTATCTGATTTCTTGTTATCCCGTCGGGGTGCATCCATGTTTCTTTATGAATTCTTTTGTGCTGAAATCTAGTGCTGCAGACAACCATATCATTACTTCCCGCTAAATCTATCACTCTTGATCCGTTGTCACTACTGACCTCATGCAGACTATGTCTTCCGGTTATTTTCTGGTAATGTGCTTCTTTACCTATTCTCGCGTTAAAATCTCCTAATAGGATTCTGACATCATGCCGTGGGATTTTGTTTAATATTTCTTGCACCTGAGCATAAAAAACCTCCTTCATTTCTTCTTCCTTTTCCTCTGTAGGAGCATGAACATTACAAAAAGATATGTTCGCGAACCTTGCTTTAATCCTTAAAACTGCTATCCTCTCATTTATCGGTTGAAACTGCATGATTTTCCCTTTGAGGTTATTATTTATCACAAAACCTACACCGAACTGTCCATTTTTTGCTGCACTACTTGCTATCAAATAATTTCCTGACTCTATTATCCCGCTTTCCTTCCATCTCATTTCCTGAACAGCCACTATGTCTAATTTGTAGCGGTTAATCTCCAGCTTCAGATTTTCTAAAGCCCCTGCTCGATATAAACTTAAGACATTCCAAGTAGCCAGAAGAGTACATTTTCTCTGCTTCTGCGAACACTTACGTATTTTTTTTTGTTTTTTTAATATTGTTAGCCTATTCTCATTGTCCATATCGTCGCGGTCCGTCATCCTTTCCTCCGTCCGGTTTTCTTTTAATAGTTTTTTGTTCTCCTTCCTGTACTTGTGATAGTCCTCATTTGTTTCCTGAATTCTTCATCTTCAGTGTTCCTTGGCAACCTCATACTCGATGTTCTAGCTCTCGAAGCCTTATCGCCTTCGTAAGACTCTTTTACAGATGCGTTGGTCTGTAATTCGTTAAGCGTATAACCCTTCCCGTTTACTATGAGTTTATTGTACTTAATTTGTGCTTTTAGCCCTTTTTCACGGGCTTGCTTCGCAAAAGGGGCAAGTTTTTTGCGTTGTTCACGTATTTCCTTTGGATAGTCCTCTGAGATCCATATTTCTGTCCCTTTTAATTTCTTAGTAGTTCTTAAGATCTCCATTTTTTTGTTCCAATCTGACAGTTTCACTAGTATCGGTCTGTCCCTCTGTTCTTTCTGGTATTTTCCTAATCTCATTACTTCTCCTCCTTCTATCATGTCCTTTCCATTTAGATCCAATTTTTTAAACACTTCATCTACTTTCCCCTTCAATGCTTCATCTGTCTCATCTTCAGAGTCTCCTACCCCTTGGACTACCATGTTTTTCCTTCTGATTTCTCTTTCCAAACTTTCTATCCTTCTATCCTGCAAATCCGTCTTCTCTCTTAATTCTAAATTCTCTTTTTTTAAAGTTTTTAATTCTTTTGCATTATCATCCATCTTTTTGTTCAAGTCCTTAATTTGCGCCTTCATATCATCTAATTGCGTTGTGATTCCACCTAACATTTCTAAAATTTTTTCTGTATCACTCATTTTTATGTATTTTTTGGTTGCACTATTCCTTTTATGCCTCTGGCCATATACAAAATTGCTTTAATGCTGCTCTGCACTATGTTTATATTTCAGATTGACCAGCTGCTTGCTTATCTTGCACCTGCTACACACCTTATCAACACTTGCTTTCTAAACTTCGCGTTTCGCCGCTTATAATTACTCCTTCCTTACTTCAAACTGTTGATACTTGATCCACCACCCTTCTATTAGCCCTCTCACTTCTTTTACGATTAAATTACACCTTTAAACACCTCTAATTAATAAATAAAAATCCAAAATTGTTGTAACCCAATGTTTATTTACAATATCTTATATATATTTCTAAAAGTCCTGACTCACTCACTCATCAACGCCTAGCCCAAATCCTTGGACCTAGAAAGCTGAAATTTTGTACAGAGGTTCCCTTTATGATGTATACAAGGAATAAGGAAGGATATTTCGAAATTCAACCCCTAAAGGGGTAAAATGGGGGTTCCAATTTTGTATGGAAAAATAATATTAAATAGACATTTCGACTTGAAACTTCGTAGGAGTACTCCTAAAAACAAATAAGCAAACACGTATTTCATGATTTTCCTAAAATTAACCCCTTATAAGGTGAAATTGGGTAAATAAGCCTAAAAATCGATATGGGTGTCGTTATTGAGGTCTTTTTGGGACGTTGATTGCGAAAATGGCATTTGAAATTTGGCAAGCAGATTTCTAATAGGGAGTAGGCATCCGCTAAGAAAGGATTTTTGAAAATTCAACCCCTAAAGGGGTAAAAAAGGGGTTGGAATTTTGTAAAATCAAATTTTGAACTAAGTCATTCAAAATTTCTGGAAATTTGTCCCCTGAAGGTGAAAATAGTAGATGACGGGAAGGGACGGGAAGGGAAGGGACGCGACTGGACGGGACGGGACGGGAAAGGAGGGGACGGAACAGGACGGCACGGGACTGGACGGGAAGGGGTGGGATGGAGGGGAGGGGACGGACGAAACGGGACAGGACGGGACGGGACGGGACGGGACGGGACGGGACGGGACGGGACGGGACGGGACGGGGACGGAAAAGGAACAGGGAAAGGGACGGGAATGGCGATGTGATGACAGGAAATAATTAGTCATTATTTCATACACAAATAACGAACCTCGCGCGTACAAAGTCGCGGGTAACAGCTACTACTTATATATTATAAATTCAAACAAACATATCTTGCACAAGCGGGAATATGTGTAAGGGCAAAAATGACAAGGCAAATACCACACTCTTATAAATATGAAATAAAATGGTAAGAGGTTGTATATCTTTATGTGTTAGTAGTGATGCCATTCTAACCGATGGTTTTATTTTATTGTAGTTGTAGTTAAGACGACGTTGATTTTATTCCGTTTAAATATTGCTTATTTATCTACTGGAATTGCCATAATACGGAATTAAACTAATGGGAACAGACGTCAAATATTACGATCCCACCTCACATTTTACAAAAACTAGTTAGCTTAGATTTTAATGAATTAGTCGGCGATTATGTAAGATGCTTTGAATAGGCAATAACAAAAACGTAAGTAAACAGATGGCACCAACAAAACACTCAAGGGACTCTTCGACCGGAAGTAAAACCAAAAAGAGACGCCACAGAAGGTTCACTAATTTCAATTCCAGAATAAACTGTTTTCGATCTTATTTTGGCTCCTGCGATGGATAATAGAGCTTAAAACGAGCCCGCAGCAAGTCCCGCGACAAATGGGGCCCCTTTTTCTCCGTTAGCCTGCTATACAAGCTACAGATGCTTCGTAGAATTCCTGCAGCTCGACCCTTCCAAACTGCTTCCAACTCAGGTTTTGGTCCCACTCTTAGGGCTCCGCTGCATTCCACAAAGGTTACTATCTACCTCAAGCTTCCAGGGCTCCTACTAATTTGCTAAGACCTTCAAAAACAGACACCGAAATCCCAGCAGCTACACTCAACAAAATAACACTTCAAAGCTTGGCTCCACTTCTCAATTCTTTTTGTTTACATCGATCTTACATTGTTATTTTGATTTGAAAGCCTACTCTGATTGCATTTTATGTTGAAATCAGGGCTAACTCTATTTTTAAATACTGTTTTAAAACAAATCATGTCAAAGCCAATGCTATATTTTACAATTGCGAGTTCAAATTAGCACATTTATGGAACATTTAAAAAAATAATGTTTAAAATGCTTGAATTATTATTTATTGCTATTATAATTGTACTAGCTTAAATTGTGTTCATTGCAATACATGAACACAGTTCTATTGGCAAAATTAAATTCAAATAAACTGAATAAATAACAAAGTGTTGTATCATTTTCATCTCAATTTCCTACACGTGCACAAGCCCCCAACCGTAAATGTGAACCGAAGGAAAACGGGGTACGGGAGCCAACATTCGTATGTGAGGTTTGATTACTTTAGGAACTGAGATCAGAGCAGATGGCCTTATGCGCCCAAATACTTGTACTACACTTCAATTCATGTTATAGTCATCACCGAGTAACAGATAAAAGTTCCAGTACTCTATCACAAATAAGATTATCGCGCTCAAGGGTAGTTGTTGAACGTGCCCAACCTCAAATAACTGATTGCGACGAAAACCGCCGAATCTGAAAGCCGCTATAAAAATACCAAAAAGTCCTAAATAGAATTAATCGCCGTGTAAGGCAATACAATAAGTTAAAGCTCCAGTTCGAATCGTACTGCAAACTGCAAATGACATACTACGATAAAGATTCGGCATACACACGAGAGATATTTCTTCAGCTTTGCGCCTCCGCGTGTTAGAAATAGCTCGATCACGATGGAATCGTAAAGGGGATACTGCGAATGCATAATCTGAGAAGGAGAAGCCATAAGAAAGCCACAGGACGTGATGATCCTAGGTTCGGTAGTAAACATGCCTCAAAGACTGCAGGATTGAAGTTTGCGGTCTTCTTCTTATTTGAGGGTGAGAAATGTCTCACGCAGCTTAGCTGTACGTGTAACAACCCGTTGTATTTTTTGACGTTCTTATAATGATTGTGACGATTGTATTTTTGGCATTTGCATCTCTAATTTCTTAGTACGCAGCTCCCATTGTGATTTTCCGAGCTCGCTGCAGTCAGGGAGTTTTAAAATTACGAATGCGGACACCTTGCGATAAGAACGCAAATTGCCGAATTTTTGGGAGACGGGTTTTCTTCTCCGCCTAGCACTCGAGTCGGGAGGTCGTCCTTGGGATTTGCCACTTGTGACCAACTGGGATCTGTACCACGTAAATCGCGACCTCGGGTGGTGGATTTATTTGTCGATAGCAGGATGTTTCGCCATCAATCTCATGTGCGAACATAAATTTCAGCCACCCACATAAACTTGAGTCTGTTATCGACCTTTGGGTAAGCACATACCGTTCGTTAGGGTTCTTCAGTAATTAAATTGGAAATTGCCATTATTGCTGCACCTGCATGCTTCTGGACGACGCTGCAGTTGAGATGACCCCGTGCAACATCCCTGCACGCTGGATTTTCTGCGCTGTAGGTACTTTTCCTGCTACCAATGAGCTGCACATATCACCTGTCGGCCGCGTTATCAATTCGAGGAGACCTGTGTTGAAGTTACGCAGTAAGTGCATGCTGTTTTTTGTTAACTTTCAGTGGACTTGTTTTTTGACTGAACTGGTTCAGCCTGCCTTAATTTATGTGATGATTCCATAAACAAAGGCCTTTGGTTATACTCTCACGTGCGAATAGAGTAACCTTTTAGGGTGTATTAGCCGCAATGGCGATTTGAAAATGGAATATACTGAAATCACGCACAGAGAGTGTGCAGGTTACTGTGCAGTTTTTTGCTCGAACTCGATCTCAAAGGCATCTCGATTCAATGTAAGTATTTTAAAAGTTTTATTATAGCCTGCGATCGGGTCGTTTTTGTTAGCGCAGCCGCTAGAATATTTGCATAGCATTCTAGATTTGAAAACTATTTTTCTGCCAAATGTGTTATGGTTGACACAATAAATTTGGGATTAGCACCAAATACAATTTCTTACTAATTCTACTGCTGTAGTCCGCCACGTTTTTATTTGAGGTTAAATATTTCTACTATTACTTCCAAAAATTATTGAACTTTTCGCTACTATTAATAATACTTAGTATTTGGATACCTCTTAGTGATAGTCAAATCTATTATTTACTGCTGGTGGTATATATATTTTTTGTCTGTTCACGTAACCCTTGATGAACCTGCTTTTTTTTGTGTTTAGGATTGTGAAGCAACAAACATCCAAGGCAAGTGGTGAAGTCAATTGTTAGCTAGACTTGTTTTTGTTCGTTGTGCATAACGACTGGCGCCCTATTGGATTTAAATGTAGTATATGTATATTGAAACTCTAGGAACCGCCGCCTGGTCCTTATTTACGCCATATTCTGCCGAAGGTTTTAGCTAGGCAGGGCAGTGTTCACCCATCGTTTAAGGATGTTACACGGGTATCCCAAGGATGACCTTTCGACTCTAGTGCTAGACGAATGCACACCCAAGCTAATTACTAATCCTTTCTATAGGTGGTTTTCGTAATAGCCCAAGAGCCTCAAGAGCAAAAAACGTAAAGCGAGGTGTCAAGAAGCTTGAAATATCCCAGCGTCGTCAAGGGAGTACAAAATTGAGAGCAGATTAGCTTTCCAGAAGGTGGTTCACATATATACAACACATTAATGTTGAACAAAACTTCTCAAGGTATCGGCCGAATTTTAAACCCACATCTCCGAAACCAAGCATACAGCACCGGAAGCAATTTATCACGCAATCTCCCCAACATAACTATGGGAACTCGCTTGCTCTAAACGTGTAATGTTTTCCATAATTAGTGCAAATAATATCGGGCTCAGCACACAGACCTGTTTTAGCCCTCTCGTTGTTTCAAATTCTTTTGACTCCCCATTTCCTGTTCTCACCAGATTTGTTGTCTTGTTATATAATATTTTGACCATCTCTGTCTCTTTTTTTGTTATACCTCTGTTTTGTAGTGCCTTCCATATGTCCTCTCTTTTAATTCTATCGAACGCTTGCTCTAGGTCTATGAAACGTATGCGAATTTCACTTCCTTTGCTTATTGCCTTTCCTCTTATTTGCTTTAGAATGAAAACATTGTAGTGTATTCCTCTTCCTTATCTAAAACTACATTGACTATCGTCTATTGCGTCTTCTAGTTTTCTGAATCTTGCTTCCCGCACGTTTGCTCTTTTCTGTTATGCTTAATAGTGTCACTCCTCTATAATTATTACACTCTCTTTTATCGCATTTTTTGTATAGTGGCACAACTACACCCGTCTGTCAATTTTTTGGGGCTCTTTTTAGTTTTACTATGTTGTTCATTAGTCTTAGTATATTTTCCTTACCGGTTTCCCCTATGTACTTTGTGATCTCTGATGTTGTCCCTTCTTTTCCTGCTGCCTCTCCTAACTTTATCTTTTGAATTGCCCCCTTTACTTCTTTCTTTGTAATAGGTTCAACGCCTTCGTCATCATTTGTGCGTGTGGGGTTTTGTTAATTCTCGTTGCCACCCTCCATTTCTTCTTCGTAGCTATCCTCGAGCACATCCTTAAAATGTTGCTTCAATTTTTCCTTTATGTCTTCTTCTTTTGTGAATGGTTCCCCTTGCTTATCTTTAATGTTTTTTAAACAACTGGTTCTTTTTGTCTGAGCTGTTTTAGTGTTTCCGAATTTCACCCACTCTTCGTGTTTTGCCCTTTTTACCTCGTCTTTCACTTCTGTTCTTTTATTTTTATATTTTTCATAATCCTGTCTAGTTGTCATCTGTAGTTATCTCTCTTCCGTTGACCACCATGCTGTTTTTTGTAGGTCTTTGTTGCTTGCTTATGTTGTTCCGCAGTTTTCTTTCACCGCTTCTAATATGCTTTGCTTTCTATTATTCTCTGATACTCTTTTCTCGTGTCCACTTCTTTCAATCTGTAACCTCGGATGCTTTCTCTTATTACTCTTCTTCTTTTTTCTTGCGGTATCTCTCTTTTCCATGTCCATTATTACTAAGTAACGGTCGCTTCCTATTTAGCTTCTCTTTTCACAATTACGTCTTTTATTAGTGTCATGTCTTCTCTTCCTACCAGGAAGTAGTCTATGCCTTGAGTATACTTCGCTTGTGTATTTCTTTTTAAATTGATATGTTTGTATTTGTTACAATTAAATTACTAATATAACCTTAAACTGTGAGATAAAAATGACAATGTTACTTTTACTGCCTACGACTGCCAACATAAATTTAAAAAATCTGTAAAAGGTCTTACTCAAATTTCTGTCGGCAGTGGAAGTTGTGGCACTGAACATTTTGACAAATTATAAGAAACTGGAAGTAAAAATATTTTAACGTTACCAATAATACTGAAACAATAAAATGAAGCACTTGGTAATGCGAATTTCATCAATTCGCAAATTAAAAACATTGCAGGCGGTGGTATTCGAACTCAGCGCGATTTCAGCACCTGAGAGAGCGATTATTGTATAATATGCCATATTTCTAGCAAGTTTTAATAACTACCCAGCTTGTGCATAAATATTAGTAAGTTATTAGAATAAAAATTATTACTTTTGTAGACACCTAGATAATGTTATTTGAGAACTACTACATTCACCCAAAATCACATAATCAAATAAATTGCTACTTATATGGAGACACAGCACGCTAGAAGAGCAATTTATTTGATTACCCGATATAATAAATAATAGGCTGTGAGGGAATTTTGAGAATTACATTTGCAGATGAATTTTAATTTCAAAATGTAACAAATCATAGTATAAATACGTATGAGAAGACAACAATACATTCTGTAGAAGCTTTTATGTGAGCAATTCGGGGAAAAAGCTATTGTACATATAGCCAGTAGTTATTTTTCATGCTACACATGGTGGTTTGGTAGAATATGAATTACCAGCATAATATTCTGCGATTAGAAATGTAAAAAATCAATTACTTGTTTACGAATTGATACAACGACATGACTGTTCTATTCGGTGACTTGCAATAGTTGCTTTAATCCATGTAAAATTATGGGTTATATAAAGAACTCATGTGTAATTTTTTTCCTAAAAAACACGAAATACTCGTTATTCGTTATCACACATACTACTAGTATAAGACCAACTTTGAAATGAACGCCATGAAATTCCCATTAATGATAGTAATATTCGTTTTTGTAGCTTATACAAGTCAGCAGGACGAGGTATAAGAGATACATGTTTTTTTATTTATCAGTGTTTCGCTTAATTACAGAACTCTGTTTCAGGAATTTCAGCAGCTCTTCAACGAGTACCAATCAGCCTGTATTGAAGAAGCTGGAGTAACAGCAGATGAAATCAACGATCTGACCATAGACTCCTTGCTAAACGCCGACACCAGAATAAAATGCTTCAAGAAATGCATGTTTCTTAAGTTTGGGATTATGGACGAAACGGGGGACATAGTAGATGATGTCCTCTTCAGACTTGGACCACACTTTTTTAGGAACTCCGTAGACACTGAAGTAACGAGAGGTTGCAAGGATGTGGAAGGAAGCGATCCTTCCGACCTTTGTGAAGTTGCCTATGCTCTGGTAAAATGCATGTCCTGGACTATTGAGTTTGCTTAAAGACGTTCGAATTATGTAGGTCTTAATATAAATACAATTTGTAATAATGGAGTAACTACTTGTGTGTCGCCTTCTTTTGTAAACTGATTGGAAGGTACGTGCATTTATTTACTATGATGTTATTGCCAAAACAAGCATTGCCGTTTGACAGAATAATTTTTAAACAATGTTTCTTAAACTGTTTCTTGTTAAAACACTAGTTTCATATGCAGTTGACAGTATATTGTCGAAATCATTTCGATGACTTTAGCTTCATCTAAGCCAAGGTTTCAGCGATGTGGCAGTGGGTTCAGAATCATAGATAACATTGACGCTAAGCCGTAGCTCAACACAACGAAACAAAGTAAGACGAAAAATCTAATAGAAGTATTTAGTAGCGCAATTTGAGGTTGCTTCGCTTACAGCTTTTCAACAAACGCTGACCAAAATTGTTAAAAATTATGAGCGATAATATCATATTTTATAATTATTAAGAAAAATTCAAATATTCAAACTCGTTTCAAGTTTAAAAAAAAATAAGAACTGCAGAACGCAGAACACGTTGTCACAGATACATATCGTTGTCAACAAAACAGGTGCGAGCGAAAAAGCAAGAAAGGACTCACTATGGTTACAGCAGTAAAACCTCTGGTTGCATTGGGCAATGTAGTCCTTTTCAGTAAGAAGGAAAGGGTAGGAAGTCAAAATCAAGAAATAAAAATCAGCCTTCGACCACCTTCTAAAAATTGCCTGCTCGGATTGTATGGAAATTGAAGAGGTGTAAAAATTACCCTTCTTTGGAATGGCGATTTAACAACTTAATATTTCTAAAAATATTTATCGGTTATATCTGTGGATATAAAAGATGGATTTTGAAGCTAGTTTTATAGCTCCTCGGCACTGAAAGGTATAAGAGGGAAGCGAATAAGTAAGTAAGTTTTATAGCTTCACAATCAGTGCACCATAGGAATAAATTTATGTGCCGTTCAAAACAGATTTTTTTTAATTTAAAGAAGTAAAAGCCACTTATCATATTACTGCAAAAAAAATTCATAAGGTTCTGGATTGTTGTACCAAGAAGTAACGCTTATCAACTAGATTATTAACTCATCATATAGTGGCCTTATTCCCATAAATTCAAGTATTTATTGCATTTTTCATTGAATAGTAAATAACAAATTTACAAAAAACTTTAATCACGAAACCGCAAATCATACACAAACCACCTTTTGACTGGACGAAATAACGGTTGATGAGTGCTCACAATTATGTTCAAAGTAGGTAAAAATATCTTGATACGTGTTTCTAGTAAGACTGAAACAGACAAACGAAGCGCCTAGTAATGTAAATTACATTAATTCACAAAGAGAAAAAGTATAAGACTCAAACTTTCATTCCCAGATATAATCTGATTTTTTAGACTCCTTAACCGCGCGGCCAAGAATGCTAGATAACGCACAGGCTTATCGATGCATTATGAAGAGTAGTGCAACGACATAAAAAAGTAAGCCCAATAAGTAGTTGTGATAAATTTTTACATACTTATATATACGTATGGATACGTTTTAGCAAGACTTTACACAATAGATTGGAAGCAAAGTTTAAGGAATAACTCACAATGTTACTATAATGTTTGCTGTGGTTTGGTTAGTTTTGGTTTGAATTACGTTTGTATTTGCGTACCAGAATGGGTAGTTCAGTACGCCAGAGTTCATCAGTCTTCTCGAGTGAGCAGCTTAGCTGAAAAGTATACATCGGTTTTTATGTTACATGTCAAGTTTTATAAATTATAGTCAATTACAAAACATATACAAGATCATAACAATAAATATAATGTATTTGCTGGATGCAATTGAGGACCTGGGAATTTGGTAAGCAACGCAGCACCTACGCGTAGGCAGTAGCAAGTACTAGTAGAGCCCTCAACTTGGTGCTGCCCTTTGAAGCGGCCGTTTCTGTAATTAGACTGTTAAATATTGCGACGTGGTGTCAGTTTGCTTACATTTGTGGGCAACCATGCACAGCAGAAATATTGGCAAATAATCTTTGTAGGGCCCTCGCCGGATGTGAAAGGAGCAGTGCATATGCTGGAATATTTGTGACGCCACTTTGGACGGATCCCTAAGCGAAGTAGTAGGCTCTTGCCTTCCAAAATAGCCCGGGCGGCTTCAGATTTCTACTGCAGGGCTCTTGTAGTGAGATTGCAGCTGCTTCCGAGGTCTGGACTAGAGTCATAATCGACGGCTGACGGAACTCTAGGACCACTTCGAAGGTCAAGAAGGTGCTCTTGTTTTAGAGAAATTTTACCTACGTCATTTACGGGATTGGATCGACCTGGCAGGCGTTTATCAAGCCGTAATTTACATATTCGCTAAAGTGATGTAGTGTTGGCGTCCTCAGCTGCAGAAATGTAGGTGGAAGCTGGCGAACCTCTGCTGCTACCGGGTTCAGCTACCTGGGGCATCCGTTTAATGTCCATTTGTAGGGGGGTCGTGTTGTGGTAGCGAGGCAGAGAACCTAACAGATACTTTATGGATGGGTCTCAGGTTTGCTCCCTCTATCGGACTCGGCGGTCTGGAGAGCGGATTCAGGATTGAAGTTTAGGAAGGTGTTCAAAGCCCTTGAAGGCTTTTTTAGGTAGGTCGATAGGCTCACGTGATCTCGGACCAGCGCGGCGATAGTTCGTCTTTTAGGATAAGGTGAAGTCCGGATCGGTGTAGTGAGCCTGTTATGGTTATCACGATTAGGTGGTGGTTTTCGGGGCTCGGCAGAAAATCCTTGTCTGGCCGTTCTTTCTAAGCCCAGAAAGCGTGGGGCTCGAGCTGTATGGATTGGTCGCTGGACTCAACTGCTTTCTACAGGCCCACGACATTCGCTTTGAACTCTTCCGAGCCTCTTCATCTGACCATTTTCGAGGGGAAATTGAGAAGTAGTGCGTTGTCTTGCCTTTACGTCAACTTGCGCACCGTCGGTATTTTGACGCAAGTCCTCGCGTACTCGAGATTCAAACGCCGATAATGGCTTAACGGTGACATTTAAAGTCGAACACGTTAATTATGTGTAAACTATTAATTTGTACAGACGCGTACAGGGCACTTAAATATTTTTATTAGTTTTTCAAATTTAAAATCCATATTAAAATGTAAACCATTATACAGATCTTTTTGAAATGTTTAGAAATCCAGTTTTTCTATATTTTTTAATAATAGGAATATAGTAAAGAAGGCTGTACAAGAATGCAAACAAATCAAGATTAGTGACTATAAAAACCTGTGCAATGAGGCTAACCAAGGCTATAATTTCTTAGGAAGTTAATGGTGGCTGAACTATTCCTGCCTGAAATAAATTTTAACTTCTGTTTATGTCTGACGAATCACGCACTTTAATGCGTACCCAGTAATGATTCCCGGTTGTCTTGTAGCTGGTGAGACACTGCTATGCAGCAGAAGCAATAATAAAATTTAGAAAATAAATGTGCTATGATTATAAGTCAAAATATATTTTCAAAAAGCTATTCAAAGTTACTATTTTCAAAGATACTAAACAATTTCTAATTTTTGGTAGAATTGTCTAATCGCGTAACAAAGATAAATTTTGAGAATAGAATTTCAGCAAAATTGATGAAGTCGGAATCAATTATTTTGCTAGATTTGCTAATGTTAACCTATAGACAAGTTTATAATATATAACGAATTTCAGTTAAGCTTTACATAATTATTGATGAGATGCCGCTGCATTGCTGGCCGATAGTAAGTAGTGCTTCGGATACATCAAAACGAGATAGATCACGATCCAGCTGTAGCGTTAGATGTGATGTTAGAAAATCAGGGCGCTACGAACCTAATAAATACATGCACTCTTGGTGGCAGTCCCTATTGGTTCCAAGAAATATAACATACTGACGAGGATTACCTCTTCCAGAACACACACTCAAACACATAGGTTGAGCAACAAAGGAATAATAAATAACTTCTAGTATAAATGCTTGAACACAAATACTATTAGTATACCAATAACACCAGATTTGTTGTATCCAAAAACGAACAGAAAATTATTCCATACACAGAAACATTTGACTAATCAAAAGCGCTCGCTACCGATTCGGCGAAGTATAAAGTCATAAAGAAATAAGCAGCGCATAGTATCCAGAATAGATTTAAAGACTAAAATAAGGCAAGTAAAATTTATAAAAAGAAAGTAGTCGTCTTCTAGCCACAATTTACGGTCAATTGAAATGAACAGTATGTAACAAGAAACGTGATTGCAGCAGAAGAGAGAAACTTAGAAGCGATCGCTGCTGTCCCAGATACGCACGAAGTACAGTGAATACCTCTGCCTTCTAACGTATCTCTTGAAGAATCTCGAATGAAGGTGATCGTAAAATTAGTAAGTGTCCCAGCGCGAGATATGTAAACCCAAACGGAAGAAGAGATTAAGTTGCTAAATATAATACTAGAGTAATACTGTAGCATTACTTGAAGGTCCAAAGTAAATCCAATAAAATGTTATACAATGCGAAAGTAGTAAGATAAACGGTTCCGTACCTGAGATCTGATGCTAACAAAAGTTGAGGTTATATCGGAAAATACTGTCAGACCCTGGTTTGGCCAGAGAAGTGCAGAGAATCAACAAGTCATTATAATAGCTGCACTGTCCAAGCGTTGGTCAAAAGAAGACCGAATGTAAAGTGAAAATTAAAAATTTTCAAAATATAAACCAGAAAAACACCTCAACGCTGAAGTTCACAAGCCCCATGGTTCCGAAAATTGACAAAACCTAATTGGACCTGTATGTAACCCAAGAACACTTTCAAAATGGATTTTCGGTAATAAAAATTATATTAAGTCGGTTACAAACAAATACAGCCTGGTTTAAAGTTGATTCATTAGCATAGAGGTTCCGTAATGTCTCATCTATAATATTTGTACAATTATGTAAAGTAGTAATTAGTGTACCACGTGAAATCAGCATAAAATTTTGTTTCTGTTTTAAAACATATTTCACTCAATTAGAAGAAATCCAGAAATTCTACTACACTTTATTGCAAGTGCATTATCTAACTACGCTTTTAATTGTTTGCGCCCTAAAAACAAGTATTTATGCTTTCACTCTTGTTTCCCACAATGTAACTGTTTCCGGTTTTTATCGGCCTAGATACAACAATGGTACAATATCCTATGCCATCATTAAAATATTAAATACAATATATAAATAGCTGTCGTAGTAATATAATAGAAAATAAAATAGTTACGATTAGGCCTTGTTTTTATTAGCATTTGAATGAAAATAGTTAATAAAAATACATTTCTTTTCCAACATTTACTGTAATATACCTACATTTCTTAATAAGCAATTTCTGAAAGGCGACGAACGTAGTAGATTCATAAATTGTAATTCACAACAATTTTAACTTTTAATTTAAGCATGTTAACTTTATACATACTTAACTGGCTAGATAACTTGTGAAGCTTTGCTCAGTGATATCTATAAATAATTAAATGCAAGAGATGTACATTATTTATTTTTTACAGTCTCCATCTACTTAAATGCGTTTTCCCATCTATGTTTACAGCGTGATATTCAATATTTAAAACACTACGACGACTGCGTGTCACGTCAATAACTATAATCAACGGCAAGGATACAGATTTTCCTTTTCAATATACACTTTTACAAATTTGGAAAGATAATGCAATTTCTTAGTATGAGGTCAAGAGAATAAAAAAATGTGGAGTATTTCAAATATAGCATTTGTAATCGCTTTTATGGTAAGATTATTTTATAGCATGTTTCAATGTAGAACTATAATGTCTTCCACCTAGGTTTTTATTTTTTCTGTAATTACTGTACGGATTTTCTAATAACTCTGAATAATCTTGCAACAGTTGCTCTTCGCTTAAATCAGTCATTTTAATTATTATTTAGGACTCTCAAAAAAGGAATTTTCTGCATTTGCGGAGAGATGGGGCTCTAAGCTATTGCGATTTCACACCCTGTTCCTTTGACGCAAAGATGCAATTAAGTTATGTTATATCAACTGTTATACAGCGAAGCACAATTCAGAATTCTGAATATCCATTCCATAAACACTATTTTGGATGCAATTTCCTACAACTGTGACTATTTCTTTAGATTTCATCGCAAAGCTTTTCCATTTTGCAACCAGTCATCTTAGATACTTTTTGTTAAGGTCTAAAAAGTATTTAATGCACCACAGTAATCCAAAAAGGGATCGAATAGCTCAGTGGGGAAAGGAGGCTCAACGATGCTACATATTGCTTTGATCACATTTTAGTAGCCTTATATGTCAGATAATAATTGTTAGCGATTTATAAAATAACCAACAAAACAGATATTTAGCATAAGAATGTCCAGTAAAAGTAATAATTTAAAGTTCAGATTTGTTATAGAATATCGTAGGCCTTGGAAAGAATTGATAGTATCATGTTTTAGAATAGCTTTGTCTTTGTTCAGATGCAAATTAAAATCACAGTAGTCTTGGCATTTCGAGCACCTAAAACAAAAACTGTAAACCAAACAATTGGGGTGGCTTCTTTAAGAGCTTTAGTTGTGTTTTTACCAAGCTCCCTCAATATAAGTGATTTTTATGTTCTATTAAATACCTAAATTGACTGGAAGTTGAGTTTTATTGAGAGTTTTTCTTTGAAATTGGGTTTCCGGCAGGTAGATACGGGGCATCAATTTGGTCCAGTGAAAGTATAGTATTTGGGATGTTATTTAACGGAGGTCCAGCCAGTTGATAAGGGCGTGTACAAATGTATAAGTAAGCAGGTACGTGTGGTGCAGCGAAGCCTTACAATCAGGCCCCCAGCTTCAGTGAAAGTGATTCAAAAGGTCATCGAGGTTGCAGCCGACATCCAGCGTGGGTTCCAGTGCAGATTAGGGCCTCACTAACAGCAGACCGGCAACGTCAACTTGTCCAGAGCACCGTGGGACGTCCAGGTCGCTGCAGATAGCCCGAGACTTATCTAAAGGTCCGTATACATCACCCGAGCCGAGCCTGTAATGTACCAAATTCGTGCAGTTGAGACGGGGTCTCGAGCACCAAACGAACTTGTTACAACAGGTTTGTGAGTCGCTCGCTGTAATCCGTCGAGAGTCGGTTTTCGGAACGAACACAAAGGGATTTTCAGTTCTAGTTGGGACGTCGTTTTGTCCGTTTAGCTAAGTTGTACACGGCAACGAGCCATTTCTTGCGAGCACGATGAACTGGACGGAGGAAAGTACGTTGCAGTTGATTGAAATTTAAAAAAATCAGACTGTTTTATGGAATCCTAAAGACCACAACTATTACAAAAAGACCTAAAAGAAGATGCGTGGAAGGAAATCGCTTCTTTAATAGGAGAAACAGAAGAAGCCTGCAATAGTAAAATAATTAGTTTGTTGGGGTCCTTTAGAAGAGAGAAAAGCAAAGTGAAGGAAACACCCTCGCCAATACTCTAAACTGGAGATACTTTTATTTTTATACTGTCGAATGCTCGCGACATAGGTTGGCTCGACGGATGTTTAGAAGAATGCTCTCGGCGTGTTCGCTTCACGTCCCAACTGACGAACATTACATTACATGTTAAGTTACAGGCTCGGCTCGGCTAATGTATACGGACCTTTAGAAGCCATCTAAAGGTCAGTTTTGCCATCTAAAAAGTGTCGTTTTTGTGAATGTGCTCGTGGCGTCGGTTTGAGCGTCACTTCCGCTCGTGGCGTCAGTAGTGTTTTTTTTGTGACCCGGTGTACTTATGTTCAATTATTATTGCGTAGCAATAAGGTGTACTGCGTGGACATCGACGATTTAAATAAAATTTCAGAGCTATTTATGTACTGTCAAGACCAGGGAACCATCTTGAAATTAATGTCATTCCCATCAGTTAGAAATACTATACTTTTAATATCCTATCAGTTAAATAGCGGGAATACAGAGTACGTATAAATAAGTGTGTAACCAGACTTTAGATAGTTAAAAAAGCAGATTATCAGTGTAATTTGAGTGTAGCGACCTAACCCTGTACATAGAGTCGCTTAATTAATTGTAAATAAATAGTATAAACAAATATTAGGCGGGCACTTTACAGAAGTGGGTATAATTAAATAGATTTAGTGTCAGATAATCATTAAAGGTATAGTATTCCAACCAGAAATTGGAAAGCTATTTAAAATCAGGCCAGCATTGAAAACAGTAAGTCACTTCGTAATTTAATTCATAAAATTGCAGGTGTCACAATTTTGTATTATGTTCTCTTTCTTTTGTAAATTTTTGCGAATTTTTGTAAACTTGTAAACTGTATTGTAATTTTGTGCGAGTTAATCGGCTCAGCCGCCTCTCGCTAACTTTTAATAATAATAATAATAATAATAATAAATTACTGTTTGATGGTCATTCAGTGACACTTCGATAATAACCTTCAAATTTGACGGATGCATTGGGAAGTTTGGAAGATATATACGTTTTTTTGAAATTTTCTATGCTACTATACGGTTTTAAAAACTCAACTAGAACCTACTTAAATCATGCACAATGTTACAATGCCTTAACAAAACAGTTACATATACAATTTGCAGATGAACTGTCATTACTTGAAAGCTGATTGACATTAGAATGTTATTTACTGATTGTATGAAACGAACTTAGACATGACTTACACTTTTCATGGTGTACTGGATTTTAAATAGCTTTCCAATTTTTGATTGGAATACTATACCACAATATATGAACTGAACCTTCAAGTATATTGATATTAATCTATTTTTAAAATACAAATTTGCCCTATTATGTATAGAAATTCTTTTATCTAGTCACTTGGTTTCTGAAAAATTAATGTTCTAATATTTTAATCTCATTTACATAAGTCACAATACTTATGTCAACGAACTGTCAAAACAAATCTGAAATTCAAGTGACAAATACCCAATCTTGACAACAGTACACAACAATATTAACAAAAACACAGTGAGTAATTATTTCTTAATTAGTTCACCTTATTTCGTTTCTAGTTAGGATTTTAATAAAAAAATCACCCACCTTTCATTGATGTCAACCTCCTTTTAACCTGCTACTGGTCCCTCTCAAGCACCTTACGGCAATGCACGGTTCACAGACAGACAAGACGTCCCAACCGTCCAAGATCAGCAAACTCCACATTTTCTACAGCATTCAGCCAACAGAGCAAACCTGCAACCATCTACCTGCTACCACATCTGCTACCCTTCTGGAATGTGCTTCCTTTACCCGATGATCCTCCTCTGAAAGTCTCACTTAGCACCAAACAGTTTGACGTAATCCACTTCGATTAATGTAATATGTCAAATAGATTTCTCCAATAAAATTGACCCATTATATTTCTTCAATGATTTACCTTTGTAGAATAATTCTGCTATCCAATAGTTTTTTACCACATACCAATAATCTTCATTAGTTAAGTCTTTGCTTCTTCTTCCTCTTATTATAGGCCAGTGTCCTGTTTTAACCACAAAGTGGTTCTATGAGCCCTCTTTGCCCTTAGGACGGATATGTGGCTAGCCTTGCCCGTCGAACGTGAGGAAGAGTTCCCTGGATTTAGAGGTTACCGACTACCACAGGTGTTAGCGTGGTAGCCGGAGAGCGTACAATTTTTAAAATCCTTCTAGAGTCCGCCGGGATTCGAACCCGGGCCGGCCGCCTGAGACGCGAGCATTTGCTCGCGGGGCCATCCGCTCACCTTCTTTGCTTCTTCTTGTTATTCTTAAAATTCCATTTTTATTCACTACGTAGATTTTAACTTTTTAAGTATACCCTTTTTTATTAGTCAAAACATTTATCAATAAAATCAGAGTTATTTTAAATATTTTTAATCACACCAAATTCATTTTACTACATTTTCAAAATTTGTTATCAATAAATAAAACACATTTCCTAACGATATCGAATCCCATTTTATACACTCTAGTCTTAATATATTTTATTTCAAATTAAGTATTTGTCATTCGTTTCAAACTGCAATTTATACAATTTTATATTATTTTCAAATCCATATTTTTCAAATAGCTGTTTTCCATTCATATTCCCACCATATACCTGAATAAATTTCAAATTAATTTTAACCATTGTAATCCCTTAATGTTTTCTAAATTTTATTTTAACACCCTTATGGTTGTATCATTACAATATAGTTTCATTGCTAGATGCGAATCAAAATACTGCAGTGATCTAGGCGTATATGACAATCTGGGAATAATTCAGCGACACCTGTTCTTCTAAGCCCAGGAATGATGTAAAAATTCTTCCATCAGGAATTCACTTGGAGCAGATTTCGGGAAACTTACCTGTCTCCTGACAGCTATTCAATCGAAGCAAAACCTATCAAAATGAAAAGCGACAATAACATGCAAGCACTTTAGTAAGCGCGGTTCAAGGCGGCTTGACCAGTCGATGCAAAAACAAATGCGAAAGTAGCGACAGAAGAAGGATTCTGGATGGAACCTGAAGCTTTGCTCCCAGGCAGCCAAAATGTACCTCTGCCGATTCAATGGTGAAGGCACCAATGATGGTGCGAGCAGAATGGGGAGCTAATTGCTGTCGCAAAACAAAGCGCACAAGACGACTGGCGGTACAGCCAAACCAATTCGACGAAGTAGTAGTTTACTGGGTTGTCTCAAGCAATGCGGTACGACGAAGGTAATTCGGGTATTTGCTCATTAGACCCGTTTTGTTAATCCGACAATGCTGAAATTCCAATTTGGCTGAGAGTTATAGCAATTAAGCATGCAAAAGCTGTTACTGCTCAGAATATAGCTGTTTGTACAGTCTCCAGTTGCTACTCGCCGGGTAGTGTGTCCCGCGTAACGAAAATCTCAGAATTGGAGGATTTGTTACTTCCCGACATTTTCGTAAATACAAAATAAAGATGTCTGTGTCACCAACGTTATTAATTGATTTATCATTGTTGTTGACTAGATCAGAATCACTAACTTTTTTTTTTGTCATCATGGCTACTTCATAATTGCACGTCCTAACGACAACCCACAACTTTAATATGCATTTTAAGTTGAATATTAGTTTGTGTGTATACGGCTTTATTTTTGCACTATTTAATTGTGTATTAAAATATTATCTACAATTCTAAAGATGTTACAGGTATCAAAGCCAGAACGAAAAAATTAAATATAGGTAAAGTGCCTTTTACACTCAAGTCTAGTTTATGAAAATATTCTCATTAGTCCAGTACATAATAGTAAGTATGTGTCACAAAGTTGAAATGGATATATTTACATTTGTGGAAATTAACATTAGAAAAATTAAAAAACAAATATTATGGTCTTATAACTTCTTACAGGAGAGACTTTGTATTAGGTTTAGTCGGTTTATTATAACCTAAGGGATATATGACCAATCGGTGTCCCATTCTTTTTAAGACACCCTGTATAGTACAGTTTAAATGATTAAGAAACACACAAGTGAAACTGATATATCAACAAACATGTGCACAGCTGAGGTACTACTACAGTAAAATAAAACACTGCTGGAACATGTGGTTTGAAAATATCACAAATTCGTTAAAACCCCTCACCACACAAATATTTAACAACTGCTAAATACGTATTTCGACAGCCAAGCTGTCATCATCGGTAGCTACGAAAAACTTACGCAGCAAAAAGGCAACGACAAAATCACAAATGGATCACTTCCACACATACTGGCCTCGGTAATTAGCCACCTTTGGCTTTGCTAGCAGTTTGATGAATGTCAACGAAGACCACAGCTAAAGCTCGAGTTCGTCAGAAATACGAACGGAATTTCGACGGGGCCCCGTGTAGCTTTGCACCCATATTGACTAACGTTTCGCAATACATTGCAGCTTGCATCATCATAGTGAAAATCGCTCTAAGAAAAAACAGCAATAAGGCCAAAGCTGCTTACGTATCATTGTTCTCAAGGTACACAAACAACACGAGCCACCAAAGAGCATGGCCATCGCGCGGATCCTTGCTCGAGTTGACAAGGTGCAAGGCACATTAAGCCAGAGAATTGTGGGCGTTGATTTACAAAAACTACGTTGTCTAACCGGAAATTCCTTTTTAACAAGAATAATTCGAGTAACCGCGGAAGCCAGAAACAATATATTGTAATGGTATAATATACTCCACCACACCACGTTAATATTAATAATTTATTATTTAAGAATTTTCAAATGTCGAGCTGAGTAAAAATCAGATGGTTCTAATTTATTGCTTCAAATTAAATTGTATTATGCCCTCTCTTTTATTTTATCTGACTGCAATTATCATTTAAAATATGCTAGCTCCGATAAAGATCCAACTCTCATCAAAGGGTGGCTTCATGGCAATTTCAATATTAATTTATTTAAAACGGCACGCCACTGCGTTCCCATTCGATTTTACTACGCAGCCGCGCAACTCAGAAATGGTATCAAATGTACAAAGGGGTTCCTAACCTCGCATAACATGTCGTTTGATTCGCAAATTCTAACTTTTGTGAACGTTAAATCAGGTAAATATTCAAATAATTTGGCGGTTCTAACTTCTTTTGTTTTAGCCAAAAACCGGACCTTGATTGTTAATCCGACGCCGCTTGGGTAGATTGCATTTGTTTGGACACTTAACTTCACAATTTGGCTTTTAACTATAATTACTGGCAAAATAATTCTGCTATCGGCTCGGATACGCCTGGCCTCTGCTGCTTTCGGTGTTATCTCGCTGGTACGTAAATTTCCGGCTCCTCAAGTTATTATTTAGGTTTTTACAATACCTTTATTGCTTTTGTGAACATTGGCTTCCTCGGACGGGCGCCTGAGTTGAAATTCCTCTGGAACTCGCTGTACCGGGTGTTGGGGTTGCTGGTCTTGCTGCTGCTGATCCCCACGATGCTCTGCAACGTCCACACGGTCCTGGTTACCCTTGGTTTAGCTGGTGTCGAACCCGTAGCTGCCTCATCGGTGCCGATCCCAAGATCGGACACCTCCACTTGGTGATGAACTTTTTGTCGTAGAAAACGTTGCCCACACTTGTATAGAAACTTCAAATTGCGCTGATCACTGTGGTATAATTTGTTTTCATGTAAGTAAATGGTAAATAGGAGAAATCTTCAATTAAACACAGAGCAAATTTAGGTGTGACATTAAATAATTTATTCAACTGTTTCTTTTCTCAACGGTTATAAACAATTGCCTATCTACTAATAAATTTACAAAAACCGGATATTATCTTAGTTCAAATACAGTACATTTTACGTTAATTATTATATTTATATTAACAGTAACTAAAACTACACAACTCTTATAAACTAAATTACTGTGCACATTGGTTCAGTCTTTAATTGTCTGTTGGCGCACTGCACTTGTTATTAAATGTTCTTATTGTTTATTCACGTATGTTTATTGACTCACTTCCTTTTAGAATGTTTGAATCTCATGTTTGCTTTTCACCAATTTTTTAAACAACACTTAACTCTATTTTTCCTGCATATTTTGCCAAGTAGAAATAAGGACTTGGTAATTTCTTCTTATAGTTATTAATTTGCCTTATTCATTTGCTCTATTGCAATATTATCATTCCTTCGCCTCATACCTTTTTATAATCGTTCACAAAATGTATTTTAAATTGGCTAACATGAATTCTATGTTTCATACCTGCACGTAGCAAACCTCTTTGTGTTAATTTGATTTTATTAGACACTTTATTCTGCCAAATATAATAATTACTTTACTTTAAACTCAGATTCCAACCCTGTGAAAAGCCAGCTGTCTCCTTAGCGTTTCTAAATTCATTCATTTATTTGAACACAGGCATTTCACACTTGTCAAATGCCTTTACTGGATTATAATTATAATGATTTTTAACATTGCGGCCAGATACAACATCTCTACTCTGTGCTTAATTTACTTTTTATATCGCACTGCAATCAGAGCAGGGGCGCAGGGCCGAATACCATCTCAATATGAAGCTATTCACTAGCATATTAAAAACTATTATCACTGATAGAACTCAAATGTGTAAGGAACGTCACTTTCAAAAGTATAAATCCACAACGAAGCCATCTTGATCATGTGCCAACTTGCAGCAACCTCTTATGAGTATAAAAAACCGTTATATATGTGCTTTATCGATCTTACTAAGGTATTAGATAGAATAAAAATCAAAGATCTAGCTGCAATATTAGAAGATATGGACGTACCCATGGAAATAATACTTATCACAAAAAAAAGCCTTACAAAGACCGGAATCCAAATAAGCAACCAACTAACAGAAGTTTCAATATCGATCGGTATTAGACAATGGGACTGTGTGAGTTCTGTTCAACTTCATAATGAACAACACAACAAAGTGTCACAGAATGGGTAATTAGGAGCTAAAAATAATATTCTATGCAAATGATGCCGTGGTAGTGCCCGAAAATTAAAATAACTTGTCCACACCTTCTACTTAACAGCGAAGAAGTACAATATGGAAGTGTCGGTAGATGGGACGAAGTTTCTGGCAATTTCTAGAGAACGCAGAAGATGCAAAATTATAATCTAAAACAAAAGAATTGAGCAAACGGTGGCATTCAAATATATGGAAATATATATTTCAAACGATAGGCAACTACAGACAAAGCACAAATTAACAAAGCTACGAAAGGATCAGGGTACATCAGAGACATCATATGGAGCATGTTACCTAACTCTGACTATAAAATAAGGAGTAGCAAAGGCTACCGGATTCTCAGCCGGAGCTGGTCGTGGGTCGAACAAAAGACTTAAAGCGTAAGCTGAAACGATGAGTAATTTATGGGCACCAAGTAGCAGGCAACCCAGCACTTTGCTAATCATCAACCAAGACACTACGGAAGGTGCTACTAAGCGATCCTGAAAATTAGAGGTAGCGACAAGGACACACAAATCAAATTCGCAGGCCTAAGTAATGAGTATATATAATTTAATAAAATATTAACAGTGCTCGGTAGTATATCACAACAACAACAAATATCACAAACCAGATTTCATAAACCAAGATAGTAAAATTTATCACAGATTGAACTCACCAGTTTAAATAAACATAGTCAAAGATCGTAGCAATTCGCATGTATAACCAAATGCGTCTCAAATTTAGGCGGTAGTTAAGGTTTTGTTTTGTTTGTCAAGTTGAAATCAACGCTAAACCCTCAGTTGCAAAAATGTATAACTATACTAGTAATCAATTGTACACAAATCCCATTATTTCCCAAGATCTTGGTATATACAGGGGCGCAATATTACCCGAAACACGCTAATTAAATCTCGCCCTAAAGGGGCGTAATTGCTTAAACAACGATAGGACTGATGTCGCTAATTTCTTTCAAAATGGGGCCGCACTAAACCAAGTTCAATCGAACTGACAGATCTCTCCACTGAGATCGAGTCTAAAATCGTTCAAAAGGCGTATGCAAGAATTGCTTTACAAACATTTACATAAGGGAAACCTTATCGTCCCTATGCATCTACATTATCTACATTAGACACAGCCTGAACTCTAATGGGGGTTTGAAATGTCAAAGTTGCAAATATTAAGATGTTACACAACAAAATAGGTTTACTTTAGACTGCAGGTGAGTTATCACAACATTAAAGTAAGTAAATTAATTAGCTTATCAAAATCTGGCCGTAGCCCAAAGCGGTACAATGAATAATAATTAAACACATTAAAATGAGGCCTATAACACAGGTTAAGTTGGTCGAGCTAAAAACTGCACAAGAACGCTGAATGAATTGCAAAGACAGACCTTGATTGCACCAGGTGACGAACGTGCTAAATCAGAGGCCTACTGCACGATGTCGAGGAAGCCAGGTGATCCAACGGGCTTTACTGCAGGTAACGTAGAGATCTCGGGCCAGTAAATCTGCTAGCCTGTTTTAGGGACTGGAAATCTCCCAAACTCACAGCCAGCCGACTGCAGCAACTGCCTGGAGAAAGTGCTCTCCAAGAGGGGCCAAATCCATCAACCAAACGCCTCGAAAAGTTCTGTGCCACCATGTACAAAGCTCGCAGCACACCAACAGAGATGCGTTAGTTCATACCAAAGGAGTGCTTCCTAATCTGAGTGCGTTCACCGCCCGTACCAAAGGGGAGCTAACTGAGTGCGTTCACCGCCCGTACCAAAGGGGAGCTAAAAGGGACAACATTCCGCCTTAGAAATATAACCAATACTTGTCAAATAAGCATAACGTTAGGTGTTCTGCTCCGAATCGCCCAAGTAATTACATGTGCTTGTCAGATGAATTCCGGACAAAAGTCCGTGCTTGAAATGTACTACAACAAAAACGTCGGGGACGTCTCCCCAGCAAAATTCACACCAAAATATACATTTTCATGCTAGGATGAGCGTGACAAAACCGAATTACAAATATTCGTGCATCGATTAACCAGAGATGCTTTTCACCACATCCGTCTTCTGACAAGTCAAAATGGCTAATCATAATTGACAGCTAGGTCCAGCATTCCAAATTTGCAGAAAAATCGCGTCTGCAACCAACATAGCACGCGTACAACTTGAGGCCTAACCTGCAGTGACTTTACTTGAGGAATGGGTAACTGAAACTAGTCTATTTAAAGTAAGTTAGATCTAGGATTAGTCAGATATAAGGTAAATAGTTAGAACGAAATGTGCAAAGTGCCTTGAATTAGGCAGGGATAAGGCAAATCGTTAAATTAATACGAAAAGTGACTTTTGGCCCATAACAAACAATAAGGAAATTAACACCGAAGCTAAAGTAAAAATATAGAGAACATGTGTCCGTCCTATCATGACGTATGCTACAGAATCGTGAGCAAATACTGTAATGTAGCATGCTGTGAGAATGCTTAATTATTTTCAATTAATATCAAGATATCAAAAGGGTATCAGGTGATAACAAGTGTAAGAGAATAACGGGTGGCAGTAAATATTAGCAACCAAGAGGTTGTTTACAAGAGTTGAAAAGTTTCTATAATTTAAAGAATCTCAGTCAAAATATTCACATTAAAGGTCTAATAATACCTTTAATTGTGAAGATATAATTCAAATTTGATACGTGTTAGTAAGAATAGCCTTCTGCATGATCAAATACTGACCAAGGGGTCAATATTATTCTTCACATAGTGAGTTGGAGATTTATAGAAGCCATTTCAAGTGGTCATTGGTGTACAAGCCATCAGTTTAGTGAGTGTTTGTGTGTGGCATGCTGCAATACCGTTTTTAAGAAAATATTAAACGGTCAAGTCTGTTTACAACGAGCTTTTATGGGTCCTCATCATCTCCAAGTAGGTGTTTGACGACTTCGATCAGTGTGAAACTGATATTAGAACCACATCGCAAGTACGAGTTCGGCTGTTGAAGGTTAGTGTATTATCGTAACAGTTTGGATACGGCAAATTTAGAATTTAAAACTTGTATTTAGATTTAGAGAATCTTAGAATATTAAGTTTTCTAAATTAATATTATGATTTGAGTACTCGACGGTTTCGATCTTTATAATTAGAAATTTATCATTTTGGTCTAGTTATTTTTTAAAAAAGTATTTAACCTCATTTACTGGAACTTTCATTTAATTAAATAATTTTGACAACTTTAATCTGACTATTAATTTGTAATGTCAATTCAAACGTTTAATACACTATAACAGTTAATTAGATTCAAACTCAAGTACTAAGAGTGTGATTTAAATAATCAAATTGATATTTATTTGGTCATTCAAAGTACAATTCATTAATACAGTTTATATTTGACATTAACTCATTCAGCTGGGAAGTAAAGAGAGTCTCAATTGCTAAATAAGCTGGCTAGCCGAGGTATATTTAAACATGACATAATTTCAATGTCAATTATGAAAGTATGAGATATGTCAATATATGATTCAGTTGAAAGCAACAAGGTAAGTGAGAATTATATATATTATTATTGATATTACTTCTGTGAATTAAGCAAACAGGGTAGATATCACTAGTTTTTATTATACATAAAAACTCCTACAAAAGGGGTTGTGTAATAATACCTCAACCATAAAAAGACTATTACTCTATTACGTACGGTGGAAATGAAAGTACTGCGTCAAATAACAAGTCATATAATCCGGCATATAATAAGGAACGAAGACATAAGACAAAGATGATTTCGGAAGCTTTCACATTCATTGTCATTAGGACACAGAAGAGTTTCGCCTCTGGCGTGGTTTACATGTTGAGTTACCGTGCTCTTCTATTCCTTCCCTTGAAAAAGAGTTTCGCCTCTGGCGTGGTTTACACGTTGGGTTACCGTGCTCTTTTACCTTCCCCTCCTGATGAAGCCCCTTACAAAAGTGAGCGAAACGTTGAGTTCTTCGACCTCAATAATGACACTCTCCAATCCCGGAAGTCGTTTGTTACTTACACAAGATAAAGATTTAATGTACAAGATGTGGTAAAAGTACTTCAAAACCATCGCACTGACGGGAAGATCACCGAAGCGATGGATGGGGACAACTGGACTTCGATATCGCAAGAATAATAATTAGAACAAGCAAGAGGAAGAAAATCAGCACCACGTTCAAGAAAAAGTCCATTTTTAATAAATTATGGTAAGAACCTTAAATTCTCAAACTTTAATAATGATTTTGTAAAAGTTACGTGAAAGACATGCTTCTGTTACCTCTACAAGAACACTGGTGACTACATAATACATTTTGTTTTATTTCAGCGAAATTTACAATAAGCCTTCATCCACTGGGATTGTTCAAACCACACAATTTACTCCGACACCGCTGCGCTCTTGTTCAAGAGCGTTCACATGTTCAGCTAACGAACCAGAAAGCTAGAGGGAAGGAAAGATTAATAAATTAGAATGTGGATAGTGAGTTATCTCCTACAGAAATAATTGCACGTTTCAACTAGGTTCGCCTTGAGTGCAATAATGAGGTAGTTGTAACTACCGACCTTAAAATTCTGAATAGGTAGAGCTCATTTCTTTAATCATATTTCCGCAACCAAGCTTAATGTTGGCCACAGCGCACTTGTAAAAACTCGACGCCTACTGTGATCGTGATTAAACCAAGTTTTAACGCTGATGAACTGTAAGCGCACACGCAGATTTCGTTCAACATGACATGCGAGCTTTGTAGTCGGTAAGTTCATATTCAAGTCACAAATGCAGCCGGTAAGGTTATCCTAGAAGATTTATCACCTTGCAATAGATGTCAGCGATATCAATCTATCAGGAAGAAACACGTTGCTCTGTCGACACAAAAGCTCGTTACTTTGTACGAGAAAACTCTTTCGATTGCTTGTTACTCAGTTAGAAAATACTAGCGAAGTTTGATTTTGGTGAGATATAGTATATAAATTACTAATTTTGACCACTTCTACACTATACTGAAGCTCCAAAGTTATTTTTCATTATTCTGATATTTAACGTTTAACTTTAGTGATTTTTTTCTATATCTTAGTGGAAATCTGACGTCCCTTACAAATACATTTGGCTTAGCTTTTAGCGTATATTTATTAGATTCCATTTTAAAATACGGAAGTAACGATAGAGAAGTAGTGCTGGGAACAGACATGACCCACCTACTATCAGCTTTAAAACCCATGAAAAATGGGAAGGCTGCAGGACCAGGACGCATTCCGATAGAGTAGCGAAATACCGACTAGAAAGTTTATAATTTTATTATAAAAGGTTATGCGACATTCCAGGTGGCTAGAATTTGACATCCATTACCGCTATCCACCAAGAATTGAATTGAAAGTGTGATACTGATTGAGAAAGCATTAAAATGCCGAAGAATAGAGTGGATGTTGCGCTGGTAGGTTCCCTACAGGTAACCTTTTCACCATACAACTGATTACAGCGATACATAAATGCAGTAACGATAGCTTAGGATTTTTCCGCGGACCGTAAACTCGCTGGTGTGGCATTTCTATGGTGTAGCATCTGTAGTTTTAAAATAGCCTGTCCTCATAAAGGTTTTCGCTATCATAGGGATGACGTTGTAAACTTCAACTACCGATCCCTTGTTCGGTCAGATTCTTGACATCTTGGAGTAGCCAGAAACAAAATGTTGTCGGGATAAATTTAAATAAGCGCAGCCGGCACACACGTGTGAAAACGTTAGGTCAGCGTTCTGCTTGGAAGCTTTTGGAAACCGATCGATATATTCTTTGCGGGGTCTTACCAATCAAGGTTCCACATCGGAAGTCTTTAAATCGCATTTGATGCGGAATTAGTAAGAAACCTAGTATGCCAAAGGTCGTTAAGGAACTGCGTTTGCCAGAAATCCCGATTCACATAGCACTCATTCGTACTCGTTTTGAGGATTTCAACGGTGTTCCCCCCTTGGTCAACATTACCCCGATATGTGAGGTTCATTTCAGTCTCACATCTATCGGATATTCATCGAGCCGCTTCGCAGAGGTTGGAGGAGGCTGAGGGCGAATGACAGGTGCGATCTCCACGCCAGACGACGGACAGCAGTCAGCAGTTGAGAAGCCGCTAAAATTTCTATAAGGTATTATGCTGAAATATTGAAACGAACGTCCCGGATTTACTGTGAAAAATGTAGTGGCGCGTTTTAAGAAACCGCGTAGCGCCGACAGTGAGAGTGAGTAATTTCGTTTAACAGCCTCTAAAAGCCATATGACGTCGTATAGATATTGGGGCAATTGAAAGTTTAGTTGTGATTAGTGTACTTGCACATAGTTTGTTTAAATTTAATATATTACACTGGCTACGCGTTGCTGAGCTTTTAATAAGTACCGAACCTTCAAGCATTTTTATTGGTTAGATTTTTTAAATTACAAATTGCTCTATTATATATTTTAATCTCAATAATAACTATTATCTCTGAGGCTTTCACGGCCATTGTCATTAAGTAACAAACGACTTCCGGGATTGGACCGTGTCATGATTGAGATCTAAGAACTCAACGTATGAATCAGGAGGAAAAAGCAAAAGAGCACGGTAACTAACGTGTCAACCACGCCGGAGGCGAAACTCTTTGCAAGGGAAGGGGTAGAAGAGCATGGTAACTCAACGTGTGAACCACGTCAGAGGCGTCAGTGGCGGTGGGCGGAGCTTAGAAATTAGCACCTTCCACATAGAAGGAAGGGAAAAGCCTTCGTCCCGATTGAGATTGTTAGGGTGTTTGTAAATCTCAATGGCTTCTCGAATCTTTCTGCTAAAGAAGAATGGGGATTTGTAGATGATGGAAGTTTCATCAAAAAGGATCTTATGACCAGTATCGCGTTGATGTTCGGCGATGGCTGGTGATGAAACGAGACCCGACTTGAGACAGCGCTGGTGCTCAGAGATGCGAGTTTTCTCTGAACGACCTGTTTCACCAATTTATACAGCATTACAAGAGCAAGGGACTCTATAAACACCTTTAAATGACATAGTGTTTAATTTATCTTTAGATGAAGGAAGAACCTGTGAGATTTTGCTCGGGGGTTTGAATACTGTTTTAATGTTTTGTTTTCGACGAAACTTTCTATGCGCTCGGTAATTTGGTGGATATAGGGAAGAAAGACTATTGTTGCAGGAGGATCGGGTTATGGAGGTTTGGGTGGCCGTAGATGAAGATAGCGATTGATGGCAGACTGTATATCCCTAGCACGGTAACCGTTATTCCTAAAATATTTCCGAATCTGGTTTAATTCAGCGTGGATATTATCGGGTTGGGATATGGAAACAGCCCGGTGTACAAGCGAATTGATAACAGAGAGTTCTTGTGTAGGATGATGGTGGGAATCGGCATGTAGATAGCGATCAGTGTGAGTGGGTTTGCGATATACAGAATGACCAAGTTTGCCACTGGGTTGGCGAGAGACCTGTACATCTAAGAAAGGAAGGGAACCGTTACTTTCTATCTCCATGGTAAAGTTACTGTCTAGATGTTGACTATTGAGGTGATTTAAGAAGACGGGTAACGTGTCTTTACCATGTGGCCAAATAATAAAGGTATCGTCAATGTATCGGAACCAAACCTTAGGTTTCAATTCTGAAGATTCCAGAGCTACGGTTTCGAAAGCTTCCATGAAGATATTGGCAAGGACAGGTGAAAGACGAGAACCCATGGACGCACCAGAGATTTGTTTAAAGAACTGCTCTTGAAATAGGAAATAAGTGGAAGAGAGGCGTTTTTTTATCAAGGCAGGTAGACTTGAAGACGTCTCCCCATGCTCTGATAACAACTGTTGGATTATGACTATGGAATCGGGAATAGGAACTTTGGTAAAAAGGGAAGTGACGTCAAAACTCACAAGTAAATCCTCAGGTTCAACGCTTATATTGTATATAAGTTCAACGAAATTGACTGAATTGCGAACATACGAGGGAGACTTACCAGTAAACTTTCTGAGGATAGTGGTTAGGTATTTAGCTAATGAGTAAGTAGGGGAATATATGGTACTGACGATGGGCCTGGGGGGAATGTCTTGTTTATGGATTTTGGGAAGACCATAGAGCCGAGGAGGCTTTGAAACGCGAGGGATCAACCTCCGTTGAACATCAGTGGACAGATCTAAAGCTTTTATGAGAGAAGTGACTTCTCGTTCGATTTTAGAAGTTGGGTCACGAGAAAGTAGCGCATAAGAAGAATCTTGGAGTAAAGATTTAACCTTAGTGGTGTACTCTGTTCGATCCATAACTACCGTAGCATTACCTTTATCAGCGGACAAAATTGAGATGTCGGAATTGGAACATAAGGTTTTGAAAGCATTCCTTTTGTCTTTTGTAATGTTACTTAGGTGGTTTAGATAATCGTAAAAACCTGACAGTTTCGAAGCGGATAAGATCGGCAACGTCTTTAGGAAGCGTTCTCACAGAAGATTCTACCGAACTAATAATCTCTTCCGTAGGAATGCTTTTGGGGGCTAGTAAAAAATTCAAACCTTTGGAAAGTATAGAATTTTCGCTAGGAGAGAGGGCATAAGAAGAAAGATTTATTTAGAACCACTTTGTTCTGTAGAAACCTCAACTGATGACATCAAGGAATGAAACTTACGAAGATGAGTCGCAGTTGTCATTTCTAATGTTTTTTGGGCCTGTGTGTAGGTGATTGAATCGAAGAGAGACCAGTCAATAACTCTAAGAGTATTGGATCATTCTAAATGAAGATCTAACAATTGTTTGGAAATGGTATTGGGATCGTACGTTGTTTGATGAATGCGTTCACGAAGTAAAGCAAAGCTAGTGCGACGAAGGATTTTTTGAGAAGAGTGGGTTGAAATGTGATGTTTGACTTTAAGAAAAGAAGGTATGACTTTGTTGTCACGACAACGGGAAAGAAACGCTAAAGTGCAAAAGAGTTTAGATGACTTATGTCGAAGTTTGGAAAAGATAAAGGCTTTAAAAGAAATATCCTTCACGTAGAGGTTATCTAGATGAGTTCTGAAGCTTTCACGGTCATTGTCATTAAGTAACAAATGACTTCCAGGATTGGACCGTGTCATGATTGACATCGAAGAACTCAACGTTTCGCCCACTTTCGTAAGGGGCTTCATCAGGAGGAAAAAGCAAAAGAGCACTGTAACTGAACGTGTTAACCACGCCAGAGGCGAAACTCTTTGGAAGGGAAGGGATAGAAGAGCACGGTAACTCAACGTATGAACCACGTCAGAGGCGAAACTCGACTAACTAACGGAAGGAGAAAGGCGAAAATTTATAGGCAAGCGCCGTCGCGGTTCTGCAAATGCCGTCGCGGTTCAGTGGCGTTGGGCGGGGCTTAGAAATTAACACTTTCCGATTGAGATTGTTAGGGTGTTTGTAAATCTTAATGGCATCGCGAATCGGTCTGTTAAAGAAGAATGGGGATTTGCAGATGATGGAAGTTTCATCAAAAATGAACTTATGACCAGTATCGAGTTGGCGTTCGGCGATGGCTGATGATGAAACGAGACCCGATTTGAGACAGCGCTGGTGCTCAGAGATGCGAGTTTTAACTGAACGACCTGTTTCACCAATGTATACAGCATTACAAGAGCAAGGGACTCTATAAACACCTTTAGATGACATAGTGTTTAATTTATCTTTAGATGAAGGAAGAACCTGTGATATTTTGCTCGGGGGTTTGAATACTGTTCTAATGTTTTGTTTTCGAAGAAACTTTCCTATGTGGTCGGTGACTTGGTGGATATAGGGAAGAAATACTATTGCTGCAGGAGCATCGGGTTTTGGAGGTTTGGGTGGCCGTGGATGAAGGTGGCGATTGATGGCAGACTGTATATCCCTAGCACGGTAACTGTTATTCATAAGAGCTTTCCGAATGTGGTTTAATTCAGCGTGGATATTATCGGGTTGGGATATGGAAACAGCCCGGTGTACAAGCGAATTGATAACAGACAGTTTTTGTGTAGGATGATGGTGGGAATCGGCATGTAGACAACGATCAGTATGAGTGGGTTTGTGATATACAGAATGACCAAGTTTGCCACTGGGTTGGCGAGAGTTGTAAGTTTTAAATTCCTATTACGTTTTAGCTCAATTATTACAATGTAATAAATACAGTTTGGCTTGGATTCAGTAAGGTGATTATTAGATACCTAGGTGACACCAACTAGCCTGTTACAGGTCTTTTACAGTAGCTTCATCAATCTCTTCTGGTGTTTTCCGTGAGACATTGCTGGACACTTTTTCTTACGTTTAAACCATTTATAGTCTGTCTTCTCGTTAGTTAGAGTTGCTAATTTCAACTTATATTGAATATATTTGCACACTAATATTGGCGAATGATTCGATTATAGTTAATGGCATTGCTCTGCTGCTAGACAGTTTGTAAGAATTCTTTTAGTCATGCATAAGTTTATTAAATTTGGAATATTCTTCCTGTCATTAGACCAACAATTTGGTTTTCTCGTGGATAGTATATTTAGATTATTTTTGTGGATAATAATTAACACTATTGCTACCTAGAAGTTATCAGTCGCGAGATTTATTTATGGTATTGAGAACTATTGTCTTCGTCAACTAAGACGCTATTATAAGGAGTAGCAAAAAATTCAATCAGATTTTCGTTGACAGTATGTTTCGGTGGGGAAGCGATCGCAGGAATAGTTAATACTCCGTTATGATATTTGGTGTCCATGAATTCTTATGAAGTAAGTATAATAGTTTTCTGAGATAAGTAGAATGTGATGTTATCGTAGAAGCTTTCAAATTTGATGTATCTTTCTAGAAATACAATATTTTGTTGTGTGTGCTAGTCTGGAGCAATTAGAACATTAGGGAATTGTTCTTTGCTGTCTCAAAAATTACTGAACATGAACTTCGTAGATTTCTTTCTTGTTTTCCGTTTGCTCAAGAATCAGAAAAGCATTGGCAGCGGCTCTTCAGCTTTATTACCCTTAAATAAAACAAGAATTTGATACATCTACAAGAAAAAAATGTTTTCTTCTAAACCCAAACTGCTTGAAGAGTTTTAAATGTCGAATTTTACGGGAGCTCAAAGAAAGAGCCATCTAAAGAAGTAAGAGCGCAAGATCTCGTGGACAAACATCTGTAGTTCCCAAAAAGTTGTAAGTTGTTGAGAATAGTGCGAGATACATGAGGACTAGTCTTCTTGCAGTACGTTTTCGTGAAGTTGGTCTATAAATAATTGGCTAATGTTATTTCGATATCGTCCAGCGTTTACAGTTACTCAACTCAAAGAATATAGAACTGACAATTTGTTTTCCAGTAAGTTACCCAGATATCTATTTTAGGATAATCTAGAAGTTTTATTAAGAAATATAGCGTTTTAGCAATATATATTTCCATTATTTAAGAATTGACGCAACTGTTTCAATAAAACCAAGATTCATTAAAGCGGAAAAATCAGTCCCTCTCTAATGTAATTCTAAGAATTTCGTGGTTTGTCCACTTAACAAAATATTGTTAAAAAATGCTCATAATGCAAGGTTTAAGGACAATTGGCAAGTAATCTGCTGGAAAATACACCTTAGCTTTTCAATAATGTTATCGTTATTAACTAATTACAATTACCTCCTTTACAAAGCAAATAATTGTGGATGTTTTATTTAGTTTAACGCACAAAAACATAATTAAGTGACCTACTTCAATTATTTGTGCGCTAATTGGATAATTTATAAAAAAGTGAAAATTGCTTTGTCTTGCGTTCTTCCTTCGCTTAATTCGTCAACTTAACAGTTTAATTTACCATTCTGTAAATAGTCAAACGGGTATGAAGCTTCGGCTGGTATTAACTGGGGTATTCAAAAAATGTTATTTGCAAAACGTTATGTAACCTCGAACAATGCCAGACAAACTAAATAATGTATATTAAATTGCAGCACGCCCGCATGAATAAAATCCACGTTACAGACAAAAAACTAATTTCCTGGCATGTGATGTAACACTTTTTACAGAACGTCGCTATGTAATTCGGTGTTTCCGTGTTTCTATAAAAGCTCATGTCCATTTTCCCAATTTATCGACCATGAAATGGCCAAGTTTTAAACGCGGAAACATACTTGCCGATGAGAGTGGCGATAATTACTAAGCCATAAGAAGTGTAACAATATCCAGGAAGATGCACCAAACAATGGAAAAACGGTTTTACTTGCGTAAATACGCACTATTGCCACAATGGCGTTTTTACGACAACACTGTGACATCATACGAGGCACAATTAATCCGCGTTCCTATCTACAAACACAATCGGTCGCTTGGGCACAGCTCCAAGATGGCTTAAAACAGAAACGTTTTATTGTTATGCAAGAAGGATTTTAGAAGTGGTGTTTCCAGGTGAGTAAATTTTGAGCCTTTCTTTGTTATTGTAGGAAACTACTAGGGCGCAGGAAATGGTTTCCAGGAAATGTAATTTATGGGTTTTGTATTTATTCACACCTAACCATGCATTTCTACAAAACTTTTAGTTTTTAAGCTATAGTCAAAGCTTGTGCAGCTTTAATTTCAAAACTTTGATTAATTGAATAACGTAAATCCAACTTTTGACACTCGAATCATGTAGAAACCTATTTTCAAATTATATCAAAAAAGTGACCTATGATTTTTGTAACCCAAAAAAATGTCACATAGCAACTCCATTGAGAAATTATTGAACGCCAAAAAACTTCAATAGTTTGAATAATATTGTCAAGCTTACAATTTTGAGGTTATATTGATAAAAGTCAAGACACACGCTCAAATTCTAAGGCATACTTCAACAAGAGTTTTTTCCGATCACTTGTTTGTTGCAAGTTTTAATTCATGACCTGCGCAAATTTCTCTACTGCTAACCTCGTCTGAGAAAACACTTGAAACATAACTTAAACATGATTAAAGGGATATCGATACTTCCACACAGGGATATCGATACTTCCACACAGTGTTGCGATGGAGTGGTCTATGTCATCCACTTCATAACACACATTGATTTAGCCTTCGTAATCTGTTGAAACGATGCTTTCAATGTGAAAGCAGAAAACGCTCATAATGTGGCATCTCAAACATAAATATAACAATAGAAATTTATATCCGAATCTTTTAATACCTAATTAAAAAAATTAATCCGGTACCCAGTTTCGAACTCGTGATATTAAGCTCAGCAGCCCAACTCTGTACTATTACATCACCGTGCTCAGTAGTTACGCGGCCGCGTAAAGACTATTACTGCTATTATGAATGCAAATAAAGAAAATCCCGCACAAAGAAAAACGACTACTCTCGCCCAAAGGCTGTTCAGTTCTTTGTTTTAATGTTTCACGCAAACTGCAGAAATCATCCTGATAGGCTATCGTTGTAAAGGTAGCGTGTTTACATTAAATGGGTAGCCACTTTCACTAAACTGCATTCTCCAACATTCCTTTAGCACCAAAGCGGCTGCTGTCTTAGCAACGATTAGGCAGCTTTATGAGACCTTTCATATACTTTGGGTTTGGCCACGATTGATTGAGCGGTTGCGGAAAAAAGGAAAGTTAGTAAAAATGGTCGGACCCAAAAGTAATACTTCGGCAGATCGTGTAAAGGAAAACTGGTATTTTATATGTATTCGCTGCTGTTATTTTATAGACCACAGCTCCATAAAATGGTAAAGAAAGGGATCTCGAAACTATAACGATCTAACTTGAATTATATAGCCTTATACAGAGTTTCCCACAATAAGGTGACGGTTTTAGAAATGCAACAACCTTTGAAAGAATAGAGCGAATTATATCAAATTGGGTTTTGTGTAGCACTGCTAACATAAGGTTGGTTCTTTCGGTGTACTTCTTCCACATTATTTGAGGATAAATATTTCAAATGTGACATCTGATTGCTACATACACATGCAAGAATGTTCTTAGTTAAGCACACAATCCGGTAGAGTTGTGTGATAGAATATAGTTTAAACAAAAGGGGGAATAACTAAAATTTTAAGAAAAGGAAGTAAAAGACGGGAATGCGCCCCGGATTCTGAAATGTAATCAACATCTTAATATTTAGCTACGACCTACGCATCATAAACATATTACTATGATCATTTCAAATTAAAAAATCTGGTGTGATACACGGACACAACTTACTTTTACAGTTATCTTATGATTAGCCAAAAATTTGATTTTTAATTTTTAAGCATTTGTCAAAAATTTTCAAACACTATAAATTTTACATAAACCGTACAAAATAGACAGTTGAAAAGACAAATTTTCTCCATAATTTTAAGCATATTTCAAAAATGTAATAATATACCGGGTGTTCTATTTAAAATAACAGAATAGATAGCGACTTTCGGTATAACCGGAAGTGATATCACAGTTAAAATATCGTAGTTGTAGTCGCTCTTGTACATAAAATCTAGGCCAAAGTTTCAGATATTCAATTGCATTATTTCTCTATAATGCCCTACAAAATAGGCGTTAATAAAAAAACAAAATTTTTGTAGAGGTATTCAACTGAAAAATTACTTATCTCACATCAATACACATTAAAAATGTAATAAAAATGTAATGTTTAAAAAAAGTCGTTACTTATTTATTTATTTATTTATTTTAGCAAGTAGCCAACAAATCCCCCAATTATACGATATTATTAAACAAAATATACATAATCTGTACAATACATACAGTAAGGTATTAACTAGCCCATCATTAGTGAGAGAAATATAGAAAAGTTACGGAAAAATGATTATTGGTTCGTTATCATTACAAGTAAAGCAATGTTTGTGTGTAACTTCTAAATATTATTAATAGTAGGTATATCCAATGTCATGTTACTCAAAAAATTCAGAATAAATTTAAAACGATTTATAGAAATTTAAAAGAGGTGTTGGATAAAAGGTTATATTGCACTTGTGTGGAATGCAAATTATCAACCCAAGAATATTTATTACTACGTCTTATAGACGTCGTGATTAGACTTTTTTTCGTGACTAATATGCTACAATCCACACTTTTACAATAAATACCTATTCTCATTTACTTTAGTATAGATAAGCAGAAAAGTAACTGTGACTTGGTAATTTCACGACTTACTAACAATGACTATTACTTCAAATCAATAGACTGAACCAGTTTTCCAATTTCTCCTAGCAAACACAACAAAGCCAAGCTTTTTTGAGAGCTCGTATAACTTGTACCACCCTTAAATGAGTGGTGAGCACAGCCCTGCCTAGCTTAAGCCCCCGGCAGAATATGGCGTGAATAAGGACCAGGCAGCGGTTTTAAAGGTTACAAAATACTTAATAAATCGACTAAAAACGGGTATCAGCCCACTGATTTTTTGCAAAATGAGCGTGTACTTACTGAGGTTTATCTGGAACACACCGACATAGGTTTTCGCTTGTGGAATGCAACCAAGAAGGGTATCTGCGGCTGATGGGATGCGGCAAAGGACCTAGTGCAGAGGATTCAGCAGCCCGATAGGTCTCATGGACTCATATTCCAGCAACGTCGTCCTAGGTAGTGCACGATGCAAACGCAGCAATGATCTTCAGCGATAAGGTTGCCGCTTAAAGAGGGCTAATTGCTAAATTAATTAGAACAGAAACCTAACAATTCAAAAGTGCTTACCTAACGATCGATATTCGGTGGCAGTCACGCATGCAGCTCACAGTGTAAGCTTGCACAAGCGGTTGTTTAGTGAAGACAATCAAACATTGCCAATTGCAAGGACTACTTTAAAAGTCAGGGTCCACGTCAAACATATCCCGTTAAGGTCACGAATGGAATTTTCCGTATCGGCCGCTCTTTACAAAAGCTGAGGGTAGGAGGTCCGTGTACTCAAATTCGGCGATTGGTGTTATCTCCAAGTCTGTGCATTCAAAATTTGAAATTCCCTCACGGCAACGCTAAAAAATAAACATGCGAACGTTGTACTATTAGCTTAGAGATGCAAATGCTAAAATCTAAAGGCGCAATGCGTTCAAGGAACGACAAAATACAACGCGCGTTATATTCTGAGATTTGTAGATTGGAATAAGACCTGGATATTGCAAAAGTACATCCTGTTTCTTGCCCTTGATTGGTATGGTACTGTTGTTGGAATACTAGAATGCCTAAATACAGCATATAAGTCACCAAGACCTGGTAATCTGGTTACTAAATTAATATTGGATAAACCGTTCATTTTTGAATTTCATACAAACCACATCATGTGTTCTTGTGGATCTACAAGGAATGGTATATTTGTTATTACACATAATAACGTAACTATTTAAAAGTACGAAGACTTTACTCAATGACAAGGAGGCGCGTCGTCTTGGAAAATAGGTTTTTATTTTTTAATTATTGCTGTTGACTTGGCAATATTTTAGTTTTTTGAAACATCTACATATTTGGTTGCATTAATAGCTCCAGAAAAAACCTTTAGTGTTCCAAGCTGTGAGGCAGATCTGCAGCCCTACACTATAACAGATAATAGATATTTCATTGTAGGAAAACAAAATTTAGGAAAAAACTCTACAGATGGAAATCGCCTAGTACATCAGTTTTCAGCATGACTATCAACTGTAAAAGTCGGTTCGTCGTACATTTTCCCATTCTTCCGGACCCCGGGTCTTGCCCAAAACAACTGTTCACAACAATTATTCTTGAAGGACACTTACACTTCTAGATTGCATCCATAAATTGATTCATGTAATAAAATTCGAAATTCCATACCCAACTTGAATTTCGTCGAACTCCATTATTTCTAGGTATCCCTAACCACTTCAGTAACGATACCCGATTTATTGTAAAAAATGGCGAAGCACCTTCTCTTCCAACACTATTAGTAGCTTATACCGAGTGTTTCACTTAAAGTGCGAACATAGGGAAATAGCATGGGAAATCGAATATATGCATATTCCTGCTTGCCGGTTGAGTTGATAGGATTGATAGCGGTATCAATCGAAAGAGAAAGAATATGCGCTTAATTTGATACTGCTTGAATTTGTTGCTTGTTTAAGATAGAAAGAGCTTAAAAACTGCACTTTCCTAATTGCTGGATTGGTCGCGGGTCACTATCAAATGGCCGCGGTGGCACTATCAACTGGTCACCAAGATCTCCTGATTTGGCACCGTGCGACATCTTTTTGTGGGGTCATCTAATAAACAAAATTTACAGAAAAGGCCACCCAAATACTGACTCTTTGCGGGAAGCAATCGTTGCGGAATGTAGGCTAATCACAGAGAGACAGTTGGCTCATGTAAGGCACGCAATTTATAACAGATTGGGTTATTCTTTACAGCAGAATGCAGAACTTTTTGAGTACTTACTATAAATTTGTACAGGTGGAATAGATCGATTATTAAATTTAACCGAGAATAAATAACGAACTGTGCGTAAACTGACGCCACTGTAAAATGTTTTGATAATAAATACCCTCTCTTCATTAGAATATTTATTACAGCTTTTAAGCTATTGCTACCTTAAACAACGAAAAAATTCAAGAAGCATCAAATTAAGCGCATTTTTTCTCTTTCGATTGATACCACTATCAATCCTATTAATTCAAGCGGCAAGCAGGAATCTGCACATATTCGATTTCCCATGCTATTTCCCTATGTTCGCACTTTAAGTGAAACACTCGGTATAACAAATCGAAAAATACTATAACTTGCTTATATCTAATTAGCTTCTAAGGGGCACTAACTTTATGTGAAATTCTGTATGGAGGTTAAATTGCCCCAATTCCCTTCCTTAAAATCTTTAATCGCTCGTGTCGATAGAAGTCAAATTACAATGTTCTACTAACCGTGTGTGTTACACTAAGATTAACTCTATTATATACCAGAAACAGAGTAGTTAACGTCCATTAAAAAAAGTAAATTAGATTTTTTCTACAGCAGGGTCTCATTAAAAACTAAATTCTGCGGTGCAATGAAAGAGTATAATTGGATATTAAAAACTCTATCATGTTTGATTTAGTGTTTCATTTCTTCCCAGGTAATTGCGAAGGTAAACATCCCTGACAGGTTTATGCAGCTAAATTAATTCAGCAGTCTATACGAGCCGTTTCGGTAAATATTACCTTCTGGAAAATACGAAGTTCCACAAACTGCTAAATTAAAGTGGCAGTTATTGCATCGTGTTCATTTCGAAATTTTGGGAAAACTAATGAAATGAAACCTTTGTAGAATTTTTTCATAAGTTAAATTAATGTTTGCCTCTCTCGGCCGTTGACGTCTTATTTTTAGCATTACAGACTACAGGTTGATAGGTGTATATTTTAAAATATACAGAAATATTCCACAGTTGCTGCTGTTACCATCCTTAGCACTGGGCATATTTATACCTATGATCGAAATTTAATCTGATACATGCATGTTTTTATAAAGGTACATTTTATTAGAAATACATTTCGGTGTTTAACATTTTCTGAAAATATTTTAAGAGTTATATAAGGTCTAGCAACTACAGGGAACGTGGACAATATTCCTAAAACTATCAGAGTTAAATAAGTTTTGTAAGGCCATTGTGGTAGTCTTGCACACCATCTCCTTTTTGATGTGTCCCCTTGCGCTTTTTTGGAAAGTCTATCATTCTATCTCTGTTTCGGATTCATATAGCATAGAATCCTTCTATGTCGTTATTCGGCCTTTCTTAAAATCGTACCAGGATTCTTCTCCCACAAGGGCCTGCATATGGGGATGTCTTCAATCCAGTTTTTTGAATGTCTGGTATTATCATGTTTTGCACTTTCCTTTTTGGTCGTATCCATTCGTTGACACTATGGTCTGCTAGTGATACTCCCAACATTTTTTTTATGAATCTTTTGTATGTCTTTCTTTTATTGATTATTAGAGTCCTCGTCTGAAAGACGAAGGAAGTATTGTAATCGCAAAGAAATTACCTTCCGCGATTTCTTCAGATCTTCACGTTTCAGGGTCCCTACCTAGATAACGAAACACACGTTTTATCAGCTCCGTTTGTCTGACTGTCTGTCTCCTTGTCTGCATGTCTGTTGGCGATATAACTCAAAAACTATTTATTGCAGGAAGACGATATCTTTTATGAAGATTATATATCTACCTGGCATGAAACTGAGAACATTTCGGACAGCTATATACACAGGATAAACACCTTAAAAAATAGGTTTTTGTTTACTTTTGCGTTAACTGAAAAAGATATAAAATTATTAATTTACACATAGGTCAGGCATTTACGCTTGACGAAAATGGGACCCAGCAGATATAGTTTCAACAATAAGTCCGTTCTGTTAAATATAGCCGCGCATCGAAAAGCTGGGAGAAGTCCTCAATGGGTTCGTAGATCAGACGGCGGATTTAAAATCTCGTTCGCAAGCTCTGCAGTTTGAATCTCATCGCTGATAATGTATTTTTTTAAATTTTAAATTGATTTAATTCGCATTACCACGTGTTTCCTTTTATTGTTTCAGTACTATTACGAACGTAAAGATATTTTTACCCCTAGTTTCCTTTAATTTTTAAAATTGTTTAATGTCGCAACGTCCACAAAAAGGAAAGTTCTATTTGTGTTCCAAATCCATATGTGACAGTTGGAATTATACATTAGTAACTTTTAGTTTCGACTTCCATATTTGGTCCTCATGTTCAGAATGTGTTTTAATGTTCCGCTACCTAATCTCAGTCGCGTTCTTCTGTTGATCTTTACATTCCTGTTTGTCCAATAATACAATTTGCCTTAAGTAAATACATGATTGTGTTTTTTCGAGTGCTTGTACAGGAACTGTGGTAGTCCCTTCTTCTTCCATTATGTTTCTTACAAATTTTGTCTTTGTGTTGCTTAATGACAACCCTACTTTATCAGCTTCTTCTGCGGCGTAGATTTTAATAGCTTTAACACATAAAACTGCATTTGAGTACTCAGATTCCCGATTGATTAGATTCAGAACACCTTAGTGGAATGAACTATGCCAGGTATCCTGTAACTCGACCGACAAACTTCTACGGGTTATAGAGGACGTTGTATATAAACTTTTCCTTTGGATCTCTCCCCACCGAGTTACACCCTTCCAAAAAGAGGGGTTAAAATTAGGATTTTTCATTTACTGAAACTGGAAAAACGTATTAAATTAAAAACTAGCAGATATAAACATTGAAAATGTTTAACGAACTAGAAGTGTGACGAGAATACGGGGATCCAGTAGCGATTTGTGTGACGCTTTGAAAGTGCGCAGTTTTCGCGAATTTTTGCAAGTTATACGTATTGCAGATAAATGTTCATGGTGTCATTTTAAAGATCTCGTCAAGGGAGAAATTTTGGAGAGGTTATGGAGATGTAATATTCGAGGGGGCTAAATTACGGAGGTTAAAACGATTTCTTGGACGCGAAAGTGTTCGGTGCTATTATACAGCATACTTCTTGAAAGAACCAAATGTGATTTGGGGATAGTTGGAAAGAATATGAATCAAGACTCATCGTACTGGCTGTTTTTTGAGGTCTGCGATGCACGGAGGCGAAGTTACAGGTGTGAGAAGTGTTTGTAGCAAATTGGATGTTGGCATAAACAGGGCAAAAAAAAATGTCGAATTTTATTTTTGGCTCGATGTGGATGAATCTGTGGATTTTTAAGAATTGTTGGATTTGGGTGATGTAAAATGGGGAAAATGTTATAATTATCAGAAAAACCTTAAAATCAATATTTGTGTGAAGTTTGCTGTTCGGAGACTTTTTGCTGGTCGATTGTAATTTTTAAGAGAATTCCGGGTGCGGTTGTGAGGGGGGGGGGGGGGGAGATTTTTTCCTATATTTTCTCAATTTTTAATTAAGAAAGATGTGGAATTTTGTTTGATTCTGGACTTTTGTGAAACTGTAAATTTGCAAGTAAATATTAAATAGCGTGATACTAACGGACTGTCGGATTGTATGTTTTTCTAACATGAATAATATTTCGTGGGGCTTCGTTCATTGTTGCGCTGCACTTATGGGCAGACGGTGTGAGAATGGTAGATGGCCACCGGCAGGGTTGGGATCGTAATGTGAGCTGTTTCTACCAAAACTTACTGCGGGATTGTAGTAGAAAGAATTGGTGGGGCCTTAAAAATATAAATACACATACATATTGTTATGTCGTATGTTGTGTTGTACCACCAACGTAGTTTTATTTATTTAATGTTTTCACCACAATTATAATTTTTCCTACGTTATGGCAATATTTGTTATGCTTTAACTTTTACGTTTGACGTTGCTGATACTATTTAGCTTTTAACAAATTCTCTTTTAAGATGAATTTATGTAAGTTATATGCTCTTTCATATAAATTATTAAATATCAGTTTTATTAAATATTTCTAGCTCCAGCAGAAAGAATTACTCTTAAAAACAGGTCGGGTGCATGCATTATAATAGTATATTATACATCAAGGTAGCGAAGCGCAGTATTATAACCTGAGCGCATATTAGATACTGAGCGCGCAGCGCGAAGTATCTAAAGCGCGAAGGTTATAAGAGGATTCGCTACCGCGGTGTATATACTATTTTTTGCACTACCACACGGCTTAATACCTAAATTCCCAACAAATTTCGAAAATATTTTAACTGTCAACCTGACAATACAGCTCTTTAAAAAGTCAAAATTAAAATAGTCGTATTTGGTAACTTAGCAATTCATTAATTACCACGGTGAAAATTGTTTATTTTACTTTTTCTCCCTTGGTGGAGAAAATCAACTTCACGACCTAAAAATAGGCGAATAACGGTGCGTTCTGAGACTAGTAGTGCAAAACAGTATATTATACATCAAGGTAGCGAAGCGCAGTATTATAACCTGAGCGCATATTAGATACTTCGCGCTGCGCGCTCAGTATCTAAGCGCGAAGGTTATAAGACGATTCTCTACCGTGGTGTATATACTATTTTTTGCACTACCAAACGGCTTAATACCTAAATTCCCAACAAATTCCGAAAATATTTTAACTGTCAACCTGACAATACAGCTCGTTAAAACGTCAAAATTAAAATAGTCATATTTGGTAACTTAGCAATTTATTAGTTACCACGGTGAAAATTGTTTATTTTACTTTCTCTCCCTTGGTGGAGAAAATCAACTTCACAACCTCAAAATAGGCCAATAACGGTGCGTTCTGAGACTAGTAGTGCAAAAAGATTATTATTACACTTAAAATATAGTTTTGTTTCAATGAAAGCTTACTTCAAAAATTCTATGACAGTTCGATAATTGTCAATGTCAAATGACTATGAAAATGGAAAATTACTGAAAAACTTATTTGTTACAATTATTATCATTTGATAAGTATCCAAATATAAGTAGTTCCTTTTTAATTATCTTAATCACTTTATTATAACGTTTACCTTTTAGCGTTGTCACAAATACCTGTTGTTGCAGCCTCTCCAATCACTTTAATCAGCTCCTTCACTTAACTATGTAGATTCCATCCGGTCACAGAAGCTCTGGGACACCCATGCAAAACACAGACCCCAACTCAATACTGCAAACTCCCGCCAAGAAGCAAAAAACAACCTTCTATTCCACTGCACGTTAACCCAAGCATAGTTGTAATCAATTACCAGTAACAGTAACTGCAATACCTTTTTCTCAAATCTCACAAGATGTTTGCAACCTCTTCCAAGATGCTCGATGACATCCACAACCAGTGAAAGAAAACGCCTCCTATCCAATTCACAACATGTTTCCTTCTATAAGAAGCTTGACGATGTCCACTACTAGTGACTAAAATGCTTTCATGCAATTCACGTAATATTTCCTTCAGTAAGAAGCTCGACAAGGTCCACTACCAGTAAATGAAATACCTTTTATCCAATTCACATGATGTACATAGCTAACGAATAATAAAGTTGATACTGCACCCTATTCCAGACTCGGCTATTTAATAGAGTACTGTAGTTCAACTTCTTATTGTTCTTCTACCGTACACTTCATTCTTCATTTATCCATATTCCATTCATTTAAAAAAAATCACTTCTATTTTGTCTCGTCAATTTATTAATACTCACCCCCTTTCATACACCAACCAGATTAATAAATCATTTTATAAAAAGGGGTTTCTTATTTCAAAATTTTAACTTTTTACAAATAAGGGTTACATTATTTCGAATATAAATTTTCTTATTATTTTATTCTATTAAGTTTACCATAGTAATATCTGTCATACAATTTTTTATATTTTAACACTCCTATACTATTATATTTTCTTTATGCTTAACATACCAAATGATTTCTTCAAATAAGTATTCGATATTAACTTTCCACTTTAATTCTAGCAATATTTAAATAATATGTTAGAAGCTTTCTGTTTCTTAATATGAATTGTTCGACTGAATTTAAATTCCAATCCGCCATTTTATTAAATATGGATAATTATGATGTTCTTTCTAATACTTAAATTCATCTTTGTATTTTAATAATGAAATATTTTAGTCATTTTATACATAATATCAAACCCATGAACTATTTTTCCAAATAAATTAGCAGTCTTCTATGCAACAATTACATTATTATGCAGATTGTCCGAAATCCGTTTTTATAATAGGAATAATGAGTGCGACTTTAGACTCTCAAGGTCACGTCGCGTCGATGAACCAGACTTCAAAACGCCTTAACTGAGCTCGAAGCGACAAAGCACTGGTCGCCAGTCGATGTTTAAAACAAGGGGAAGACCTAAAGGTATGCTCCTGAATCGGGTCCCTCCCCGCGCCCTAAGAAATTCAAGCTGCAAGAGCGAAGCGAGCCATGACTTGAGATAGCAGGGGTCAAGTTCATGCTCTAAGCGACATTCCGCATTCAAACGTTGTGGAAACGAACACCTTTGCAAAACTGCGCTAACGGCTCCTCGGTGGCTGCTATAAGTGGAAAATAGTTTACGACAGCACACAGGCGAAATTACATACAGCCCAAGGGAAGCTTCCTACTTACCCCACGATGTTCTGAGCACGTATGAAATGGTAAGCGTAGAGTCCGCCGAACATGACGTGGAAACTAAAGTTTCTTCATTTATGTTTCAGGAATTCAAATCCGCCCAAACGGTGTGGGCAAACTGCCAAACATCAAACTGTAGCCCATAAATTCACTGACACTTTTACTGACGCTACACTATCTTTACGCCGTTCACCAAGGCAAGGCGTAAAAGTAACGCTGAAGAAACAATCGCGACCTTTTACTTCCTGGGCTGCAACGAAAAGTAGACGTGGCACAAGCGCGCGAGGTATGAATTGAGTACCATACACATCAGAATCGAATAGATGCATCATAATCATTATCATCATTCTTCAGCCGTAAGCGTCCACTGCTGAAAATAGGCCTCAGTAGAATAGAGCTACCTTGATCGTGATATCAAATTAATTCGCGGTTTTATTCGCGGTTTTCGCGGTTTTATTCGCGGATTTCGCGGTTTTATTCGCGAATTTCGCGGTTTTAATTTTAATTCGCGGATTGACCCAATTAATTTCGCGGTTTGATCTAATTAATTTCGCGGTTTGATCTAATTTATTTTCACATGTGCAACTGATTAAATTACGCATTAGCTTCCGATTAAGTTACGCGGCGGCCATCTTGGATTTCTGGCGCGAATATTTGAATTTTAAATTTTTTTCAGATTTTTTCCGAAGTCCCAGTTTTTGAATTTAAACTTCGCGGTGTGTCGTCCATCTTTGTTTTCTGCGTGCGCACTTCGCAGTGTAGTCGTTTTTAATTTTGAATTTTCGCGGAAATATTTTGAATTTCAAACTGGTAGATCTCTCTCTCTCTCATCAGGCGTTGGCTGTCTCTCTCATGTATTGCAGAATGGCTGTTTATATTTAAAAAAATCTTAGCCCGACCGGGATTTGAACCCCTTACGTTCGTGTTCACAAATCAACTACAACCTCTAGTGACACAGAGCCACGGAGACTGAACAAATTTTAATGTGAATAGCTGAAAGCCATTTCACTACTGTGACGCTACGAGTCTGTGTTTTAAACAACTTATTTTTTCGAAAATTTAAATTTTAAGAACTGAAATGTGCAGCTTGATGTGATTAAAGGTAGATGCATTTTTTTTAAAATTGATTTCGCCCGTGATTTCATTAGAATTAATTATTTTAGTCTCTTATATAAATACGCGTATTCTGTCCGTTAAGAATGGTTTATCGCCTAGTATATAGCTGGAAATTTCCTATCGAGTTGTTGATCAATTAAATTAATCGTTTTAGTGTTTAAAAATTATTTATAAGACAGGCGAAAATTTTAAAGCTATACGGAAAAGAGGCAAGTTCTATCGTAAAATATACGGGTTACAAATTTGAGTTTAGCGGTTATTATCCATTTTCATATTTGAAATGCCAGAACATGACGAATTTTCGGTTGTATAAAGAGGTTTTCGCGCTAGTATTTGAATGGGTTAAATTACGCGATTTTTCTAAGTTCCCCTTTTTAAAAACAGGTCGAGACATGTGTTTTGTGACTAACAGTGCTTTGTCCACCAGAGGCTGCATTGCAAAACACAGGCACCGACATGCTCCGGCTCGAGAGTGGGGTGTCGCTGACGTATTGTTTTAGTACCTGTATAAAAGTGTCTGCGGTCTCTATAACGCATCGAATTGCTTCACTCTCAACCGTCGTGTCAACAGCACCAGTGTAACTAAGATGGATCCTCGAAGTGTTAATAAGTGCCAAGAAAAACCAGGCCCCTACACCAGGAGACCGGCAGCAGAAAAAACAAGTAAGAAAACGCATCTTTTAAATAAAAAACAACACAGTGCAGCGCCACAGCCTCCAGCCATGAACGTGGAGGCCAAGGGGTATTCACCACGTCTAGATGCCACCGAGGAGGACCTGCGGGTGTTCATTGAGGAGACGATGCCTTCCTATGACGTAACACCGATCGTGACGCCTGAGATCCGCCAAACCCGACGGGAAAAGAAACGGTTATTATGCGACCTCACCGTGCCTTTAAACAATAGCGCCAGCAAGGTTGTTCATTTGGGACTGGATCCTTATAAACAATTTTCGCCTATTGCAAGAATTCTGAAGACCGACATTGGAGCAGGTGTTTCATTCACAGCCGAGTCGTTCATGACTTTCGTGGAAGCGCTACCGAACATGTTTGTGATGGCCAAGCAGGGGACTTTCAGATATGAATTAACTGAGCACACAGTGGAGTACGTGAACAATGATACCTGCAGGATTATTACAAAGGACCCCGAGAACAAGTTTACTCTTTACGTAACGTATGAAACACTATCAAATTTATTGCCGATGTACAACTTGATGGTTGTGAAAATAAATGACTTGAAACGTGTAAAGTGCAATTTCCAAAATTTTGGTGAAGTGATCGTTGACAAAGTAATACATGCAGAAAATTTGTGTCTTGATGATTCAATCATTTTTAATACTCTGCGCTGGACTTTCGCTAACGATATTTTATTGTGGGAACTTGTGTTCAAATTTAAAATGTATGTTATTATAGAACTGCAGAAGTTGATTGATGCAGATGAGCGCATGAAACCGTACATGTCCTAGTTTATATGAAATATTGTATGAAAATGTAAATAAAAATGTTTTAAAACTGTATTTCTTTTTAATTATGCGGCGAGTGTTAGTTTATACATGCGGTAGGTTGGCCGAGTGGTTAAGGCGTCAGACTTAAGATCTGATCTCGAAAGAGGTCGTGGGTTCGATTCCCGCACTTACCATATTTTTAATGTATTTATTATGAGCGTGTTGATTTTTTAAGTTAGTTTATTCACGACGGCCCTACTGTAATAATCGCTCACTGCATAAAAATGAAACATCAGTTTTCACATCCGTTTTCTGCTATTATAGCAGGCCCCTCAGGATCGGGCAAATCGTTTTTTGTAATAAATTTCTTGAAAAATATGAAAAAACTCTGCACTGTAAATTTCGCTAAAGTTATTTGGTGTTATGGCGAGTGGCAAAAATTGTACGAAGATTTAAAATCTTTAGTCGAATTTCAACAAGGTCTGCCAGACATGACATCTTTTGAGGGGACCGAACCCAAACTTTTAATAATCGACGATTTAATGAGGGAAACAAATAGCTCAGTCGTAGACATATTCACCAAGGGGAGCCATCACCACAATCTCAGTGTTTTTTTTATTACGCAAAACATTTTTCACCAAGGAAAAGGACAGCGGGATATTTCCCTAAATGCCCATTACATTATTCTTTTCAAAAATCCGCGAGATAGAGCTCAAATAAAGCACTTAACCAGACAGATATGTCCCGAAAATCCTCGATTCCTTCAAGAAGCATACGAGGACGCAACAGCTAGGCCACACGGGTATTTGTTATTCGACTTAAAGCAAAGTACACCTGATATAGCGAGGTATAGAACATCGATTTTTCGCCAAGATGGGGCGTGCTATATTTATATGCCGAAAAAGGGGTATAAAAACAGCAACTCGAATCAATTTACAATCATTCACTAGTGATGTCTCGAGCGGTGATTAAGAATTCAGAGTTGCTGCGTGCTCTACATAAACTAGGTTCTAAAGAACGCATCGCATTATTAAAAACCGTTAACGATAAACAAATCCATTGTGTCTGCGAGTGTATATATAACACTCTAAAAGGAAAAATACCTTTGTCGACTAAGCAGAAGACTCAGATAGCCCTGCATAAAAAAGTACTTAGAAAATTAATTAAACCTGGAGAGTCCATCAAAAAGAAGCGAAAAATTTTAACTCAAAAAGGGGGTGCGTTCTTGCCGTTGATCTTAGCCCCATTAATTACGGGTGTATTGAGTTCTATTTTTAAATAAAATGGAACACGCAAAGAAGATGATGATTGTGCCGCCTGAAGTTATGCACCGCTTTAAGGCTACTGAGAATCCCGAGCAAAATATATTATCACAGCTTGATGACGAAATGCAGAAAGTTTTAAAATCTAAATTATCTGACCACGATAAATGGGTGCAGTACAATCAAGTCTTGCAACGTTATCTGCATTTTGCCGACCAAACAAGACAATCAATCAAAATACCAATAGAATCAAACACCAGCAGCAGTATTTCAGACGGTGATATTTTGTCTACACTACCTAGCACTTTTAAGAAAAAAGGCGAAGCTTTCTTACGTTTTTTGAGGGCATCACAGGATGTGGACTGGGATAGCAAGGGGACAGTTACTATAAAAGGCGAAATTTTACCATCATCTAACATAACCGATCTAGTGCACGCCATTCTAAGGCCTCAAAAAATTGCAAGTCCATCGGGACATCTCAAGTTCGCTGATTACATTAAAGAAAAAAATTTCCCAAGTGTGCTGCGGGGGAACTCGAAACGCAAAATTTTAGCAGTTCAGACTGAAGACGTGAGGAGTTTTGAGGTGGAAAGTGAGAACTACGACACCGAAACAGAGTCTAAATCGAATCCGTTAACAAGGCCAGTAACAGCAACGCAAAAAGCAGGAAAAATAACGAAAACAACGCGGAGGTCGATACCAAAAATAAAGGGCATTTCGGGCTGAGAGCGTCTTAAACTTTAACATAGCAGAAATGAATTTGGATGCTATCTATTATGATCCGGCCAACCCAGTAGGCTTCGCAGGCGCAAACTCATTAATTTCTTCCGTGAAAAATAGTCACCCCAGTGGTGAAGTAAAGGATTGGCTAAAGAAACAGGACGCCTATACTATTCACAAAACTGCAAGAAAAAAATTCCCTAGAAACAAGTACATTGTTAGCAACATTTTCGAATTATGGCAGGCTGATCTCTGCGACATGCGTAGTTTAGCGCCCCACAACGACGGATATAATTTTATTCTAACCGTAATTGATGTGTTTAGTAAAATGGCATGGGCGAGACCCCTGAAATCCAAAACGGCTACTTCAGTAATAAACGCATTTCGTGAAATATTTGCTGAAGCGGGTAACACGCCTATAAATTTACAAACCGATAAAGGTAAAGAATTTGTTGCTAGAGCCGTACAGAATTTTTTCAAACAACACGATATCACGTTTTATGTGACGCAAAACCCTGATGTTAAAGCTGCAGTCGTTGAACGTTTCAATAGAACATTAAAAACCAGAATGTGGCGCTATTTCACATACTCTAATTCATACAAATACATAGACGTATTACAAAATTTACTGACTTCGTATAACAGTCGCTATCATTCAAGCATCAAGATGGCACCCTCTACTGTAAATGATGGCAATATACTGGAAGTGTGGAACAATCTGTACAGAAAGGAGATGGGAGTTGACAGGAAGCCTAAATATAAAGTGAACCAACATGTAAGAATTAGTAGAACGAAGGACGCATTCGAGAAAGGATATGAAACTAATTGGAGCGGCGAAATGTTTATAATTAAAAAAGTGATTCTTAGAAAACCACCTGTGTACGAAATAGCTGATTTAGATAACGATACGATAGAGGGCGTCTTTTATGAAGAGGAATTACAGCCAGTGACTTTGGATGATAACGCTTTGTTTAAAGTCGAACAAGTGTTAAAAGAAAGAGGACACGGTCAGCGCAAAGAGTACTTTGTAAAGTGGCGAAATTATAACGACAAGTTCAACTCTTGGATTCCTGCAGCTAATCTTCAGCAACTATGAATACAGATGAAGAATTTTATCTAACATTACTTAGCAATAGTTCTATGAGCTATTTTCCAAATAACACCACAGCACAATTCATAACGCAGCTCCCTAAACGAATAAGGTTACCGGGGCAATGGGTTACAGGTATTGCGGAAGTGCAATATCCATGCTCCTTTTTGGCCGTGACAGATACAGAAAATCTAGTCTATTATCGCACAGAAATACCTAAAGTGCAAGCCGGAGAAGAAACGTATGCTGAGTTGAAAAAAGTATTGCAAAACGCTAATTCATATTTTAAAAGTGATAGAGAGCAAATTTACTATGGTAGCGATGGATGGCACGTAATCTGTATTCAGCCCGGCAATTATGAAAACATTGAACATATTACAGCCGAAATTAACAATCACAGGTTATTAGAAAAGTTGCTGAATTTTCAATATAATAGAGTAACAAAACGCGTGTCTCTTGAAATTAAAACGTCGTCATTGAAAATGCTAGGATTTTCACAACGTCTGGCCTTACAACTTGGTTATAAACCTGATATAAATATAGCTGAAGCACCTGTACCAAGCCACCCCGCAAATATCTGGGTTGGTTTACCATCACAAATGTTTATTTACTGCGATATTGTGGAACCACAGCTTGTAGGAGATGTCTTGGCTCCGCTTCTTCGCATTGTTAACGTGACCTCTGATAATTATAATTACGGTTGCCACAAAGACGCCATATTTTCGCCGACTCATTATATAAATGTCATGAAGAGGGAATTTGAGAATATCGAGATAAATATAAGGACCGAAACGTCGGGTGTGATGCCATTCGAGTTTGGAACGTTGAGTTTAAAACTACACTTTAAGAGGATACAGTAGCTGATATGGATTGCCCTTATCAACAATACTACACCAATCAGGCAGGTCAAGGCGTTGGAGCTATCTACAGAGGTGCAGCCTACCAGAGAGATCATGGGATCGGAAGCTTTTTAGGAGGAATATTTCGTATTATCCTGCCTCTTTTTAAAACCGGTGCTAAAGTTGTTGGAAAGGAAGCTTTAAGGACAGGCGCTAACATTTTAGGAGATGTTAGTGAAAGTCGACCGCTAAAAGAAGCGTTCCATAACCGTGTACAGGAGGCTGGAAAGAATCTCAAACGTAAAGCCAATAGAAAAATAGATACTCTAATGGAAGGATCGGGATATAAAAGGCAACGCACTCTGAATTACAATCAGTCTACAAGAAAAAACGCTAAGCAGAAGCTGGTCAAACCTGCATACGCCGATATCTTCACCAGCAAGTAGTTTTCACAATGGCGTTTTTGCATGCGCAGTCTTGTGAGTGTGTTAAATCAGAGTTAGATTTGTTCGCTCTGCCCGCAACTCAAACCAGTATCGAAAATGGACAATGGATTTTTTACAAACCGCTTTCCTCGCTTAATGACGATGCACCGATTGAATTTATTGTGCCTGGAAACGGTAACGATTATATCGATTTAAGTCAAACCATGTTATACATTACTGCTAAAATTGTTAAACAAGATGATACACCATTAACCGACAAAGATGATGTAGGTCCTGTTAATAATTGGATGCACTCTATGTTTAATCAAGTTGAGGTGTATTTGAATCAGAAGCTTGTGAGCCCGCCAAACAATACATACGCATACCGCTCATACATTGAAACTCTGCTGAATTACGGCAATGGTGCTAAATCAACCCATTTAACATGCACACTATGGTACAACGACACAGCCAATAACATGGATGACATCACTACGCATAATGAAGGATTTGTAAAGCGGAAATTTTTTACTGCTGCAAGTAAGCAAGTCGAAATGATGGGACATGTGCATTCCGATTTATTCAATCAAGAAAAATTTCTTATAAACGGAGTTGAAATGAAAGTCAAATTTATCAGATCCCGAGATTCTTTCAATTTAATGGCAGCCGAAGGATCTACATTCAAAGTGAAAATTGGTGATGCCAGCTTACTAGTGAGAAAAATGAAAATAAACCCGTCTATTTTGTTGGCTCACACCAAAGCTTTGGCGACTGCGCCTGCTAAATACCCCATTACAAGATCCGATGTTAAAGTGTTAACTATTCCGGCTGGTGTGCAAAGAAAATCTTTAGATAATATTTTTCTGGGGCAATTACCAAAACGATGCATTGTAGGTTTTGTATCGAATAAAGCATTTAACGGCCATTATGCAGCAAACCCTTTCAATTTTAATAACTACAAAATCAATTATTTCTCCCTATACATCGACGGTCAACAAATTCCTTCAAAACCTCTACAGCCTGATTTCTCTAAGAATGGCATATACGTTCAAGCATATCACACACTATTTTCCGGTAGCGGTATACATTTCCTCAATGAAGGCAACGCTATAAAACGTGAAGATTACCCTCATGGCTACTGTCTATTTGCTTTTGATTTAACCCCCGATCTGGCTGCAAATGCAACAACACACTGGAACCTTCTTAAAAATGGCGCTCTACGTTTAGAGGCGGGTTTTCAAGACGCGCTAGAAGAAACTATTAATTGTCTAGTTTATGCAGAGTTCGATAACGTCGTAGAAATTGACAAAAACAGAAATGTGCTGGTGGATTTTAGTAGTTAAAAACCAACAACAGTTTTTGAAAATTTAGTCATGCTCAAACATTTCGTCAGTATGGACAGTGTCTTCGTAGATCTGCAAGGGTTCCGTGGTGATAAGAAACAGTTTATTCCGAAAGAAGTGGCTGTTATTTTAGCAGATGGCAACCAGTTAGCAATTTTCGTTTTAAAACTCCCTGCAAAATATGATACTCTGCCCTATTTCGTTAAAAAAGGCATAAACTATCTGGAGCATAGACATCACGGTCTAACCTGGGATTCTGGTACTATACATTTTGATGAATTTGAAACAGAGCTAACAAGACTTCTCAAAAAATTTGAAAAAGTGTACGTTAAGGGCCAAGAAAAGAAGGAGGTTCTAAGTTTTCTGAATAAAATCGTCGTAAATTTGGAGGATCTCGAGTGCCCGTCTTTAAAAGTTCTGCGAAAAACTACTGCTGCCGTACGTTGCCTCAATCACAACATCCGTTGGCCTGTATGTGCATTGGAAAACGTACTAATTTTATCCGACTGGTGGCGCAATGAATACACTGGAAGTTCAGAAAATATTACAAACAATCCCGAGTCTGTTGAATGTGAAACGCTATGTTTTTGCTTCTGATCAACTCCCTACAAGAATTGCAAGACCTGTGGCAATCATCGTCAACACAGATCCAGCAAACCGACCTGGACAACATTGGAATGCAGTGTATATAGACCAATATGGATATGGGGAATACTTTGATTTATACCGCCGCCCTCCAAGCGGTTATCATTTAAAATTTTTACAACAAAATTCAATCAGCTGGTCTCATAATCCAAAAATTTTGCAAGATTTTAGCTCTAACGTTTGCGGCATATACTGTTTAATGTATTTATATTTTAAAATGAATGGTGCATCTATGATAAGTTTTGTAAATCTGTTCACTGATAATTTAGTTTCTAATGACAAATATGTAAAAGCACTATATATCCAATACTTTACCTTAATAAACTTACTTAATGTTATTTAGAAAAAAACACAAATAGTTTGTAATTAAACATATTTTTATTACACACAAAATATTTTAATAAATGTATTTTTACATCTATCCATTGTTTTATTGCATAAATTAAAAACAAGCTGGTTACAAATGGTTTATAATATAATCATATTATGAAAAAAGTTAATACATACTGGTAAAGCACAATCTCTAATTAAATACATGACAATAATACAGATAGAGAAATAATAATACTAACTATTCTATTACACTGTTACCAGAGAAATAGGGGCCAAAATTATATGGAAAAACAGTTTTATAACTATTCTAATACTAAATTATAACCTTATATCTAATATAATGAAATACACACCCATTTAAGGCATTCTAAATCCGTAAGGTACTGTATCAAAGGTATCAGCAAGTCTCCGACGTTTATTATAACTAAATTGATACTTTTTCTGCTCTGGTTTTGATATTATCTCATAGTTTGACGTACGAGCTATTTTGCGATCATTAATAACATATAAAGCATTATTTTCAATTCCATTATTACATCTATTCCATACCATTTCCTTCATAGACTCAAAATTAATAACATTCGAATTCTTGAAATTTAACGTGATACCTTTAACTTTGCATATAACAATTTCTGTATCTTTCTCAGATGAATGCACTTTATAGGCATAATTTTTAGGCCCGCCGCTTACAAATTCTCTTATAAAACTCCCTACACCATATGCTTCAATTTCGTCAGTTAACTGCCCTAAAAACTCGCCCGTTTCAGGTATCCAATCGCCTGTTTTGGATATAAAAACTAAACTATCAGTATCAAAATAAAAAACACGCTCCCCTAATTTTTCTAAATGTTTGTAAAGTTCAAGCCTTGCATGAGCTGTTGTGTAAGCGGCGATTGCTACATTAACTGTTGAGGACGGCTTTACAGCCTCTGTAGGTTTATTCCAATTAACTAAAATTACGTCATGGTCAATGGGTAAAATTGAATGGACTTCTACATCACTGTCTACCAACAATTTAAAAAATTCTTCAGGATTAGATATATCGAGCATTGCATTAAATTTTCCCGCTGCCCAAACTTGCCCCAAAAGCTATTGAGCATTAATTTGGCAAGAAATCTTAACCCAGGATTTTTTTTTATATTTTCCGTGTTTAACTGTACTCCTTCGACCTCTAAATACTTAAGAATATATGCTTCCTTCTCTGCATCTGTAGTGCAATCCTTTGGCCAACCTGAGCATTCCTGTTTCAGTTTTATGAAATTGTTTACATACCCGCTAAAAAGTACACCTCTTTTTAAATACTTATCATATTGTATCGATTGGTATTCCCAAATTTCTAAAATTTCTAAAATTTTGTAGTTTTTCTCTAACGCTTTTCTTAACTCAGGAGCCACAAACGTCCCTACAAAGCTACGCTGTTCGTCATTATGAGTGCATGTGTCCTGATTTAAAGTTTCAGCGCATGTTCGACACAAAATAAACATAAGCTTATTATGAATTTTATAGGGGAGTACAGGGTGAAATAATGTAGTTGGCGGGAGGACTAAACATTTGACAAAACCCTCCAATACATCAATAGACAAACGCGAGCAGACTTCGTTACCAACGTGTATTTTCGGATGACCTATGGGGTATCTACCATACTTATTGACACTAGGGTATAATGAACAAACATCATAATAATAAATTTTTTCACCTGGTTCACATTTATGGTGCAACTTGACAGCATTTGTCCGACCACCATAGAAACTGTCACGAGGGTTTAACGGGTCGTGTTTTAAACTAGGAAGATTTTCACAATAATTTTTAGCTTCCAAATTTGATTTTAAAAAATTTATAAACTGACATTCCCACATTTCAATTAACGTGTAATCACAATTGCGAATGCGGGTAGCCCTAGCTTCAGTGTTTTCGCGACGTAAATACATAGCGTCAGACTTTTTACCAACAGTATCTGAATCGGTAGTTTGAAAAGGATAACAAGTTTCACATCCGTGCCAAAAGCACCCTAAAAACTCATACACAGTGTTATTTTCCCTACAATACCCATCTACTAATATTCCATTAGGTAATCGGAACTCTTTAGATTTACCACTGTGTTGGATGTTTATACCGCTACTATATTCGACCCATGATAGCCATTTAATTGCGACACGCGATTGATTGTCTGACATCCTATATCCACCAGGTGGTATTATACCTATGGTGTTGTCTGTTAAAAAACGCCTCCTAAATACTAAATTACACGCACTAGCAATTGTTGTAGCCTCTTGGAAAGGGTCTACACCATTTTCGATCGTAAATAACCTCCAAAATCTTAAGCACGCTTTAACTAAAATTTGCACATCCATTACACAATATTCTACAATTTCTTTCTCCATTTCAAAAATGTAACCGCTTTCAGCTAGTTTGTTATATCAATCAATAAATGCTAGACGGTCAGAAGTACACATATTGTTTGGAGCATAAAATTCAATAGGTGGTAAAGCACCAACATACTTCTGATTTTCAACGGTATTGAATAGGTACGGAAAATATCCTTTACTTTCTGGAAAATCAAAAGCCCCGGGAAGTTTGGAGAGAGGTAGAGGGATAAAGTTCAGGGAATCTATAAATCTAGTTGATCCACATGTTATTGAAATTATTTTTCCGGCCTGTAGTTATCAGTTTAGGATCCCAACTGTTTCTATTTTTAATTAGCTCGCGTAAAAGGAAACTGGCGTCATATCCCCCTGCATTATGTGCGATAGCTGTTACTTTAAATTTTTTGCTTAATTTCGAAACATATTTTAAAAATGAATTCACAGGATCCTCCCGAAAAACATGCAACCTTTCACCACAATTTTGACAATTTTGCTTTAAATTCTCGTTATTTGAACAGGCTAAACAAACATGAGCCGCTACGCAAAGGTTCGGTTCGTGAACGTAATTACCTGGTTTACCTAAGATTTCAGTTTCCTGCCTACATTCAAAGTCGTAGAAAATAAATAAAAACTTTTGAGGTGTTTTTGTTGTTTTTTTAATATTCCGTGACATGTAACAAAAATGCCTCGTTGGTTGTGACTTTTTACATATCTGACAAAATGTGTGACCACATTTATGCTTTCCACTCTTTTCGTTTTTCCAGATAGTCTGTAGACAAATAGAGCAGCGGTAAAGTTTGTTACACAGTCCTGATCTTTTATGGCTAGCAAAGCACTCTGCTCCCCTGAACTCCCTATTACAATCAGAACACATCACGCTATCTAGCATAATATTACACGGTGGACTATCATGGCAACAAGGACATGTGTAAATGCACTTAGTGTGTCGAGCTTTATTATTAAATCTAATTTTGCAAAGTTCACAAAAATAAGCGGCTGTGAATGCACTAGTTAAACTTTTAATAACATTGTAGTGATTTTCTTCTAAAATTAAATTTAGTACTACTCTATCCCTAGTGCGAGGGCCTTCAAAATACGTTGTTTTACCAATTCTCGAATTATACACTACTATTGTATAGTTTGATAAATATACTTGAAATTTTCGAATGTCCTCGTAATTACCAACATCAGTTAAATCGACACCGCTAAACCTACAGAGCCGTAGAGCTCTATGAAACAAGATAGGGGAGCCTAATGTTAATTCTTGCAACTTTTCATCTTTATCTCTAAAAGCAATCGCAATCACAAGAGCCGATGCAAGACACATGTTATCTTTAGTGGGCACTACTATTATGCCTTGTTTTTTAGTTTGCAAAAATCGTTAAAACTACCACCTATTAAACGACTTCGACCTCGGCCTACAGGCAAACTGACCTTATCAATGTTGACCGTCATCGCATCTTGAGCAAAGAACTGCGCGTTGCTTTGAATCACCTTTTCGACCACGTTTAGGATAACAGCAACTGATAGTTGATCGACTTTTCTAAAAGAGATCCCAAGGGGCTTTTCAGGGAAATTATGATTTTGCAACATAATGCCCACACTATCGGTAGACTGCGTATTTTGCAGAATATACTCCAGAAGTTCCTGGAATGCATCCTGTAAGAAATATTTTTAATAACTAGGACCAATGAAAATTTATTCTTATATTACCTCAAGCCAAATCATAGGGTTTTGATTTTCTTTTTCTAATGGTTTGAACTTAAATGTCACGCTGGCCGATGTAGTGTTAAACTTTTTAAGCTCCTTCTGATACTCGCGTAGTATGGTTAAATACTTCATCTCGTGAGTTGTTGGAGGTTGAGCCGAAGTTCGCGGTTCGCCGTGTGCATTCTGTAATGAAAATTTCAATTTAAACATTTTCATTAGAGTTTTGACTGAAAAGCAACGATAATTAAACACTTGTTTACAAAAAATACGTATTTGCTGTAAAATTATAAAAGAAATATATTACAAAACATTTCCCGTAAATTGACTGTGTATAGCGGTCCAATATGGGGTTTTTATTTTAACTTACATAAATCAGAATTCTATAATGGCCGCGAATAAAATCACGAATTAAACCGCGAATCCGCGAATCAAATTAAAAAGTGGTGAGGGAAACTTACATGTGCCAACATGCCGCCCAATGTAGACGTCTTTGTGCTAGGTTGCGGCCGATCCACTTCCTGGTGATTCACTTCTTGCATACTTTTTACAGGTTCCAACATGTCGGATGATGTCGACGGCCTGGCTTATTCAGCAGCTGGCTCTCTTGGCGCGTATCTTTTGCATTCAAAACACGTTTAGTACCATCAGGTGACGTCGACGTAGATTGCCCCTCCTGTAAATTGTAATTTATATATTAGCATTTTTTAAGGGACTGACCTATGTGTTGTTTTAAAATGAATAATCACAAATGAGTTTTAATCTAATGCTTTTTAGAGCTGTGGATACAAGAGCTAAGAAACCATCGCACATAATTTTCTAAATAGAAAATATATTTTTACTCACCGATAGTACTGCAAACGAACGCCTGGCATGAATCCGTCTAACGCTTTGGCATAACTCGAAATAAGTAGGCCAATACGCCGCTTCCAACACTATGCCCTCATTAGCTAGTTTATGTTGGATGATTTTAAAAGCTAGTAAAACAAATTCCTCATTTGTATATAGCCCATTCTTGAAATAATCAAGAATTTGGTTGGCAGATAACTCGGATGTGTTCATAGTTGCAGTTGAAAACATAAAGCACAAAACAATCACTATAACACTGCAAACGAAATGAGAGTGTTGCAATAGAGGGCAACTGCTTTATACAAACACGAAGATATCACGAAATCGTACGAGCAATTATGAGCTCTGTGTTGCGCATAAAGGTAGTCGAGAATGATTAAAATAGAAAGTTTACCCTTGGGCGATAACGTCTTTTGTATTCATGTCTGGCAATGCTGGTTCTTGAGTTTTCAACGAACAAAGCAATCCGTGTAAACATACAGGTTCTGGCAGGCGTTTTCTAAACGATGCACTGAGAAGGGCCTCAGGCTAAACCGTTAACAATTAGTCAACAACAGACTATTCCAGGAAACGAGCATTTGCTATAAATACAGTATAAATTTCATTGTAGCATCAAGATAAATACAGTATAAATTTCATTGTAGCGTTTTTAAATTATTTGATTTAAATATTCGATGTATGATTCTAATTTACATTGGGTGGCACAATGAAAATCTCAATAATCCATTCATGAATGGCTAAAATGTATAATATTATAATGAGATTTGAATAATGTGATGCAGCGGTTTCGCTATATAAAATAAGTAATTAATTTTGAGTATATTTTTAAACTATTTCAGGACTATATTCGCAGAATCCGAAGTGCAAACTTTCACTGGCTGTTTGTAATACCGGGCCTAACGATAAAAATAAAAACATTAATTTTGGTAAAATCACGGGCGAAATCAATTTTTTAAAAATTGCTTCTACCTTTAATCACATCAAGCTGCACATTTCAGTTCTTAAAATTTAAATTTTCGAAAAAATAAGTTGTTTAAAACACAGTCTCGTAGCGTCACAGTAGTGAAATGGCTTTCCGCTATTCGCATTAAAATTTTTTCAGTCTCCGTGGCTCTGTGTCACTATAGGTTGTAGTTGATTTGTGAACACGAACGTAAGGGGTTCAAATCCCGGTCGGGCTGAGATTTTTTTAAATATAAACAGCTATTCTGCAATGCAAGAGAGAGACAGCAGCTTCGAAGAGCGAGATAGATCTATCAGTTTGAATTTCAAATATTTCCGCGAAAATTCAAAATTAAAAACGACTACAGTGCGAAGTGCGCACGCAGAAAACAAAGATGGACGACACACCGCAAAGTTTAAATTCAAAAACTGGGACTTAGAAAAAAATCTGAAAAAATTTAAATTTCAAATATTCGCGCCAGAAATCCAAGATGGCCGCCGAAGTCCGACGCGTAATTTTAATCGGAAGCACATGTGAAAATTAATTAGATCAAACCGCGAAATTAATTAGATCAAACCGCGAAATTAATTGGGTCAATCCGCGAATTAAAATTAAAACCGCGAAATCCGCGAATAAAACCGCGAATTACACCGCGAATCAAAATTTGATTGACAGCTATCAAAAACAAGGTGCATCTATTCTACTCACGCAATTCAAACAG
>OW679199.1:29713574-29806579 GCA_940337035.1 Agriotes lineatus
CTCATACTAAGAAATTGCATTATCTTTCCAAATTTGTAAAAGTGTATATTGAAAAGGAGAATCTGTATCCGTGCCGTTGATTATAGTTATTGACGTGACACGCAGTCGTCGTAGTGTTTTAAATATTGAATATCACGCCGTAAACATAGATGGGAAAACGCATTTAAGTAGATGGAGACTGTAAAAAATAAATACTGTACATATCTTGCATTTAATTATTTATAGATATCACTGAGCAAAGCTTCACAAGTTATCTAGCCAGTTAAGTATGTATAAAGTTAACATGCTTAAATTAAAAGTTAAAATTGTTGTGAATTACAATTTATGAATCTACTACGTTCGTCGCCTTTCAGAAATTGCTTATTAAGAAATGTAAGTATATTACAGTAAATGTTGGAAAAGAAATGTATTTTTATGAACTATTTTCATTCAAATGCTAATAAAAACAAGGCCTAATCGTTGTGATTACCTGCTACGCTGCATCCTTTGTGTCTAAATAACTATTTTATTTTCTATTATATTACTACGACAGCTATTTAAATATTGTATTTAATATTTTAATGATGGCATAGGATATTGTACCATTGTTGTATCTAGGCAGATAAAAACCGGAAACAGTTACATTGTGGGAAACAAGAGTGAAAGCATAAATACTTGTTTTTAGGGCGCAAACAATTAAAAGCGTAGTTAGATAATGCACTTGCAATAAAGTGTAGTAGAATTTCTGGATTTCTTCTAATTGAGTGAAATATGTTTTAAAACAGAAACAAAATTTTATGCTGATTTCACGTGGTACACTAATTACTACTTTACATAATTGTACAAATATTATAGATGAGACATTACGGAACCTCTATGCTAATAAATCAACTTTAAACCACGCTGTATTTGTTTGTAACCGTCTTAATATAATTTTTATTACCAAAAATCCATTTTGAAAGTGTTCTTGGGTTACATACAGGTCCAATTAGGTTTTGTGAATTTTCGGAACCATGGGGCTTGTGAACTTCAGAGTTGAGGTGTTTTTCTGGTTTATACTTTGAAATTTTTTAATTTTTACTTTACATTCGGTCTTCTTTTAACCAACGCTTGGACAGTGCAGCTATTGTAATGACTTGTTGATTCTCTGCACTTCTCTGGGCAAACCAGGGTCTGACAGTATTTTCCGATATAACCTCAACTTTTGTTAGCATCAGGTCTCAGGTACGGAACCGTTTATCTTACTACTTTCGCATTGTATAACATTTTATTGGATTTACTTTGGACCTTCAAGTAATGCTACAATATTACACTAGTATTATATTTAGCAACTTAATCTCTTCTTCAGTTTGGGTTTACACATCTCGCGCTGGGGCCCTTACTAATTTTACGATCATCTTCATTGGAGATTCTTCAAGAGATATGTTAGAAGGCAAAGGTATTCACTGTACTTCGTGCGTATCTGGGACAGCAGCTATCGCTTCTAAGTTTCTCGCTTCTGCTGCAATCACGTTTCTTGTTACATACTGTTCATTTCAATTGATTGTAAATTGTGGCTAGAAGACAACTACTTCCTTTTTATAAATTTTACTTGCCTTATTTTATTCTTTAAATCTATTCTGGATACTAGGTGCTGCTCATTTCTTTATGACTTTATACTTCTCCGAATCGGTAGCGAGCGCTTTTGATTAGTCAAATGTTTCTGTGTATGGAATAATTTTGTGTTCGTTTTTGGATACAACAAATCTGGTGTTATTGGTATACTAATAGTATTTGTGTTCAAGCATTTATACTAGAAGTTATTTATTATTCTTTTGTTGCTCAACCTATGGGTTTGAGTGCGTGTTCTGGAAGAGGTAATCCTCGTCAGTATGTTATATTTCTTGGAACCAATAGGGACTGCCACCAAGAGTGCATGTATTTATTAGGTTCTTAGCGCCCTGATTTTCTAACATCACATCTAACGCTACAGCTGGATATCTATATCATTTTGATGTATCCGAAGCACTACTTACTATCGGCCAGCAATGCAGCGGCATCTCATCAATAATTATGTAAAGCTTAACCGAAATTCCTTATATATTATAAACTTGTCTATAGGTTAACATTAGCAAATCTAGCAAAATAATTGATTCCGGCTGCATCAATTTTGCTGAAATTCTATTCTGAAAATTTATCTTTGTTACGCGATTAGACAATTCTACCAAAAATTAGAAATTGTTTAGTATCTTTGAAAATACTAACGTTTAATAGATTTTTGAAAATATATTTTGACTTATAATCATAGTACATTTATTTTCTAAATTTTATTATTGCTTCTGCTGCATAGCAGTGTCTCGCCAGCTACAAGACCACCAGGAATCATTACTGGGTACGCATTAAAGTGCGTGATTCGTCAGACATAAACAGAAGTTAAAATTAATTTCAGGCAGGAATAGTTGAGCCTGCATTAACTTCCTAAGAAATTATAGCCTTGGTTAGCCACATTGCACATTTTTTTAGTCACTAATCTTCATTTGTTTGCATTATTGTACAGCCTTCTTTACTCTATTCCTATTATTAAAAAATATAGAAAAACTGGATTTCTAAACATTTCAAAAAGATCTGTATAATGGTTTACATTTTAATATGGATTTTAAATTTGAAAAACTAATAAAAATATTTAAGTGCCCTGTACGCGTCTGTACAAATTAATAGTTTACACATAATTAACGTGTTCGACTTTAAATGTCACCGTTAAACCATTATCGGCGTTTGAATCTCGAGTACGCTAGGACTTGCAATAAAGTCAGAATCCCAACGGTGCGCAAGTTCACGTAAAGGCAAAACGACGTATTACTACAATTTCCCCTAGAAAATGGTCAGATGAAGAGGCTCAGAAGAGTTCAAAGCGAATGTCGTCGGCCTGTAGAAAGCAGTTGAGTCCAGCGACCAATCCATACAGCTCGAGCCCCACGCTTTCTGGGCTTAGAAAGAACTGCCAGAAGGATTTTCTGCCGAGCCCCGAAAACCACCACCTAATCGTGATAACCATAACAGACTCACTACACCGATCCGGACTTCACCTTATGCTGAAAGACGAACTACCGCCGCGCCGGTCCGAGATCACGTGAGCCTATCGACCTACCTAAAAAAGCCTTCAAGGGCTTTGAACACCTTCCTAAACGTCAATCCTGAATCCGCTCTCTAGACCGCCGAGGCCGATAGAGGGAGCAAACCTGAGACCCACCCATAAAGTATCTGTTAGGTTCCCTGCCTCGCTACCACAACACGACCCCCCTAAAAACAGACCTTAAACGGATGCCCCAGGTAGCTGAACCCGGTAGCAGCAAAGGTTGGCCAGCCTCCACCTACATTTCTGCAGCTGAGGACCTCAACACTACACCACTTTAGCGAATACGTAAATTACGGCTTGATAAACGCCTACCAGGTCGATCCAATCCCGTAAATGACGTAAGGTAAAATTGGTCCTAGAGTTCCATCACCGTCGATTATGACTCTAGTCCAGACCTCGGAAGCAGCTGCAAGCTCACTGGAAGAACCCTGCAGTAGAAATCTGAAGCCGCCCGGGCTATTTTGGAAGGCAAGAGCCTACTACTTCGCTTAGGGATCCGTCCAAAGTGGCGTCACAAATATTCCAGCATCTGCACTGCTCCTTTCACATCCGGCGAGGGCCCTACAAAGATTATTTGCCAATATTTCTGCTGTGCATGGTCGCCCACAAATGTAAGCAAACTGACACCACGTCGCAATATTTAACAGTCTAATTACAGAAACGGTCGCTTCAAAGGGCAGCACCGAGTTGAGGGCTCTTCTAGTACTTGCTACTGCCTGCGCGTAGGTGCTGCGTTGCTTACCAAATTCCCAGGTCCTCAATTGCATCCAGCAATCCAAATACATTATATTTATTGTTATGATCTTATATATGTTTTGTAATTGACTTTAATTTATAAAACTTGACTTGTAACATAAAAACCAATGTGTACATTTCAGCTAAGCTGTTCGTAATCTATTCACTCGAGACGACTGATGAACTCTGGCGGCGTACTGAACTACCCATTCTGGTACGCAAATACAAACGTAATTCAAACCAAAACTAACCAAACCACAGCAAACATTATAGTAACTTTGTGCAGTTATTCCTTAAACTTTGCTTGCAATCTATTCTGTAAAGTCTTGCTAAAACGTATGCATACGTATATATAAGCATGTAAAAATTTATCACAACTACTTATTGGGCTTACTTTTATATGTCGTTGCACTACCCTTCATAATGCATCGATAAGCCTGTTCGTTATCTAGCATTCTTGGTCTGAGCGGTTAAGGAGTCTAAAAAATCAGATTACATCTGGGAATGAAAGTTTGAGTCTTATACTTTTTCTCTTTGTGAATTAATGTAATTTACATTACTAGGCGCTTAGTTTGTCTGTTTTAGTCTTACTAGAAATATTAAGATATTTTTACCTACTTTGAACATAATTGTGCGCACTCGTCAACCGTTATTTCGTCTAGTTAAAGGTGGTTTGTGTGCGGTTTGCGGTTTCGTGATTAAAGTAGCTTTTAATTTTTTTTTGTAAATTTGTTATTTACTGTTCAATGAAAAATGCAGTAAATACTTGAATTTACGGGAATAAGGCCACTATATGATGGATTAATAATCTAGGTGATAAGCGTTACTTCTTGGTACAACAATCCAGAGCCTTATGGTTTTTTTGCAGTAATATGAAACATGCTTCAATATTTCAATTATTACTATAGCTGTGCAATTTGGTTGTCCAAAAATTTTAAAAAATCTGGATAGGTGGCTTTTACTTCTTTAAATTAAAAAAAATCTGTTTTGAACGGCACATAAATTTATTCCTATGGTGCACTGATTGTGAAACTATAAAACTTACTTACTTATTCGCTTCCCTCTTATAACTTTCAGTGTCGAGGAGCTATAAAACTGTAGCTTCAAAATCTATTTTTTATATCCACAGATATAACTCATAAATATTTTTAGAAATATTAAGTTGTGAAATCGCTACTCCAACGAACGGTAACTTTTACACCTCTTTAATTTCCATACACTCCTAGTAGGCAATTTCTGAAAGGTTGTCGAAGGCTGATTTTTATGACTTGATTTTGACTTCCTACTCTTTTCCTTCTTACTGAAAGGGACTATTTTATCCAATGCAAGCAGATGTTCGTCCTAATATTATTATTATTACCATCGGTTTGGGAGGTTTTACTGCTGTAACCATAGTGACTCCTTTCTTGCTTTTTCGCTCGCACCTGCTTTGCATTTCTTATTTTTTTTTTACTTGAAACGAATTTGAATATTTGAATTTCCCTTAATAATTATAAAATATGCTATTATCGCTCATAATTTTTAATAATTTTGGTCAGCGTTTATTAAAAAGCTGTATACGATGCAACCTCAAATTGCGCTACTATATACTTCTATTAGATTTTTCGTCTTACTTTGTTTCGTTGTGTTGAGCTACGGCTTAGCGTTAATGTTATCTATGATTCTGAATCCACTGCCACATCGCTGAAACCTTGGCTTAGATGAAGTTAAAGTCATCCAAATGATTTCGACAAAATACTGTCAACTGCATATGAAACTAGTGTTTTAACAAAAAACAGTTTAAGAAAATATTGTTTAAAAATTATTCTGTCCAACGGCAATGCTTGTTTTGGCAATAACATCATAGTAAATAAATGCACGTACCTTCCAATCACTTTACAAAAGAAGGCGACACACAAGTAATTACTCCATTATTACAAACTGTATTTATATTAAGACCTACATACTTCGAACGTCTTTAAGCAAACTCAATAGTCCAGGACATGCATTTTACCAGAGCATACGCAACTTCACAAAGGTCGGAAGGATCGCTTCCTTCCACATCCTTGCAACCTCTCGTTACTTCAGTGTCTACGGAGTTCCTAAAAAAGTGTGGTCCAAGTCTGAAGAGGACATCATCTACTATGTCCCCCGTTTCGTCCATAATCCCAAACTTAAGAAACATGCATTTCTTGAAGCATTTTATTCTGGTGTCGGCGTTTAGCAAGGAGTCTATGGTCAGATCGTTGATTTCATCTGCTGTTACTCCAGCTTCTTCAATACAGGCTGATTGGTACTCGTTGAAGAGCTGCTGAAATTCCTGAAACAGAGTTCTGTAATTAAGCGAAACACTGATAAATAGAAAAACATGTATCTCTTATACCTCGTCCTGCTGACTTGTATAAGCTACAAAAACGAATATTACTATCATTAATGGGAATTTCATGGCGTTCATTTCAAAGTTGGTCTTATACTAGTAGTATGTGTGATAACGAATAACGAGAATTTCGTGTTTTTTTAGGAAAAAAATCACACATGAGTTCTTTATATAACCCATAATTTTACATGGATTAAAGCAACTATTGCAAGTCACCGAATAGAACAGTCATGTCGTTGTATCAATTCGTAAACAAGTAATTGATTTTTTACATTTCTAATCGCAGAATATTATGCTGGTAATTCATATTCTACCAAACCATAATGTGTAGCATGAAAAATAACTACTGGCTATATGTACAATAGCTTTTTCCCCGAATTGCTCACATAAAAGCTTCTACAGAATGTATTGTTGTCTTCTCATACGTATTTATACTATGATTTGTTACATTTTGAAATTAAAATTCATCTGCAAATGTAATTCTCAAAATTCCCTCACAGCCTATTATTTATTATATCGGGTAATCAAATAAATTGCTCGTCTAGCGTGCTGTGTCTCCATATAAGTAGCAATTTATTTGATTATGTGATTTTGGGTGAATGTAGTAGTTCTCAAATAACATTATCTAGGTGTCTACAAAAGTAATAATTTTTATTCTAATAACTTACTAATATTTATGCACAAGCTGGGTAGTTATGAAAACTTGCTAGAAATATGGCATATTATACAATAATCGCTCTCTCAGGCGCTGCAATCGCGCTGAGTTCGAATACCACCGCCTGCAATTTTTTTTAATTTGCAAATTGAAAAAATTCGCATTACTAAGTGTTTCCTTTTATTGTTTCAGTATTATTGGTAACGTTAAAATATTTTTACTTCCAATTTCTTATAATTTGTCAAAATGTTCAGTGCCACAACTTCCACTGCCGATGCCGACAGAAATTTGAGTAAGACCTTTTACAGATTTTTTAAATTTATGTTGGCAGTCGTTGGCAGTAAAAGTAACATTGTCATTTTTATCTAACAGTTTAAGGTTATATTAGTAATTTAATTGTAACAAATACAAACATATCAATTTAAAAATTTAAAAACTTGGTAGAAGCAAGTTCTAAGTCCCAACATAGAGAAATCCACAAAAACACACGCGAAGTATACTCAAGGCATAGACTACTTCCTGGTAGGAAGAGAAGACATGAGACTAATAAAAGACGTAATTGTGAAAAGAGAAGCGAAAATAGGAAGCGACCATTACTTAGTAAGAATGGACATGGAGGTGAAAAGAGATATACCGCAAGAAAAAAGAAGAAGAGTAATAAGAGAAAGCATCCGAGGTTACAGATTGAAAGAAGTGGACACGAGAAAAGAGTATCAAAGAATAATAGAAAGGTAATTAAAGAAAGAAACAAGGAAAAATTACTGGGCGTATTTAAAGCAAAGCATATTAGAAGCAGCGAAAGAAAACTGCGGAACAACATAAGCAAGCAACAAAGACCTACAAAAAACAGCATGGTGGTCAACGGAAGAGAGATACCTACAGATGAAGTCTAGGGAGGATTATGAAAAATATAAAAATAAAAGAACGGAAGTGAAAGACGAGGTAAAAAGGGAAAAACAGGAACGGTGGGTGAAATTCGGAAACACTAAAACAGCTCAGACAAAAAAGGACCAGTTGTTTAAAAAAACCTTAAAGATAAGCAAGGGGAACTATTCACAAAAGAAGAAGACATAATCGAAAGATGGAAGCAATATTTTAAGCATGTGCTCGAGCTACGAAGACGAAATGGAGGGTAGCAACGGGAATTAACAAAACCCCACAACCATAAATGATGACGAAGGCGTTGAACCTATTACAAAGAAAGAAGTAAAGGAGGCAATTCAAAAGATAAAGTTAGGAAATGCAGCAAGAAAAGACGGGACAACATCAGAGATGACAAAGTACATAGGGAAAACCGGTAAGGAAAGTATACTAAGACTAATGAACAACATAGTAAAACTAAAAAGAGCCCCAAAAGATTGGCAGACGGGTGTAATTGTGCCACTGTACAAAAAATGCGATAAAAGAGAGTGTAATAATTATAGAGGAATTACACTATTAAGCATAACAGAAAATATATGGGCAAAAGTGCGGGAAGCAAGATTGAGAAAGACGCAATAGATGATAGTCAATGTAGTTTTAGAAACTGAAGAGGAATACACGACAATGTTTTCGTTCTAAAGCAAATAAGAGTAAATGCAATAAGCAAATGAAGTGAAATTCGCATACGTTTCATAGACCTAGAGCAAGCGTTCGATAGAATTAAAAGAAAGAATATATGGAAGGCACTACAAAACAGAGGTATAACAACAAAAGAGATAGAGATCTTCAAAATATTATATAACAAGACAATACATCTGGTTAGAACAGGAAATGAGAAGTCAACAGAATTTGAAACAACGAGAGGGCTAAGACAGGTCTGTGTGCTGAGCCCGATATTATTTGCACTAATTATGGAAAATATTACACGTCTAGAGCAAGCGAGTTCCCATAGTTATGTTGGGGAGATTGCGCGATAAATTGCTTCCGGTGCTGTATGGTCGGTTTCGGAGATGTGGGTTTAAAACGCGGCCGATACCTTGAGAAGTTTTGTTCAACATTATTGTGTTGTATATATGTATATGTATATATTTGGTTGCGACGCGTATCCAAAGTTTGGGCGTGTCCAACAGTGCAGTGTGTTTTGTAGTGAAAATAGGTGTACAGATCAGGAAAAATTAGCGACAAAAGCAAGTGAAACGGAGCAGACCAGTACAGGAGGGTGTTAGAGTACAAAAAGCCGAAGGAAAATAAGCAGCTACCAGCTAAGCCAAATAGAAACAAGGTAGGATAGATAACACAAGGGTGAAAATTGCGAGGGCGTGCAGCACTCTCCGGGCGCGCGGACGCGAAGTGTCGGTCAAAAGAACTACCGCGTGTGCAATTCGAACGAAATAGCGGAAAGACAAAACTACTACGGGGAGCCAAAAGAACTACCGTCATAGGAAAGCGCAGCCAAGTGCAATGTGAAATAAGGTGGTGCGCGTTTAACGTAATAATCAGTAGGAAAGAGATTACGAACAAAATAACCGGTAAATAAATCAACCGCGTATAGTGATACGGTCAAACGCGCAAATTTAAAATAAAGAGCGGTTAGCGCGGAGCGAATACCGAATGGACACTTGCGACAAAAGTACGGAAAAGCGTAAGCGGCAAGGAAAAGAAATCCCAGACGTGTTTAAAAGGAGTAAATTATTAACTAGATCACCGGAAGAAAACGCAACGAAAGAAGAAAGTGACGGGCCAAAAATGGAAGACATGTTCGATACGATGCAAGTAATGTTTGACAGATTTATGGGAGAAATGCGAGCGGAAATGAAAAGAAATAATGAAACGCTACAAAGTAGCATATGCAAAGAATTGGAAGAGAATCGAGCGACAATAAGGAAAAACAATGAAGTGATAAAGAATCTGCAGGAAGAGCTGAAAGGGAGACAAGAAGAGTGGGAAGGGCAGCAGGTGAAATTGGAGAAGAGAATTATGGAACTAGAGAGGAAAATGGAAAACAAAGAGAGGGAAGGGAAGAAAAATAATATCATAATAAGCGGAATAAAAAATAAGGCAAGTGGTAAGAAGGAAATGGTAGAAGAGGCAAAAAGACTTGTTGCAGTAGAACTGAAAGTTACAGCCAATGTAAACGATGTGTGGAAGATAAGAGATGATATGTGGGGAATAAAAGTGGACAATTGGGACGAGAAACGGGAGATTTTTAGAGCGGCAGGCATCTTAAAGGGAAAAGGAATATTTTTAAACGATGACTTAACATACGAGGAAAGAAAAATACAGTGGCAGATACGGGAAAAAAAGCGAGAAGAAGAGAAAAAAGGCAATACGGTGAAAGTAGGGTACAAAAAATGTGGATCAATAATAAACTCTTTAATTGAAACCCCGAAGAAGGCAAAGTGGAAGAGGCTACAATATCAAAAAACTAAGTCAAAAGCAGAAGGACGGACCACAGAAGAAGACACAAGCAATGAATATGGCAAACGAACAGGCTACAAGTAGTGAATTAAGTTTAGGAACATGGAATGTGTTAGGGACCTTTTATGAAGGTGCTTTAAAAGATCTGGAAAACGAAGCGCAAAGATATAAGCTAGACATACTAGCAATACAGGAGACGAAGCAAAAGGAAAATTTTGAAATGGAACTGGAACATTATATATTCTTAAATAGCGGAAGTAAAGCAGCGGCAAGGATCTTCGGAACGGGGTTTCTTGTAGCGAAAAAAATAAAAAATATCATAAAGAATTTCACACCAATGACAGAGAGAATGTGCAATCTTAAAATACAAGGTAAATACAACAATATAAATATTATTAATATACATGCTCCAACTGAAGAGAAGGATGAGGAGGAAAAAATGAGTTTTACGAGGCGTTAGAAAACTTCTATGATTTGCTGCCGGAAAACGAGGTTAAAATAATAATAGGCGACTGTAATGCTAAAATAAGTAAAGAAGAGATATACTACCCAACAATAGGAAAATTCAGTAAACATGAAGAGTCAAATGAAAATGGACGGAAATTAATAGGGTTTGCAGCTGGGAAGAATTGCCGAATTATGAGCACGTATTTTCAGAAAAAAGAAATCTACAAGGGCACATGGAAGACTCCAGATGGAAGAGTGATAAACCAAATTGATCACATGCTGATACAAGAAAGATATGCAAGGTGGGTTGGCAATATAAGAACATATAGGGGAGCCGATATGGGGTCAGATCATTTTTTGGTGAAAGCAAAAATAAAATACGAAACAGTAATCATTGCAAAGAGACAAAGAAACCCACCAAAAAGCTAAAATTTAGAAAAATTAATGGAAGCTGATACAAGGACTACATATCAGCGAAGAATTAAAGAAAAATATGATAAAATAGGAGATGAAGGGACTGTTGAAGAAAAGTGGAAAAATTTTGAAAAAATAATAGTAACAGTAGCAGAAGAAGTAGTGGGTAGAGAGAGGAAAAATAAGGCGGAAAGTTGGTTCAACAGCGAATGTAGAAAAGAGCGGGATAAGAGACAAAAAGCAAGAGAGAGGATGATCCAAACAGAACACCCAGAGGATGTAGAAAAATACCGAGAAAAAAGAAGAGTAACAAAGAGCACATACAGAAGAATCAAAAGGGCTCACTGTGAAAAAAGGCTCCGCAATATGGAGGAATGTTACAAGAGAAAAGAAATTAGGAACTTTTATCAAGAGTGCAAGAAAATGCGTAAAGAGCCACATCACAATATCCTATTATGCAAAGATAAAGACGGGAATTTACTAGCAGGAGAAAATGAAATGATAAATAGATGGAAAGAATATTTTGAAGAAATCTTAAATGAAGAAACGGAAGCAGAAAACGAAAATGGAGTACTAGAGTTAGAGGTGATCTCTGCAGAGATAGAGGAGGAGCCAACAAGAGAAATAGTAGAGGAAGCAATAGCAAATATGAAGAATAGGAAGAGCCCTGGCAAGAATGGAATCTCAGCAGAGCTCATAAAGTATGGAGGCGAAGAGATAAGCAACAGGATATTTGAAATAATCAAGAAAGTATGGCGAGACGGCAGGATACCTGAAAGATGGAACGAGGCAGTTTTGATCCCTGTGTATAAAAAAGGAGAGAAAACCCGGTGTGAGAACTACAGAGGAATTGCGCTCTTGGACACGGTGTACAAAATATTAGCCTCAATTGTCAAAAACAGATTGCAGGTAATGGCAGAGAAGGTGATTGGTGAATATCAATGCGGGTTTCGTAAGAATCGTTCAGTAATGGATCAGGTGTTTGTTTTGAAAGAAATACAGACCACATGCTACGAGCATAATATAGAGGTTCATGCTATCTTCATAGACTTTAAAAGAGCGTACGATTCAATAAAAAAACAACAACTATACCAAGCGTTGAAGGATTTTGAGATACCAGACAAATTAATTCAGCTAGTGATGGTAACATTAAACGACACATCAAATACAGTCCAAGTCAACGGGAGGATGTCCGACCCCTTTAAAGTCAGCAACGGACTGAGACAAGGTGATCCCTTGTCCACAACTCTGTTTAATTTAATGCTGGAAAAGATAATCAGAGAAAGCGAAATTAATACCACGGGTCTGTTAACGAACAAAAGTCACCAGTGCCTGGCATACGCCGATGACATTACGCTTCTAGCGAGATCATCAAACGAGCTGCAAAGAATAACGCGGAACCTCGATAGGGCAGCGAGAAAGGCAGGGCTGATTATAAACGAAGAAAAAACGAAATATATGGTGATGGGTGGAAAAGCTGGAATAAAGCATGGATGAGAACACATAGAAATTAAACTAGAAAACAACAGGGTAATGAAAATAGACAAAGTGCAGGCTTTTGTATACTTGGGTGTTTTAATAACGGACGATGGTAGCAATAGCAAAGAAATAGCAGCAAGATTGGTGAAAGGGGATAAGTGCGCGGGTGCATTAAGCAAGATAATGAAGTCAAAAAGTGTATCGAGAAACGCGAAATTACGAATCTATAAAACGGTTTTAAGACCTACAGTGACCTACGGATGTGAAACTTGGGTGATGAACAAAGTAGAAAAAGAGAAGCTTGAAATATGGGAGAGAAAGGTGCTGAGGAGAATATTTGGAGGCAGAAAAACAGAAGACGGATGGGAAAGAAGAAATAACGAAGAGCTGGGACAGCTGTATGGAGAGACAATAATCACTCAATATGTAGGAGCACAGAGGATCAGATGGTTAGGTCACATAGAGCGCTTAGAAGACAACAGGCAGACCAAAAAAGTACTAAAAGCCAACCCGCAAGGCATAAGAAGAAAAGGACGACCGAGAAACAGATGGATGGAGGCAGTAAAATCAGATCTAAGAGATAAAGGCATAGTAGAGTGGAGAAAACTAGCAAAGGATCGGCAAGAGTGGAGGAAAATTGTCCAGCAATGGGCCTGAATGGCCTGTTAACGCATTATATATATATATATATATATATATATATATATAAAACAAAGTCCTTTTCACAGCTCGGTGGTTACTACACAAGACGAAGAATTTGACTGGGAAAGGGGTTATAGTCAACACCAATCTCAGTACTTGGGCAACGATTACAAGAGCTATTAATGGTTTGTTAAAATAAAACCACTTGATGCTAAGGTCGACTGTTTCGAAATATATTTATTCCATTCTCAAGACCTAAGGAGAGGTTACAGATAAGAAGCGATGTTTGTACAATGTAATTAGTTAAGATCTTACCTAACAACTTGCGGCACAAAACCGAAAAGGCACATGTAGTTCACAAAACATGTGACTAGATTTCAAATTTTAAATTTACAAAAGCAGTACAGCGAATGCAGCATATCACACAACAAAAGTAATGCTAGATTTTCCTGTCACCAGGTTACATGTTAAAAATCCACAAATACATTTAAAATTAATTAATTACTACAATTTTTATTAGTTTTAAGCCATAATGGCCGTCAATTTGATAAAATTGTTCAAACCCGATAAGGAATGCAAGGAAGTTATAAACTTTGCAGGTGACAGTCGTGGTTCGCGCATGCGCCTTACGATCGGCGTCGGTAGTATACCAGGGACGTTCAAAATGGAAAGGTACTGTTCGCTGGCACAAGTAAGGAAATTTATGAAATTTAATTAAAGGGTAAATTATTTATTTATGGGAAAGAAAGATATATTATAAGGAGAGTGAAACAGGTTAGGTTGAAAATTATTGACCCTCGATTCTAACCAGGTTGGGGAAAATCTAAAGAAAAATCGTTATTGGACATTGCTAACAGGAGGTGATATGAAACACTAAGGTTGTCAATGTCTGTTTTTGAATTAAGGGTGTTGTTACTGCCAAAAATGTGGCACATTTCAATAAATAAACGATGGTTACTATTAGATTCTGTTGTAATGATTTTGGTATTATCAAAATCCATCTCATGACCCGTACTGTTGACGTGACTAGCTAAAGCACAGGCCTTAGGTTTTACACGGGAATCACTTTTGTGTTGGGTAATCCTAGCTTTCAACCTCTGTGAAGTTTGTCCAATATAGGTGGACTGGCAACCATTACAATTTATCTGATAGATGACATTTGGGGTTAACATAATTGGAGTTTTATCTTTCAATTTGGAGAAACAATCTTTTATAATATGGTGGTGTTTATCTGCTATTATTATGTGATTAAATTTGTGGAAAACCCTTTTTATATATGTAAACCAGCGCCAGCGTGGCTCGGTGGTTAGAGCATTGGACTGCGGCGCGGAAGTCTGGAGTTCAAATCCCAGATCGATGCCTGGCGAGCGGCCTACCCAGTCGCTTTAAATAATTGGGGACCTGCGTTCCAAAGAATAAGGCCGTCCGCTCACTGAGACGACGCGATTACGACGCAACTGACAAGAAACTCATAATCAATAATCGCGTGGCGATTGTTCTATGGGTTTATGCACTTTACTGCACACTGCTGCGATTGCGATGCGATCGCGATGCAACTTGCACAAAATAATTGCTTGCGACTGTCAGTGCCAATTGCGAAGCGATTCGTTGCGTTAAAGTTGCGAGGTAACAATGCAAGGAATGTCAAATTAGTACAAAAATACCCTTATATTGATAACGTGCCTTTCAATCAACCACTTAAACCCTTCCACTAATACATTATAGTTCTCTTTTGACATTCGGTAATTTAATTTTGCTCATGTTGGGAGAGCTTTCTTGCTGCGATAAAATAAAAGTATTGCACACTTATTATTTTTGATATAGGTGTGAACGTGGACTTCCATTTCGGTTTCCTGTCCTTATTTCGTATGAATCAGTAAGCTACAACCACGACATTATCATCATCATCATTCGAAAACATTTTGCACCAGACTGAGAACAAATTGCTCTGATGTGCATAACACAAGTTGCCGTCGCGATCGCATCGTAGGTATGTCGTAGTTGCATCGTAAGTGGATCGCAGTCGCGTCGGTCCAGTGGACGGAGAGCCTAAAGGGTAATAATGCGGTTGTCTAATGCGTGATGCTCACCACATCACCACGTGTCATGAATTTGACACGCGACAGCCGGGTGTGATAGCGAGGATACGGAAGCTCTGGCCTTACGCCTTGCAGGCCGAGCTCCTTCATGGGGTGTTAGTGCCTCACCATTATTATTATTATTATATATTGTTATGATACATGATGCAGTATAATAAATCATAAGAAAGAAATATTAAAAAACTAATAAATTTGGAAGGTTACAATAATTAGATCTTGATGGACGTAAAAATTTGAATATGAATAATGAAAGTAATTGATACAATGAAAGGAGCCATTTGATAGTGCGATATTAATCGAATTAAATAACTTAATGGTTGTATAAAATGTTAATAAAGAACAAACCAAGGTATCATTAGACAAATGATATTTGGATTTATTCATACATACAAGATATTATTGGAGGTTCTTACAAGTAACTGATTTGATTTGGATATTTTGTGAGTATAACAAGAGACATCGGACTATCTGCAAAAAGGGAACAAAGTTAGATTTGGAACATCAAAATATAGCAACTTACCAGGAGTTACTTCGTGTGACAGTGGCATTCAGGAGGAACAAGACCTGGATTTTGGGAGCAGAGGAGTTGATTTGAAGGGACGAATGCAGTTGAAAGAATTTACATACCATCATAGGTGTTGCTGTTTGTAAGTGGGCAGTAGGTGTTGTGGTCTATGGACGTCAGATCCGGTATTGGTTGGATGTTGCTGCAGTGAAAGCAAGAGCAGTTATTAAGGTTTGTGTAGATAAGTTGAGAAGCATTTTGAATAACTGTCAATAAAATAAAGTGATAATATAAAGTGATATAGTACTACATAGGTGAATTGAATAATAAATGTGTTTATGTAAGATTCAATTGTCAATTACCTGGTTTGATGGGTTTTTGAGAGTCAGGTTTAGCGTTATATGTTATTGATAATTTTGAAATACAACTTCAAACTTCAATTAATAGAGAACTAGATTTGGCGAACCCACCCTGAAAATAAGAGCTCTCGATTTAAAAGCAATTATTGTTTGACATTTAAGACATTACATTAAGTAAAACATAGTTTCAACTGGTGAGCTATAGCACAATTTTTGGTTAGCATAACGTGGAGCTGATATAGTCAATACATAAATATAAAGTTGCACAACGTGGTACATTACAATATGTAAACCACCTTCCGAAATCTGATCTGCTCTCAATTTTGTACTCCCTGACGACGATGGGATATTTCAAGCTTCTTGCCACCTCGCTTATGTTTTTGCTCTTGAGGCTCTGGTGTTATTACGAAAACCACCTATAGAAAGGATTCGTAAGCAGCTTGGGTGTGCATTCGTCTAGCACTAGAGTCGAGAGGTCATCCTTGTGATACCCGTGTAACACCCTTAGATGATGGGTGAACACTACCCTGGCTAGCTCAAACCTTCGGCAGAATATGGCGTGAATAAGGACCAGGCGGCGGTTCTTAGGGTTACAATATACATATACTATATTTATACCCAATAGGGCGCCAGCCGTTATTCACAACAAACAAAAACAAGTCTAGCTAACAATTCACTTCACCACTTAGCTTGGATGTGTGTTGCTTCACAATCCTAAACAGAAAAAAAGCAGGTTCATCAAGGGTTACGTGAATAGACAAAAAATATATATACCAGCAGCAGTAATAATAGGTTTAACTATCACTAAGAGGTATCCAAATATTAAACTCGAAATAATAGTGAAAAGCTCAATAATTTTCGGAAGTAATAGTAGTAATATTTAACCTCAAGTAAAAACGTGGCGGACTACAGCAGTAAAATTAGTAAGAAATTGTATTTGGTGCCAATCCCAAATTTATTGTGTCAACCATAACACATTTGGCAGAAAAACAGTTTTGAAATCTAGAATGCTATGCAAATATTCTAGCGGCTGCGCTAACAAAAACGATCCTATCGCAGGCTATAATAACACTTTTAAAATACTTAAATTGAATCGAGATGCCTTTGAGATCGAGTTCGAGCAAAAAACTGCACAGTAACCTGAACACTCTCTGTGTGTGATTTCAGTATATTCCTTTTTCAAATCGCCATTGCGGCCAATACACCCTAAAAGTTTACTCTATTCGCACTTGAGAGTAACCAAAGGCCTTTGTTTATGGAACCATCACATAAATTAAGACAGGCTGAACCACCTGTTCAGTCAAAAAACAAGTCCACTGAAAGTTAACAAAAAACAGCATGCACTTACTGCGTAACTTCAACACAGGTCTCCTCCAATTGATAACGCGGCCGACAGGTGACAGCTCATTGGTAGCAGGAAAAGTACCTACAGCGCAGAAAATCCAGCGTGCAGGGATGTTGCACGGGGTCATCTCAACTGCAGCGTCATCCAGAAGCATGCAGGTGCAGCAATAATGGAAATTTCCAATTTAATTACTGAAGAACCATAACGAACGGTATGTGCTTACCCAAAGGTCGATAACAGACTCGAGTTTATGTGCGTGGCTGAAATTTATGTTCGCACATGTGATTGATGGCGAAACATCCTGCCATCGACAAGTAAATGCACCACCCGAGGTCGGGATTTACGTGGTACACATCCCAGTTGGTCACAAGTGGAAAATCCCAAGGATGACCTCCCGACTCGAGTGCTAGGCGGAGAAGAAAACCAGTTTCCCAAAAATTCGGCAATTTGCGTTGTTATCGCAAGGTGTCCGCATTCGTAATTTTAAAACTCCCTGACTGCAGCGAGCTCGGAAAATCACAATGGGAGCTGCGTACTACGAAATTAGGGATGCAAACGCCAAAAACGTCAAAAAATACAACGGGTTGTTACACGTACACGTACAGCTAAGCTGCGTGAGACATTTCTCACCGCCAAATAAGAAGAAGACCGCAAACTTCAATCCTGCAGTCTTTGAGGCATCTTCACTACCGAACCTAGGATCATCACGTCCTGTGGCTTTCTCATGGCTTCTCCTTCTCAGATTATGCATTCGCAGTATCCCCTTTACGATTCCATTGTGATCGAGCTATTTCTAACACGCGGAGGCGCAAAGCTGGAGAAATATCTCTCGTCTGTATGCCGAATCTTTATCGTAGTATGTCATTTGCAGTTTGCAGTACGATTCGAACTGGAGCTTTAACTTATTGTATTGCCTTACACGGCGATTAATTCTATTTAGGACTTTTTGGTATTTTTATAGTGGCTTTCAGATTCGACGGTTTTCGTCGCAATCAGTTATTTAAGGTTGGACACGTTCAACAACTACCCTTGAGCGCGATAATCTTATTTGTGATAGAGTACTGGAACTTTTATCTGTTACTCGGTGATGACTATAACATGAATTGAAGTGTAGTACTACAAGTATTTGGGCGCATAAGTAATCAAACCTCACATACGAATGTTGGCTCCCATACCCCGTTTTCCTTCGGTCACATTTACGGTTGGGGGCTTGTGCACGTGTAGGAAATTGAGATGAAAATGGTACAACACTTTGTTATTTATTCAGTTTACTTGAATTTAATTTTGCCAATAGAACTGTGTTCACGTATTGCAATGAACACAATTTAAGCTATTACAATTATAATAGCAATAAATAATAATTCAAGCATTTTAAACTTATTTTTTTAAATGTTCCATAAATGGCTAATTTGAACTCGCAATTGGAAAATATAGCATTGGCCTTGACATGATTTGTTTTAAAACAGTATTTAAAAATAGAATTAGCCTTGATTTCAATATAAAATGCAATCAGAGTAGGCTTTCAAATCAAAATAACAATGTAAGATCGATGTAAACAAAAAGAATTGGGAAGCGGAGCTAAGCTTTGAAGTACTATTTTGTGGAGTGTAGCTGGGATTTCGGTGGCTGTTTTTGAAGGTCTTAGCAAATTAGTAAGAGCCCTGGAAGCTTGAGGTAGGTAGTAACCTTTGTGGAATGCAGCGGAGCTCTAAGTGTGAGACCAAAACCTGAGTTGGAAGCAGTTTGGAAGGATCGAGCTGCAGGCATTCTACGAAGCATCTGTAGCTTGTGTAGCAGGCTAACGGCGAAAAAGGGGCCCCATTTGTCACGGGACTTGCTGCGGGCTCGTTTTAAGCTCTATTATCCATCGCAGGAGCCAAAATAAGATCGAAAACAGTTTATTCTGGAATTGAAATTACTGAACTTTCTGTGGCGTGTCTTTTTGTGTTTTACTTCAGGTCGAAGCGTCCCTTGAGCGTTTTTTTGGTGGCATGTGTTTACATGCGTTTTTGTTATTACCTAGGCAAAGCGTCTTACATAATTGCCGACCAATTCGTTAAAATCTAAGCCAACTTGGTTTTGTAAAATGTGATGTTGGATCGTAATATTTGACGTCTGTTCCCATTAGTTTAATTCCGTATTATGGCAATCGCAGTAGATAAATAAGCAATAATTAAACGGAACAAAATCAACGTCACCTTCACTACAACTACAATAAAATAAAACCATCGGTTAGAATGGCATCACTACTAACACATAAAGATTTACACCAACAGCTCTAGGCCTTTTGGTTTGAATCCTTTTGGAGGGGGTTTCCGGAAACCCACCCTATTCAGCAAAAAAAAAAAATAGCTGACAAAACTTCGCTACACCGTTAGAACGTTTCTGGATCGCAGTGTTTTGTTTTCAGAAAGCACCTTTGAGCATTACTAAGTATTTATAGACACTTCTAGTGTAGGAATAGCTAGAATTAAAATTAAATGTAGACTGTCTATGTTGGTCTCTATCCACCGCAATATGTATGTATGTACCTATGCATGTATTATTGAGATATGGAACAATGAAGAGATAAAAATATCACAGAGAAAATGGTGAGAAGCAGTGAAGAAAAATCTGATTATGAAAAGAATTGCGAATTTGAGGTAATTGTCAAGAAACAGAAAAAACGAAACATAGTAGCACTGATGATATTCACTAATACAACCATTTCAAGCCCATAAGCTTGGAATCATCATAAACAAGTGGGACCAATCATTTTGTTTAAAATGCTGAAGTTTCAGTAAATTTCCTTTCATTTAAATCCCTAATTAGTTTTATTATTTCTACCTGGAAATTGGAATCCATTAATAAAGGGTTAAATGTTAAACAAATATTTCTTAAATAGGTGGCCTATCTATCAATACTTAACCACTTTGCCTTGTTAAATTTAGCTCTATATCATCAATAAAGTTACTCTCCGGACATTTACGATTTATTGTTTCTCTCTGTCTATGCAAATTTGCAGTTTTCTGTCCTAATAATATTTTGAAAAAGCCATTAGGCAAGAAAATAATCCAATTGTTTTCCAAGTTTTGTAAACCACACTATATATTTAGTCAGAAGTGGCTGTTACAGTACTGATTCATGCTAAAAATCTTAGTGATTTCTTTCCAAATAATCTAAATACGTATAGTAGGACTGTAGCGTCATCTTCTCTTTTATGAGCAATCTAATTTAGTACGTTACAGAAATTGTTAGCCACGTAAGAGCTGCCTTCAAAGTTTGGGTTACGTAACAGCTGATGCACCAACCATAGTCTAGCTTCCCACCGACAGATGGCGAGATGTATATTATATCTATTTATGAAATTCACGACCCATTCAACCTGCTTATCAGATAATGGTGGTTTTATGAATTAGTAAGAGATGCATTACTGATGTAATTACACTAATAAACTTATTGTATTATATTGACTATTGTTTTTAAAACTGAAGAGTTTGAATTTTATATTCATCTTCCCATATTTGTACTAACTAACTTAACACAACTTATCACAAGCAGTAACTTGTATATGTAAGTTTAAAAACTTACGAAGGAGAAGTGCATAAACTTAAAACAATTTTAAACAATGAGGATGCTCATTCATAAATTATTTTTTGTTTTGGCTATTCATGATGTCTAAACAGGTTATGGCTATCTTTTATTTATGAATTATGTAATAAGCGATGTAATAAGTTAAAAACGATGTTTAAGTTATTGTAAAGATAACCATAACTAGGTTCACATAATGAGGCTGCCGTGACAACCAACAGTTTCCGGTGATTCCGGCGGGTTTCCGCCGCTGCTCCGTCTTGGTGCCTCCGGATTAGAGTTATGTAGCGTCAAATTCACGTGTGTGTTTTCGGGTGTTTTATTATATTCTCGAGAAGGTGTTTCCACCCATCCGGGAGCCCCAGGAAGCGGAAGAATCTCACCTTAGCGGACGAGCGGCTTGGGAAGCTCGTCTTCGTTTGTTGCTTTTGGAAACTATAAAGAGCACAACAGTTAACGTTGAATAACTTGACGGAACGCTTTGTGTTAATTACGGCTAACGTGTCTATGAGAAAATGTAAATTTAATGATTTACTATGTTATAGATACGCCTCGCACACACCTTCTTCCTTGTCGTTATGTTCTTAGGAATTCCATTCATTAACCACCGCATGTGTGAATCGAACCCGCATTATTCTTGTGAGCAAACTTTGATCTTCATCTTCAGAACTTTATTTAACCTCACCAAGGCTGCCAGCAAAATCATCGACCTCTTTGTTAACATTGGAAAGTCTGGTGAGGCTTAAAAAGTCAACCTAGAAGACAGAGAACATTCAAATTCAATCCTGTGCGCATCAGGTTCTTCTTATTATCTTCCCTTTCCTCTTTCCGTATTATTTCGAAATATTGTAACATAATGAGTATCTTTTTTGTACAAAACTAGACACCATAGTGCAATATTGGAAATATCACATACTGAAAATGCACAGCAAGGCATCTATTCGTTCCACACTTGTATTTTCCAAGTTCTTAGTTAACCTTGTAGAACCCTTTGACAAGAAATAGTAACAAACTAGAATCGCATCAAACTAAAATATAATATTTTTAAGACAAGGTAAATTGTATTGCATTTCTTGTGCCAGTTTTAATTGTTACTGAACGTGAACACTCAGTCTCCGAGCAGTTGATGAAAATAATAATGTAAGTACGGAAAACTTTTATCGCCTAGGAGTCTGTTTATTAAAAAAAAAACTAATTTATGTTGGCAGAGATGAGTAAAGATACTCAATAATCTAACCTGCACAATTTTGACAGAATCAATTAAAACTTACAGAATGTTTAATACTGAATACAAAGTGCTGCTGTGTATAGAAAATAGAGGAAATCACTTCAAACAGCTGTACCTGTTTTTGTTATTAACATTTTTATGTATTCAACAAAAATATATTTGTTAAAATGACTTTACTGATATAACCTTAAACTGACAGATATAAAATACCAACGTGACTTTTAGTACCACAACTGCCAACATACATTTTTAACAAAACAATCCACAGCCCGTAGAGGATAAGTTTTCGATCATATGGTACTACAAGCCGACCATTCGCTCGACGATAGTATACTGCTGAAATCTCCTTCAAAACTGTGCATTTTAAGGTGCTTAACAACGTGATGATTGACAAGTTACATTCATTCTCGCCTACTATTTTCTTCATATTTTGAAAATTCACGCAAGATCCCATCTGCAGATGTGATATCCACAAAACCAGTTTTGTTTTAAATGAGTTTAGAGTTCCTATCATGCGTGTCTGTTCCTTGCAGCTCCCCGGTTTAAAGAAATGAATTATTCCATGATGTCTGTGAGAAAACTCACTGAACCCTAGAATAAACGACCATTTCTAAGCACCACAGCGTTAACTAATACTATATATTCAACTGAGTTAACAAGTAAAACCAAAACAGGGTCACTATAACTGAAATACATTTATATTTAAACAATATCCACAAGACACCAAAGTAACTGTTTTTATACGCGAACATGCAACTGCATGAAAGTTCTATTACGCTCGCGGTATTTCGCTACGTATCGCTATGTAATATGACGCTGCCGCTCAGGGCTACGGTTAACGTCACAAGTTTCAACCGTAGCTCCAAAAACGTTTCTTGGTTTGAGGCGCAAGCTAATGCAATATGTAATGCAATGCAAGCCGTTATTTTTGGTGATTCCGAAAAAGTAAAAAGGGACAACCTTTAATAATTGCGTGAAAGTACGCAAATTTACGGTTTTGAACGTTTGCACGGGTTCTCACTTTACTACAAACCGGAGACTGGCTCTTTGACGTCGTCCGCTTCCAGGAATTGTGGCACCTTGCCAGCGCTCTTCGCTTGTATGTAATCCTCTATTTTCAGGATCCACGAAACTACGCTGAGATTTGACTCACGCTGATGCACAGTGACACAATTCGATACCGTAAAGGGCTAAAGTGCCCATTGCAGGTGTCTCACAACAAATTATCTTCCTTCTGATTAAATGTGTCGCACTCAATGCTTCTTTTGCGCTTTAACACACTAACTTCCGGCAACAACTACACACTTAGCACCGCGGTTCGCTCCGCCGAATGCATGCGTATTTGTACCTAAGTTACATCTATTCAAATTATATATTAAACATCAACAATTACTATTACACAAGTCTCAACAGTGTGATCAACTAAAAAATTTGTCAACGTTAACCATAGATATAAATATAAAGACTACCTATTAAACTATTACTAGTATAATTTATATTGCAATTTGTAATGTAATGTCTGTATAGTGACAAAAAGGACAGTTAATGATTTCAAAAGCATGCAACTATTCTCATTTTATTATCCCTTGCTAGCACATGTATTTTGTATTTTTAATGTATTTTACTATTTTTTATGTATTTTACTATCTATTTCGCCATGATTCACAACTGAAGATTATAAATTACTTTTACTTATTAGACGCACACTTAGTGCCGGTTCTACAATGCAAGTCAGCTTCATCGACATTTTAATTTTTGGCGTTAATTTTTTCAGACTTAAAAATCTTGTAAGAAATTTACATTTACTGAGCCAACGTACTTCAGTATGCAGGATGAGACCAGATTTATCTTCAATATTATCTGCTCGAATAGAGGTGATTATTTTTGTAACTATTTTAATAACGTTTCCAAAGGGCAGTATTTTATTGCGCAACGCTCGCTAATGGGTGAAACAGTGATAGGACATTAAGTTTGGAAATTAATGATCTCTCTTGCAGAGGGAAATAAATCTATTGATATTACCAACCATTCCTGGTGCCCCATCAGTGATTATCACAGACAGATTGTGCAAAGGCATATCTATCGACTTGGCGTATGTTTTGAGTATATTATAAATATCATCACCCCTTGTTCGTCCTTTCTTGGGTAATATTTTCAGTAGATCCTCTTTTATACTGAAGTTACTAGATACCATTCCCTTCATAACTGCTAACTGTGCTATTCCTGATACATCTGTTGACTCTTGAAATTGTAAGGAGCACCAGTCACATATTTTCACTTTTTAACTGAGTTTCTATGTCCGTTGAAACTGCTAAATTAATGGGAACAAGCTTTCGTTTCGTAACCAAATAACGGCGAACACACACAAATTGTGCGACGGGCGCCATGGTGCCCGCGGACAAAGGTTTGGGAACCCCTGCGTTTAAATAATTGTTTTAAAATTTCTAAATTTGTCCATCCCAATTGGGTGTTAGTTTGGCAACGTGACTAACTCCTACATTAATGCAATGTTTGCAATGTAGGTGGGTTACTTTGCCATATAAAACTATTATTCAGTATAAAAAAAATTGGCAAACATCCATCTAAAATAGCAGTTTTTGTAGAAATAATACAATAATTTTTATAGGTGAGGACAGAATAGTTAATATAACAAAACAAAGTCTATATTTCTTAAATAAGTAAGAAAATAATAGATAATAGAGAAGTATTACAAAACATTTGGTAATATTAATATCAAAAAGTAAAACATTTGTGGACGACGACACAGTTTTAGGTATTGGAAGAAAGTAAACTATTTCATTCTCAAAAATATGCGAAATATCAGCAAAATTTATTGTATAACTGCCTTCTCAAGTACTTTACTTCAACAAAGTTGTTCTCGTATATGTCTAAACATTTCACCTAGTAATGTTTGAAGATTATCAAACATCTCCTTTTTTATTTTCAAAAGCATTCAGTCAGCACAAAACTGTCAGTTTCAATCATTTCTTTGTCCTCATTGTATCTTTTATCCAGATTTTCAGTTTCTTCCACCTCATCTTCGTTTGTACTTTCATCTTCCTCTCTTTCTAATTTTTCTTCACTATTATCTTCCCAATCCTGAAGCATATCTTCGTAGCTGACCAATTTTCCAGGTTCTGCCTTTATCAATTATTTAGAATTTTACGTTTAGTATTAGACTCTGCAGGACGCCTGTTTGACTTTAAATATTCAAGAAATACTTGATTTAAGTAACAAACGACTTCCGGGATTGGACGGTGTCATAATTGAGATCGAAGAACTCAACGTTTCGCCCACTTTCGTAAGGGGCTCCAATCCTGGAAGTTGTTTGTTACTTAATGACAATAGCCGTGAAGGCCTCAAAAATACTTGATTTGTTGTTCCTTGAATTGTTCTTTCTTTTTCTTTTTGAGGCATTCTCTTCAATACTTAATTTCTATGTGTCGGCTAAATCCCGGTTCCCCGAAAATCATTTTTTATAATAGACCTCTCATTAACTTTAATCTGCTCTATAAGGCGCTTTAATAAATTTGGGAATGTTGATTTATTGAGTGTTTGGCCTCTTAGTTTTTTTGCTTGTATTCTGTTAGTGGTCTAAAATAGCTCACAACAAGTTGTCTGTCAGGTGAGTAGAATCCAGGGGTAAAAATATAAATCTTATACTATTTCTCTTACAAAGATATAACCTTCTATGTTGAAGTAGGATGATAAGTTGTCGCCTATTATGACTTTTTTGACGTTCTAGAAACCTTTCCCAGGGAACTATAATATTCGTGGACCAATCTTCAAAAAAAAAACTATCACACCATCCCGATTTGGTCCTGTTGTATCGCATATTCTTTGGTCTACCCAAACACTATTGATCATAAATCCTTTAGGCTTTATAAATCGTGGTAAAGCCTGGCCTCATGCTGTTACAAAACAATCATAGAAATTGCAGTTTTTGCTGAATTAAGGACTCGTTCGGGGTACTTTGATTCTCGACGAAACATGCACTGAAATGTACCTGCGTCATCGCTTAGTTTAAAATTCTAGCAGCTGGTCGGATTCCAAATTAGTTTCGAAATTTTCAAAACATATGATATCTTCTTCTGTTTTCCAGCTCCTTGTCTTTTTTTTATTTTGGCAGAGCCTATTAGATGATCGTTCTCTGTTTCTCTGCAGAATATTTAAACTCTATTCTTTAACTTAATCTAGCATTAAATTGTATTATTGCGATTCTTTCTCGATCCAAGTACTACTTCACAACTATTCGTAGATAGAATAAAGTAGCAATCAACAAAGAAATAGACTTGGGTTCTTTCGAGAGTTTCGAAAAGTAAAGTTGAGGCACCAACAGTTCCTGTAAGCTTTATTTTATATGGTTCGGTTTATTAAATTTAAAAAATATCAAAGTTATACAGTTTTACTTAGTCTAGCTTAAATTAATATCGTGAAACTACACGCTAAGTGTCCTTTCACGCACAATATTTAACCCGTTTTTGTCTGTTTATTTAATACGATAAAATACTGTTGTAAACTAAAATACCTTAACCTCACCACAAGTTCTTTGTGCAACATCAAATTCTAAAATTAATTTGCTTGGTAGCTCTTCACTGAATTTAGTATAAACTACTAAAGTTTATTTTGCTTTTAATAATGAATATCAAGAATAAGCAAGTATGCAAGCCGCACTTTTGATTTTTATTTAGCAGATAGTCAAATGACCAAAAAATTGCTAAGTGTGGAGATACACTTCTATTTTTTTAATGAACATTACTGCTTTGTTTTAAATTTATGGCAACGTCTGATGTGTTTTTGAATTTAATATTCCTTCTTTTAGCGAATTGCAACAAAGGAATGAAATTTAAATTACGACAAAAATATATCAAGCATTTTCATTCAAACTGTGCTAGACAGAGTTCGCAAGTTGAATGGAATTCTGTATACATATTACAAATGTAGAGTTCTTTTGCAAAATAATTTTTAGTAACACTTTCTTGTAATGGTACTTTTCCGCGTGCCCTTTACTTTACTTTACTATAAATTGAGATTGCTCTTTGTTTGCTAGTTTACCCAGTCGTAGAAGCACAGATCTGCTCTTACCTCAGTGCAGCTAAGGGTATTTCTCAATATAGATAGTTCTGGCTTGCCCGTTATAACCTATAATTCTGTATTCATTCATGCAGATCTTGTCAGAAATAAAACCCAAACAGTTTACATGAAAATATATACTCTGTAAAAGAACATACATGCATGAAAATAGTTAAAATGGGTACGCAATGGTAATATACAGATGTTATATGCTATCAATATTAGCTCGGAAATGTCCACGAGCTTACTGCTGAAGGTACATGCTACACCTTAAATAGAAGTATGATTGTCAATCCGCAACGCAGAGTCAAAATCAAATCTTGCAAACAAGGCGTACTTTCGCGCACAAAATCCACTTAATGCGGCTCTGCCCCCGGTAGCTTGAAATCAGAATCACCGGATAATGCAAGCGCTTTGTATTGACGTGCTGATTCAGCAACTACGCACATTGCTTTCCCAGCATAATTCGCTGTTATGATTATTTATAAGAACTAACCTTGCCTTAAAGTTGTTCCAAATGATCTCGTACATTTACAAGATCGACTGCTCCTTTGAAGCTGGCAAAGCGGCTTCCTGCTATGAAGAATTATTGGTATCTCGGTGTTGATTCCAAGGTAGATGTCTGCTCTCAAGGCTGTATTTGGGCTCAAGAGTCACGAGGCGTCGACTGGCTTAACGCTGGACAACACTAAAACTTTCAATTGCACTTTTTAATACTTTGCGTGGCGTCATTTTTATTTTGGACGTTTTGGACGCTTCTCCGTCGCGCACAACTTTCTTTGATTCCACGAATAACCCCAACGACTGAATCAGCTGGTTTGTCCCGCACAATCTCATGCGTGAAACACTCGTTGCGTATTTTAAATGCATAATACGTTTTAACCTAATTATTACAATGTAAGAAATACAGTTTGGTTTCAATATAGCAAGGTGATTATTAAATACCAAGGTGACACGAACTGGTCCGTTACGCACTGAATATCAAATATGAATGTTTCAATATATAATGCCACACTTGTTACATGTTGACGTACACGATGATAATATGAGAAATATATAACACAGGAAAATTTGTAAAAGTATGAAAATATAACATAAAATGAAAAGAAACTCACAAATAATAGCCAGTAATGCTATTACAAAACATGTATGTGCAGTAGTAATTTAAATATAGAAGTCCAAATGAAAAAGTAAAGGATTTTTTATGTAAAGTTAAATAATTTATCGTATTTAAAATACTAAAAGCTAAATAAGTTCCTAATGTTGTCCCAATACGTATTTCTAATAATAATTAAAAACCAATATTTTAGTTCATCAAATACTGAACTACATTTGCAACAAAACGTTTTAATTATTTCTTGTAACACTACGATATTAATTAACTATAGTGATGTATGTATCTACTAGCACACTGGAGCACACAAAATATTTCTAAATTTACTAGTTTGCTAAAATCTGACATAGAAGCTGGAATATAGTCTAGTAAGATGTTGTACATGTAAAGGCTGGTTGTAATGAGAAGCACAAATTAGCAAAAAGTAAACGAGGTGACATTACAAATACATTATTTTAAAAAAATGCAATATTATAATAAAAAATAATAGTTAGGTGTTTGAACAAAAATTGAATAAAGTGATGTTTCCTAATCAAGCGTACAGAGTAAAGGAATTGAACGGAATATGGAACACCGTTTTATATTTTTTGAAGAAGCCAAATAGCGCAGTTGGTAGAGCATTAGGCTTGCAATAAGTAATTCCTCGGTTCGAATCCCGCAGTGGGCGGAATTTTTCCGAATACTTCGCGATCGGTATTGGGTTTGGTGGAACAATTTGCAGTTAACCAAATTAACTGTGCTCTACTCAGAACCACAGACCTAAGAAATAGAGTAACAAGGTCAACACATCACCATGCCGCACACGTAACACAATGGTTGCTACGCAAGCACGAAAGACGCGCTCCAACTTTGTAACCCGAAACTGGGCCAGGTTGGGCATTGCACCGCTAGATGCTAAAGCGTATAAAGCACCAGCCTCTACATTGCAAGGTAAAATCAGATTACCGATTATACATACATACATATATATATACAAACATATATACATACATATATACATACACACATACATGCATACATACATACATGCATATAATAATGTAAATACATAAATTCTGCTAGTTACGGTCGTTTTTAGAAAAGGATGCCTCGAACGTCGTTGAGTCTATAGGGGTTCCTAAAACTATGATAATACATGGGCAATGTTTAAGGCGTGATTTGAGAAAAACTCTGATTGTTTAGCCCCATTCGAGCTATTATGGAATATCTCTGTTTAACCAAACAGTCTTGTTACGACTTACGCAATTTGTCGTATACTTTTACAAAACATTTGCGTAAACGAAAAGAAAATACAGTCCATAAGAAGCGTGCCTGCAAAAGCCCATATTTTGCCTTTTGCATTGAATTCTTTTATAGGTTTAGGGGATTTTCGCAGAGATTTTCCAATTAGTTCTTATTCTTCGACAAAGTTATGATTTTGAAAATTTTCTACCACGTGTTGCTCCTTTCTCTTTTTAATTTTTGACAAAGGGATACATCAAGTGGGGTAACAAAGTTAACTGTTTGACGCTCATAGGTTTTTAAACAGCATGGTGGATCCATAAAATCTGCTGAAAACCCGTGGTCTTAATATAGACCCATACTTCAAACAATATATGTCAAAGCTCCACATTTTAGTTAGAATTTTGTAAGCTTCAAATCATAAGAAGCTTGGTGCGCAATGTAATCTTTCACCTTTTTGTTTAAACTTGCAATACAATATAAAACGGCATTTGATTTTGTTCCACCTGAGCTCATCGACAGTAATTAACAATCTCTCAATATACATCCAATTTGAACGTTTTGGTATGGTAATGGTTACTTGTAAGTAGCTTTAGTTAAGTTTTGAATTCCGTCAGCGTTCGGAAGCTTCTGTCATCTGTAAATCGCGCTTTTCTTATCCTGCGATTTTTTGAGTTTGCAGGATGGGTGCTTTGGGCGTGCAGGGATTCATTCGCTCAATGCCAACGTCCAACAAAATGTATTCGATGCTAAGCGTTTACGAATAAAAGGCCATGGACGGCAGTAAGGAGCTAGCACCGTGAAGCTAACGATTGGGTTCTTAAATGTAAAACATGTTCGGGTTTTTTTGATTTGCGAGAAATAAGTGTTGAATCATATTACGAATAAAATCAGGAGGCACTCTGGAACCGTCAAGTTGTATTCCGACATTTGTGTATCGGATTGCAATGTCAAACGCTGCTAGCTGCGTATTCCGCTTGAAGACGGCGACGGTGGATTTTGACGCAGAATAGTATTTGCATATTAAAGACAGTAATTTTGGTTTTTTATGTTGGTTAAATGTAAAAATTGTTTTTGAGATGCAGTTATATATTGTTCGACTTGTAAATGGGCGTAGAAACTAGCTAATGCCTCCTCTGGTTAACTGTCCGAAAAATGTCTTAAACCAACACTTAACGGCCGGTCTTATAAAGAACTCTAATCTGACGTTAACTTTAATTCGCTGTTAAAATCAACAAAAGCGCATCAAAACGTTAGTGGTTATGAAATTTTATTCATTAGTAAACAAATTTTTATGCGCTTTTGTTTACTTTAACAGCGAATTAAAGTTAACGTCAGATTGGTAGCCTTTATAAGACTGGCTCTAAATGTTGCAATTCAATTCAAATAAATCAAACGAACAAATTGAGTAAAAATTAAAACAAATTGAATTTCAGTTCAGGTACAACAATACAATATGGGACTAATTGCGTGTAAATAGACAAATAAGAATTAATGTTAAATTATAATTGATACAAATGGATTGCTATGATGAAAGTTCATTCTAATAAAGCGTAATGAAATCAAATCGCCCTTTCTGAATTACAATCAGGTTAAGTGTTTAACCGCTCCTACAAAATATTTCTGTTACCATTGATACTTCTGGATTACAAATAAACAAACGCATAAAGGATTTTATCCAACACCTCCATATAATAACACTATTATTATGTTGATTTTGCATAAGTAATGTGAAATATTACTCACTAGTGAGAGAATATTCAAAAAGTCACTAGTGAGAGAATGTAGAAAGATACCATGAATAATAAAATTAGATGCAACACTATTTTTTATTCAAATTAACATTTGGAACCCCCAGGGCCTCCTTGGAGAGGGGGGAGCCCCAAGGGCCCCCTTGGAGTGGGGCGTAGCCCCGAGGGCTCCCTTGGAAAAGGGCGGAGCCCCGAGCGCCCCTTGGAGAGGGGTGGCGCTTCGAGGGCCCTATTAGAGAAGGGCGGAGCCCCGAGGGCCCCCTTGGAGAGGGACTGAGCCCCGATTTCCCCTTGGAGAGGGGCGGAGCCCCGAGGGCACCCTTGGAGAGGGGCAGAGCCCCAAGGACCCCCTTGAAGTCCTTGCAGAAGGGCGGAGCCCCGAGGGCCCCTTGGAGAGGGACGGAGCCCCAAGGGTCCTTTTGGAAAGCGGCGGAGCCCCAATAACCCCTTAGAGAGGGGCGGATCCCCGAGGGCCCCCTTGGAGAAGGGCGGATCCCCGAGGGCCCCCTTCTTTGGTCAGGTGGGAGGCAGCGGCGTAGTGTGTAACAGAACGGAATGGCCCAACGTAATAGGCCTAAAAATGGTAAATTGAATAGGGTAGACAGCACAATAGCGCGCACAGCTCCGTTTGGTATGGAGGTGTTGGATAAAATTTTGTATTAAACTCGTGTGGAATTACACATTAGTCACTTAAGAAAATTAGCCACTCGACCTAACGGTCTCGTGGCTAATATTTCTTGCGTGACTAATGTGTAACATTCTACACTCGTCTAATAAATAGCTATTAAATGGACAATTTTTACTTTTTAATTATTAAATTAAAACCTACCAGGTCGTTATTGCGCAATTCTAGTCATTTTGCTTTTTATGTTTTTGTCCTATTATGTACATAAAAAAGCTTTCGATAGCCTGAATAGGGAATGCATATGGGCCACTCTGAGAAATAGAGGCATACCCATGAAAATAATTAAACTAATTAAGGCAGGTTATAGCGATTACGAGTGCAGAGTAGCAGATAAGGGTTATTTATCAACAGCCTTTCGATCAACTACTGGAGTACGGCAGGGTTGTATCCTATCACCCATACTATTTATATTAGTGTTGGATGAAGTTCTCAGAAAAAGTGTCGACAGCGAAAAAAGAGGAATAAGATGGAAACGAAATGGGACTCTAGAAGATCTTGACTTTGCCGATGATTTGTGCTTGCTGTCACACAACGGACGTCACATGCAGGAAAAAATAGACAAATTAGTGATGGAATCAAAAAAAGTAGGACTGCAAATAAACAGACAGAAGACCAAATTATTGTGTATAAATGTGGATGTTCCCCAGAGTATCAGGGTGGAAGGTGAACAAATAGAGCGTGTAGATGAGTTTACGTACTTGGGAAGCGTGATGACGGCAGAAAACGGTGTGCAGAAAGATGTGGCAATCAGAATTAATAAAGTCAGAAGCGTGTTCATTAGGCTAAATAATATATGGCGTGCGAGTAACTTAAATATAAAGACTAAAGTGAGAGTGCTTAATTCTATCGTGAAACCAGTGCTGCTATATGGAGCTGAATCTTCGTCGATGACAAATGTGATAAAGCAGAAGTTACAAGTCTTTGTAAATATATGTTTACGTAATATCCTGAAAATTTGGCGGCCAAATGTCGTCAGTAACGAGGAACTATGGAGAGGAACTGACCAAGTGGGTATAAGTACCTATATAAAAAGGCACACGCTAAGGAAGGACAGGAAGGTGATTAGTCGAAGTGTTTTGTACTGGAATCCGCAGGACTACAGGAAAGAGGCCAGCCAAGGGCTACATGGAAAAGAACAGTTGGAAAAGAGACTAATAGGTCAACACCTTGAACAACTCGCTCGCGTGAAGAAGGACTGGAAAAACTATATCAACACCCTATGCCCCTTAAGGGGATAATGGGTTCTACTACTACTACTACTACTACTACTATATACAGAATGTAATAATTATTTGCAAATACATAAGCTTTGAGGAGTTCTACTGGATTTTCGGGCGATGGATGCTGAATTGTACCGCTACTTCTCTCAATATGGGTACAATTTTCTCGCTCCTGCTCGGCTTATAAAATCGCTGAATTTGGTATAGCACTTGTACAGCAGCTAAATTCAGTTGCATTACGTTGCTTGACCTTTATTTTACTCTCTGCTGGCTCGTAAAAGTAGCGATATGTTGCACGGTTGGGGGGGGGGGGGGGACGCTCAACTACTTCTTCACTTGCAAAGTTGTTAAATCGCGTTTGTGTTCACTCCACAGCTCGTGGCACTAATGTTCGATGATTTGTACTAATTACTATTACAATAGGCAAATAATTATACCGGTTAGAAATTTATGCATAGTCTATTTATTGGCTCTTCTTATCTGTATAGATTAAACACACAGTGTGTCCCCGGATAGGTGAAACGACTCTTGTGAAAGGCAAAAAATTCTCGATTTAAGTTTTCATTTTTTGGGTTGAAGCCCTGCCTGGTTAAAGGCGAATTTCTAACATAATTTCAGTTTTGAAAAATCAAGTAGGTATGCCGTGGAAATTTTCAAAAAACCCATTTTTCTGTAAGGTAAAGTGCATTTTATGTGGCAAATACGACAAAAAGTTATTAAGAAAAGTTGTTTAGAATCAACATCTAGGCCCTTATACCAAATTTCAAAATTCTCGGGCAACTTTGATCTCTCACAATTTATTTTTTGTTTAGGTCCCTAATTAAAGAATTTTACATTTAACAAAGATTTTTATTGGAAAAACAAATACTTTTAACAAAGTTCTTTTTTCATAATAGAAAAACTTTGTTAAAAATAAAATTATATGATTTGGGAAATAAACTTGAAAGAAAATGTGAGAAATCAAAGTTGGCCGAGGATTTTTAAATTTGGTATAGAGGCCTAGATGTTGATCCTAACAACTTTTCTTAATAACTTTTTGTCGTATTTGTCACATAAAAGGCACTTTACCTTACAGAAAAATGGGTTTTTTGAACATTTCCAAGGCATACTTGATTTTTCAAAACTGAAATTATGTTAGAAATTCGCCTTTAACCAAGCAGGGCTGAACCCCAAAAAATAAAAATTTAAATCGATAATTTTTGCCCTTCATAACAGTCGTTTCACCTATCCGGGGACACACTGTATATGTATGTTACTACATTTGAGTTTTATTATTATTGTCTGTTAATCTGACTTCAACCCACGACCCATCACAGTAACTAATAAGGGTATATTCCTTACTTGCTAAGATTATTTACCACTAGCGGACAGGAACACTGTAACACCGATGAGTGTGGTAAATGACAATAAACGAGCTACTTAAACTTCTTACATACTATAATTATCTCATAGGTTTTACATGATTTGTTAAGCTACCTATTATTATTTAGATACTAGCTACTTGATACTTTCCTTTTGATAAATTTTGGAAGAAGTGGACAAGCATTTTAACACCCTTGTAACTCTGCTCTTGATTGTTGCTTGTAAGTTTCTAATTCCTAGTTCATTTAATATATTACTAAATAGTATGCAATAGTGCTAAGCCTGGCCTATGTTTCCGTCATTTCGTGTTATTTTACCTAAACTTTACTAAAGAAAGTCTTCTTTAACTTAATTAAATTTTATCTAAAGACACATACCTAACATTTTAAACTAGTTACACAGTTATTAGGCGTAAAAGGAGAGGTTGAGAGAGTTGCCATTTTTTAGAGTTACAATACACATTGCTTTGATCCCTCTGATAAATTTATTGACATTTCGCCGTTGTCTCTGATATCAAGTATCTGTACTCAAGATTTCGCATTGCACAGGCGTGGAAAAATCATTTTAAGCAAAAACTATATGTACCGCTGCCAATTACCAGACTTGATATAATTACGTCATTATAAGGAGCCTCTTGCCAGGAATAGAAGTCGTGCGTTATCATTTTGTTGTAATAAAGCTTGTTAATTACCATCACAACAAAAGTAAGCCACAATAAGATTATGTACCTAAAAAGGTTGCTCTAAAGGAAATCTATATAAGTATATTTATTTTAAACATATGCAAAACGAAAGTTTAAGTGCAGTTTTAATGCACAAACATTGGATAATTATAGTCATTATAAATTAGCAGATATAATATTATTTAGATTTTTAAGAGCATATTCTTTGACAACATCTTTCGACATTAGATGCACCCTTCTCCGAAGTTGTCATCAAATTAGAGAGTATTTGATTTAGAAGCCAAGAAAATGTCAGTGCCTTGAAAATAATTCTTTTATCATTTGCATTGAATTTTTTGATATTCAACTAACTCTTCTTCTATTTTTAAACATTTGCAAAAAAGTGATCTTGAACAACTTGCTACAAAAATGCCAAAAAGGGTTCTAATAGTGCCGATATTCTCTATAAGAAAAACTTCTTAATGATGTCTATTGAAAACACTATAAAAATTATGTTTAATGTAACTGAAAATATTTTATCGATGTAATTTCAACTAACTTTGCGAGAGACATAAATAAATTGCAATCTCCGAACGCTCTAATCGGCAGAAGCACAAAAATAAAGCCAATGATAATCTTGCAACACTTCAAAATAAGCCGGATAGCGAACTATGAATACCCAAAATTGACAGTAACCAACTACGTTCAACGGGCCAGCTGAAATACGTCATTGGAAGGGTTGGATTAACACTAAAATAATAAAACAAATAAGGGCGCCACCAACTTGTAATTCAACAACTTGCAAATTTAAGTTGGAAGATTCCCGGTGATCTAGTAATCGCAACTTAAATGGAAGGGAGATACCTCAAAAATAAATTTATCAGACGCGGGCTCTTTGATAAGCTGCAACCTGTTATAAAATGAAAAAGACATAAATGCCAAGCAATTAGCGTGATATTTATTTCTAATAAATGCAGAAAATAACAGCGGCGATCCTCGTACGGAAATAAATGATTGAATATATGATATTTAAAGACCAGGTATGTAGAGTAGAGCCGAAATCAATACCAAACACATATATTTTAATTTCAAAAGTAATCTTAACGCACACATAACGAAAGTGCAAGATACGCAGGAAATATACATATTAATCAATAATGCATATCACTATATCAATAAACGGTAAATCAAGCCTAAACAGGAAAATGGCAATATCGTCAGTTCATAAACTTATTTACGCCGATACATTTTCAATTGCGGGAAATATATTTAGTTACAATACTAAGTTGTAGTTTATCTGTTGAATCCAGCGTCAATTAAAAAAGCTGATGTGACATAAATCTCACATAGATGCTGAATAGGAAGTACGGAAATCGCACAGACTACGAAAGCGAAGTCAAAGCGCGGTCATACTCGCTCTGTAAAATGTAGATACCTAAATCTAAAAATACGAAAATACGAGGATAGGAACGTACAAAGATATTTGAATCGGATTTTAATGACTTTCGATTTTCAGGTGCTGCGTCTTGTACTTAATCAATTCTAACACGCAAAACCACATTTAAACCTACAGCTAAGCTATGAAACATTGAATATCGACCAAGAACTATATATAAATGCAATTTCAGCCAATTCCGATGTAATTTAGCTGGGGAATCTCAAATCACAGGCTATATCATGAACAAGATATAAATATTAACATTCGTTTTTATATTTTAAAGTCTTAATGGTGCTGACAACTAACCATTTTATTACTAATTCACTGTAATTATGTATAATTGTTAAAGATACTAATGGATAACGTTTTTTTACTAAATGTTTGGAGTCACATAACCTCAATTATTGCCACTTTCCGTTTATTACATAATTTTACTTTGAAATTCTAATTGAGTACATGCGTTTTCAAGATGTATTTATACCAGAATCTTTTATTCATAAAAATTGTTCTTGTTCTCCCTCGATAGTGGCTGTAATATGGATTTTATGGCCACAGGGCCTACAAAATTGCTAAGCAGTATAACAAACCTTAACAATGTAGTACACCAACATCAACAATCTGCATAGAAACAATAACACACCAAAAATGCATAGCTTCAGCACAACGATGACGTAGTATTCTGAAGCCAAAATTCCGAATTCTTGAATTTTGTCCGTTTTGAAAACCAAAATAAAATAGAACGTTGTAGGTATCACGTACAGCTGTCGCCAATAAAATCGGGTACAGCTAAATAGATCTAGTGACAACATTTTTATACTTTGGTATTGCTTAAACGGTTCATATGCTTCTAAATTACAGTTGTAATTTTATTACAAATTACTGATTTACAACATTCGATGACAGCGAAAAATGTAACAATTAATTTAAATGCACAGATTACTAAGGTGTAATTCTAAAAGTTGAGTTGGCATTGGACAAAAATAGGTGTATTTTTTTTAAACAACCGTGGATACATAATCACAGTTATTAGAATCCTCTGCGCTTCGCGTCGCGCTTTAAACATTCGCTCGTGCTATATAATCCATCGATTATGCCTATAATACATGAATAAGTGTAATACCTGATACATTTTTTCTTAAACGCAAAGCTCTAATAAATATGCTGTCAGTAATGTTCATTGAATATATTTACAACTTTTAAAACAGATTAACTCTCATCCATATAATTTTCTTCAAATTATCAGGTTAAGTGAATTCTGCAGGACACTTTGAAATATTGCTATAAAATTTATGAACTAATAAATTATTCTAGCCATCTTCTATTTTACAGTAACAATTTTGTTAACCATGCCAGCTTAATCATCTTCTTCTGGAGGACTTTCTTTAAATTCTAGTCCAGTAAGTATCAAAACTAGAGGCTCTATTATTCATACTTTTCTTTAAATTTTTAACATATTCATTCATTACTTGGATATTATAAGTCTCGATTCCCTATTTATTTTTTTTTCTGTAGCTTCAGAAGCATTTTGTAATTGCTATTGATAACGGACTAGACTTTTCAGAAATGTCGATGTCACTAAAATTTCAACAGTGAAAGTGTGTCATAATTCATATTTAACATGTTACTGATATTATAACCAGCTTTGAAGTTTTTCCAACAATACTCTTTTGCCGTTTATTCGACAAAAACATTATTTAAGTAGTCCGGACCAAACTAGCCTTATCCAGAAGTTCTTAGAAAAGGTAGTTGAAAGTATAAATCCAGCGTTTTACGCTTATTAGTGTATAGAATTATTTAAAAATGTATATAGTTAATTAATTATAACTTCCTAAGTCTGTATTTTGTAGTTAACCATGCGTTTACGGACGATGTAGAATATTTTTTACTGTCTATCATGACACACGAATGTGCATAAGTAAATACGTATTTATAAATGATAATTTCCATAGGCGTGCGCAGGTTATTTCCGGCGGCGCGGTTTCTGACGGCAAAGTGAGATAACAAATTACCTTATTTTAATGAAAGTGATCTAGGATGCGAATCTTCGTATGAAATTTATTTAAAACTAATTTTGTGTGAATTTAAATGTTAAAATATACCTATACTATTGCATGATAAAAATGCATTTGTTTTATGTGCTTTTCAAATTTTAATCCATTCGTTTTAGATCAGCTGCGCGCCCATGAGTTCCGATTCAACATGTAATGGGGAGCATCATTAGCACATTTCTTTAATATGAGCTTGAAAATGCACTTAATTCATTAGCTTTTGAGAATGTCCCTGTATGTGAAGTCACGGATGCCTGGCGAAGATTATCTCCTGATAAGAGCTCAAAATCATTTGCCTTTTATAGTCTAAGATTGCCGAACTGTGTTTTAGTATATTTCGCCAAATTCTGTTTCTAAGGCGTACTTTAATTTAGGCGTCTTGCTTGGCTAAACGGGAGCGCCAGCCATAAAAATTAATTGACAAGGCTCGGAAAACGATTAGCGTGGATGGCTAAATTGCTATTTTAGGTATGAGTGGCAACAGGATCTTCCGTTACGCCGGCCTCCGGAGCTGGTTTTAAGAAACTTATTAATAAATGAAACTCTCATGATTGTTATCTGCTGGCTGAAAGATTTTACAGCTTGCAATTTCTGTATTTTTCATCTTTCTCCTGTAAGCTGGCGAAAACTCTAAATATTACTGATTATAAAAATTTTTTTTATAAAAAAGCAGTTGGATCAAATTATAGTTCAAATACTAGTAATCGAAGTGCATTTCAAAATAGAAGTGTGGTGTTATTTATATTTTTTTATAATAATTCTGCAGATACAGTTGAAATTGCAAGTGTTCGGAATCTAAGCATTTCCACTGCAGCTCTAGTGCGTTTTTTTGGTTTAAAAATGCCAAAAAATATTAATAGCGTCCGACTGTACCTCTATAACTGTTACTTAACAAAACAAAAATAGTTTTACTTGAAAAAGTTGGAATACCATGTACAGAAACGTCTACGTGTTGCCCAGGTGATGGTTCCGAACTTCTATCAGGAATGTCTGTTAGGTGATAAAATCCACCATTAAAAATTCTGGGATCAATAGAGTTCATATAATTCTGCAAAGAAGTCTTATATGATAGGCACAATGTTCCCAGGTTGGAACACTTAAATAGGGAAATATTTCAGGATCACAATATATTTGCATCATTAGTACATATCCCCAAATGATCAATCATACCTTAACAACTAATAAACAATTTTTTTTTAAATAACTTATTGTATAATTATAGAAACATGTACTACATATAATAGATTTATTGAACATGCTGTCCTATGTAAATGCATCCAAAGCCAATTTTTTATTACATATATACCGCCACCTACTGGCGTATAGTTGTACTTCAAGGTCTTCATAACGGCATAAGGAAACAATATGCATTCGAACTAAAAATTGCATATGTAAAGGTAACATACCTTATACTGAAAAACGATTTTCTGAAATTGAAAAACAAAATCCAACGGCGATCACGTAAAACCTAAAATCAGTGACGCGTGCATCAAGCTCACAGTCGACTCACAGTGTCAAAGAGCCATGCGGCGAGTTAAATAAAAGCCACGCAATAAATAGAAACTGCTGCCAATAGCTTTTGCATGCCACAAGCCAGTGTTGACACTTCAATTTGTGCACTTTAAGCGTGTATAAAGCAGGTACACGATTGCAAAGCCGCCAACCAGTTCTGTAACGTCAGCCGCAGAGCGGCGCCATGCAGCAGCCAAGTAATTTCTTCGCATCATTCGTGGGAGATTTCCACACAACGAGATAATAAATAGGTGATGTAGGTCAGCTCAATTCGCTACGTTGAAATTCCTAAGCTCCGAGCATAAAATAACCTAATTCAGGGAATGTGTGCGGTTTGAGCGATAAGCGTTCGCTTTAGGCTATGGTCTGAATAGTATGCGAATTGCAAAGCCGGATTTCTATGGGACAAATCGAGAAGTCAAACCTGTATACAGTTCAATGTTCGCGCATTAAAAACAGTTACTCCGGTGTCTTTCTGATGTTGCTTAAATGTAAATGTGTTTCAGGCATAGTGATTTTCGTATCATTTGACTTGTAAATGCGAGTAGAAGTCAACTAAGGTACGTGGGTTAGATGCTGCATTTGGAAATAGCCATTTTGTTTATTGTTTCAGGTGTGTTTTGCCTTTCTTGTGCATATTGCTTGAAGTCAGTTTTCGCCATAAAATACTACAAGTACAGGACAACTTCCAGTTTTTGGCTTTTGACTTTTTCGATCCACGAACTGAGACCAAGTTGGAGTTTCATGTGTGCTGCGCTATCTAGGTTAATATAAGGGCAAATAATTTAAAAAAATACTAGGGCGTATGAGAAGTCTCATTTGAATTTATAATAACAGATCGTTGTTTACCTAAACGACATGAGAAGAAAAATAATTCGACTCCAGTACTATTGCTCTCTGTTCTCGCAAACATAGTCCTACAGAAATCAGACAACAATACGCCGCAGCCCAGAAATGGCAGAAACTCAACCATCTGGAACAACTGAGAACACTAGCCATCTACACAGTACTAGACGACATTCCACAAAATCGCTTCAATTGCGCAGGTCTATATGGAATGGCAAACCTGTGAGTTCTACAAAAGATTTCAACATCCAAGGTGTATAAGGAACTCAATGGAAAAACAATGATATTGTCTATAATACCGTCGGATATCATAAACCAGCAACGTCCAGGGATTAAAATAACCCGAAAAATATGGTGGCGACTAAAACGAATTATAAGAGGATATGCTACAGTATTAACATAAATTTCCGCTTTACACAGTTGTAGTTGGAAGCTCAGAGTATATTTTAAAAAGAGAAGGTATTCGGAATTTCTCTTAATATTCAAGATTGCGGCTATTTTCCAAAAAACACATTCAAATCCATCTCCCTGCTCTAACTAGCATTAAACAATTTAGGAGAAAGCTGTTCATCACTGTGCTTATCCTTGCTTTTACGTGCAGATTTCTTGAGTTTTGTAGTGAAGATTTTAGCGTTAATTTTACTATAGGAAAGCTCAAAAATATTTTAGATTTATACCAGCCTCTCTACAAGTATTGTACATATTGTTACCATCCAGTTCTAGAGCTTTTAAGGCATCGACACCTTACTTAATCTGACACCATACGGGAATTTTTGGCATCAGTACGCCATTGTAGAAAATGGCCGTCATCTCAAAAACTAAGGGAAGTTTCAAATATCTCCCTTTCCTAAATTTCTCTCTTAAGTTCCTACTACAAAGCATGTTTAATGGGTTCTGCATACACTGGTGTACACTAATGCATCATACACTAAAGAAGCAAATACATTCAAGTAGAGCAAAAATGTCTTACTTTAGTTTCATCCTCTCTAATCTCCTACAATGGAATCCCCCTTTACGACATTCAACAAGCTGAAAGGAGGCCCAGTAGCCGAGCGTTATGGCTAGCTCTTAGACTAAAATAAGGGAGAAGGGGGTGTGAAAACAAGTACTGTGTTGTAATCAAATGCAATCAGTAAACTTTGACAATTCATCATGCATTGGACAGCAGCGATCAACGCTTGCAAATCGTTAATAGTTATTTATATTACAAGTGCGGTAGGTCGCATTTTACAGCGCGAGGTTTTAATTTTGAAGCACGGCGCGAAGCGGAGTGCTTCAATAAAACCGAGCGCACTGAGTATTGTATTAAATTTTTTGGCTGACATATATTTTTTCAACATTTTCCATAAATTCATGACTTTGCTTTCGAATATCAAGCCACCAATCAAGCTGACATCAGTAAATGTTGTAGTTGACACTTTGAAACGTCAAAATTCAAAGTCGTAAATATAAATTTTCTTGATTTCTCCTAAACGTAACTGAACGATAAAATACGTAACTAGCGTTTCTGCTAACACCCGTAATTGAGACAGTCTTTATTACGTAGGTTCAATTAACTCATTGGAGTAATTCAACGACGATAAGAGGGGATATGCATTCTGGGCAAAGCGAAGAAATAGGTTGACAGGGACTGAGTCAGCGTTCTCGGCGAAGATTTAAGCCGGGTTCCAGGCCTAAGAATTTTCGGATTGAAGAAACGAAGAATATAGCTATAGCTCAATGCTTTCGACAGCATCTATAGTGGGTTGGCGTTGATGGAGAGGAAGCGTCAATAAGAAGACGGTATCGATGAGAAGGCGGCGTCGGCTTAGAGTAAGGAAGGGCGAAATCAATGGACTCTTCCGGTACGAAACCTAAATTAAGTACCCCAATACTCCAACGAAAGGAGAACATAACTTCAAATATACAACCTGGGGGGGCTTCTAGGTCCATCCGTAAATGCCCCAGCAGGGTAATCGCATCGCATAGAACAAGACACTCTTAACAGCAACCTGTTCGTTGGTTGGTAGCTACCTGACCTCTGAATAGCGCTCCTCGCGCGAGCATTCGCAACCGTTCAAATCGACCAGGCTGCTCGTACATATGATTATGCATTTCACAGGGCGATTGCAGTAGTCATGCCACAGTTTGAACCAGCAGTGTCCATATCCATTTTATCGTCGTAGTTTAATTATTTGAGAATGTATTAAGTGAACTTAAGGATGGGGTTCTGAATGACTGTCTGCAAGTAGAAATACAGAACCCTTTGTATATGGTGCAGGTGGTATTCATATTTCCTACACTCCCTCATATTCCTAACTATCATATTTTGTACTGATGGCAATTCCAAGTAGTAGTGATTTTTTTTAGTAGATGTTAATACTTGGAGATCGCCGATATCCAACATCAGAGACAAAGTAATTATGGCTTGCGAAGCATACCCGTGTAGATGTTGAATGAGTACTTGAGGAAACTTTAAATAGTTAACGCAAAAGAACTGTTAAAAGACACCTGCTAACCTAGTAATATTTGAGTTTTGGCCCCGCTCTCCAAATATTTTATGGTTTCGATTACGAATGGTGGTTCCAGTAAGATGGAGCCGGTTGCCAAACTTTAAGTACCGTATTAGCAGCTGTAAGCTAATTTTCCCTGAAAAATTTATATCAAAAACAGGCCACATTAAGTGGCCTCTCAGAAGCCCGGACTTAACTCCAGCCGATTTTTTTGTGGGTTTCTCTCAAAAGTCGTGTCTACGACCGCGTCACACTAAATGTGCTCCAACTCAAACAACGTATTTGACAAGAAGGTGACAGCATTACAACGGACTTATGCACATGAGTAATGGAAAATGTAAGGCATCTCTTACAAGAGTGCCACCGCCGGCCGTAGCAACGCCTAGAAGGTTTAATTTTGCACAGACGAATTTGAAGATATGTAGTTTTAAGTTCTAAATAAAGTTATTGACTAAAATGAATGATGGGTGAACTAAATAGAAGCAAAAGGTGCAAATCTCTCTAAGACACCCTGTAAAATAGAGCAAAACTTAATAGACCTTAAAGTAAGGTTCGGGCACTTTATTCCATGTAGGAACATGGCCTAAGGCAAGGTGAGTCAGGGTCACCGAAATACCTTTTTCCGAAACCCAGTCAATCTGGCACACCACTAAAGGCGTACTGGGTGATGTGGTTAGCATCACGCCTTCGACGACTGCCTACTCTCCCTACTTCCACAACTGTGACCGTACCCAATCGTTAAAGCTACTGGGTGGGCCGGGCGGTCAGTTTAAATGTGAATTAACAGCCAACAGCTCCAAAATAATTAATTGTGTCATAATGTCTTCTTATTGTTATATCTCCTGCCAATTCAATGTGCCAATTAAATTCTATAAACACAACAATAAATAAGGAAATTAATATGAGATTATGTGATTATCTGATTATATACAATAATCTCAGTGGAGACTAAAGCTATTCCCTTCCCTTCATGCGGAAAGCGCTAATTTTTAAATTTTGCATACCGCCCTCTTCACTCAACCGCGGCAATACTTACCTGCCTTCTTTGGATCTTTACGAAAATATCGCTTCTCACGTGCTTCACACGTTGAGTTACGATGTTCTTTTATAACAACCTCTGGCAAAAATATTTTGCCTCTGGCGTGGTTTACACGCTGAGTTACAGTACTCTTTTGCTTATCTTCTGATGAATCCCGTTATGAAAGTGGCCTAACATTGAGTTATTCTATCTCAATAGTCACACGGTCCAATCCCGTTAGTCGTTCGTTAGAAAAGAAAACTGATAAACCTTCTGCCATCTTACACATTTTTAACATTATTTATGAAGATCTACACATTAATGTATACATGAAATAATCCGCCATGAACTAACAATATCGAAATCACCTAAGTATCCTTATCTTGTATACCGACGAGGCCAAAATTATATATAACAGCAATGAGATAACATGAACAAGAAAGAAAAAGAAAGAGATACGCATAGTAGCAATTATTCGAGTAGTCGTGATGCTCATTTTGGTTATGACATACAATGTCGACTAAACGAGGCTACTAAAATATTTTTTTCGTATCATCATCTCTTTCGTTGTGCATGTTGTTTAATTGCTGTTATATATAATTATCGCCCCATCCGTATAACGTGTGTTGTACATATGTGCCCTTACGCGTACCTGCCTGTAAGTGTAATGTTCTCATAGTCACTAATCAGGCACAGTTCGTATGCGATTTGTCCTGTCATCACTATGCTCTTCATAACACAACGATAAATTTGTATCTTACGATCATCTCATTGGCCCAGCGGTTAAGACGTCTGAATAAAAATCGATCTCCTCCTGAGGGCGCGGGCTTCAATCCCATTGATTTCGATCTGCTTTTTGTTTGCGAATTAATATAATTCTCCTTCACAACTGTTAGTAGAAACATTATGATATTTTTACCTGTCTTTTAATTTTGAAACATTTTCTTCTGCAGCTTTTTCATTTGAATTTCAGCTAAATTGTGGTGGGCTTAGTAGGTAGCATTTACAATAAAATATGGTTGTGAATAAATGCGTATAACGTAACATAAATAAAGGTTGAGTGCCCATTCCTGTTGGAGATACAAATTTTATTACACATAATTATTGAAATTAATGATAACATGCAATAAATCCAATTTATTCTTACTATTATTACAGAATCATTCTTTTAACTTTGAAACATTTATATTTATATTGGGGAAATATTCACGGTTAATTTACCTACATTGCATCAGATGATGAAGGTGTTTCTGAAAAAATAGTAATTTACGATACAAGTTCGTAAAGCTACTCTTTAGTCACGAGTGGAGTAGAGTTAAAACGCGAGTGAACGAGCGTTTCAAGCCCCGCGAGTGATTAAAGATGCTTTGCGCATGTGAATCGTACAATATTTTATCTACGATAGAATCTAAAATACGGTAAATATAAAAAAAATTAAGTAGGATTACCAGCAACCGGTCGTAATTTTGCCTGTTTACAAATTTTAAAACACGTTGCTACTGACAACGTGCCTAATGAAATCTTTTAAACACGTTACTACTGACAACGTAAACTAATGAAAACATGTTATTAAACAGTCGTTTGACAAACTTAAACTGACAACTAAAAGGCAATTTTACACACTGTCGTAGATAAAATTTATTTTCCTACGACTGCTTCTAAAATCAAGCTCTCCGCCTTGTTGACGTACGGCAAAAATTGATTGTTTTGAATCAGTTCATCGCGGCAACCGTAATAAGTAAGTATATAATCGTGAATCGTAATACATAGCAACATACATAAATTTTATATAAGCATTCATGATTATATACCTAAGTCGGCTAGTGGTCGGCTATTTGAAAACGTCAAAGTTGACAGCTGTCACTGTGAATTCGATTTAAACCTTTTTTCGCGATTTAAAGTACTTGTGCTTTATTTTGTGTATTGTCGGTGTTTAAGTGTCAAGAAAAATAAGAAATGGGCGATAAAGTATCCAATTCTGATGTAAACATTTGCACGTCGCTGGAAATTTTAGATATGGCAAAAAACACCAGTTTAAACCTATTTTCGAAAATTTTACAGTGGTAGGAAAAATTTTGTATGCAACACGAGCGAAAAATCCATTAGGCGTTCGTTCGAGTGTTTTCGGACCTCGCTTCGCTCGGCCCAAAACTTTCGAACTCACGCCTAATGCATCATTTTTCGCTCTAGGTACATAAATAACTAATATATAGTTGAAGATGTGGAATACCTAAACAACCCCAACAAAATTCCTTAGAAACAACGTGTTTTCGGATATTATTGGTAACATAAGAATTTCTTGTTTTACCTATTATTGAATAACTTATCTTTTTAAAATTTTCTATGAATCTATCATCACTTCTACATAAACATTACCAATCAAATGCAGCTCCTGTTCCTTTAATCGTTTCCGATACAAGCAACATTATGTTAAACATAAGGTTTCTTGATACAACACATTAATTGTAGGAACTAATTTGCAGCTCTAGGAAACACAAGATTGTTATCATTTTATTCATTATATAAACAAATGTAAACAATATAATCTAATGGCATCTGATGTACGAATGATCTCACAAAGAGAAGTGTCAGTAGTACCAAAGAACCCGTTTTTATAAATACAATTACCATGGGATATTTAATTAATAACATTTTAGTATAATTAACATTTCGTTATAATGATGAGATCGTTTGTTCTACTGTCGTCTTATTATCAATGGGCCCCTTAAGTTATGTTTACTTCCACTTTTGGTTCAGTTCGAATGCTTAATTGTATGTTTAGCATGTACATGATTTGCAAACCTACCCCTTACATTATAGTGTACAGCTGAAAACTCAACGATGACTTGAGAAAGAAGCGGTTCTTCCCCCAACAGAAGTATAAAGCAAACGTCTCAGCGCTACACAATTTATACAAATCATTATCAGTTCCCAATATCGCAAAACGGCATAAGAATCCCAAGCGCTCGTGGTAGCAACCAGTGCGTAATTTAATTTTACAAACGACGCATTTTTACGCAATTCATCGCGAGATAGAGCGCCGATGCTATCGAGCGAGTTATGTTTAAAAAATAACAAATTCCTCCGACTCGAATAATTGAGCACAACTTGATGGGTGATGGTTATCTGACAGTAGTTATAGGTTAGCATTGACGAGCTACCAGCGATGACTTGTGACTTCTTTGGTTCCCACTGCCACCTTGCATGGGTTTTCCTCGCGGGCCGACTCGGCGACTCCGTTTCACACGTCGCCCGACCCTTCTAAATTGTCTGGCCTTGCGAACTGCTGCAAAAAGTCGAAGATGAGCCGTCAGTGAAATATTGTATTAGGAGAATGTGCTGTACGCCACTGACCTTCGGTTATTGAATTCGGGCGTAAGAGTAGCATGTGCTATGTAGGAAGTGTTCAACTTTTGAAAGGTTTTTTGCTTTAAGAACAGTTGTTATTATCGTTGACATAGAAGGTACGATTAGAAAAGATACCGTTGTCTTGTCTTTATCAAGAAGTATATCGTACGTGCACAATCACTGTGTTTATGTCTGGGTTATACTAGGGATGTAGAGTATCTATTGTCCCTATCATATAATGCAACATTATTTTGAACATAATCCTGAATAAGTGTTTTATCACGGAAGACTTTAGACACTGCTGCCATCACATCGTCATCACTTTAAAATTTGTTTCCTAAAGACACTTTTGGTTTTGGAAATAGTTTTTAGTACAATTTCACGAATTGAATACATATAAGGCTCCTATAAATCGGAGCTGTATCAGATGAAAGAGAATTCCAAAATGCTTTTCGCGTTGAAGATGTGGCTCCTTTGTCCGAGTATAAACACCTAGGGTACTTATCTTATGAATACCTCATAAGTCATTTATTTTAGTTCACTTTTTCCATTTCTCAAAATCTTCGGCAAACTATTAAAGCTTGACAAATAAAATTTGGCAGCTTGCTTATCAAAAAAAATTAAAATACCAGTGATATGAGGTTGCTTGGAGAAATGCATTTTACATGCTACGGATAGTAAATACTGCACATACCTCGCACATAAAGCTGATAGAAACTCAAGCTATAACTAAAAATGTTATCCCAAAATAAACGTAACTAGCAACACCTGAAGACGGAAGTAGATCCAAACTCCCGAAACGTCGTGTGATATACACCCTAGATAGTGGAAAAAGTCCGATAAAACATATCATAATAGATCACTGCCAAAAAATGGCATTCAAAGAACCATGAATAATCTTATCTCTTGTCCAGTCGTAGTTAAAAAGTGTCGCTATTTTCCAAAAAACAGGAAGCTGACCTTCAGCTGGAGTTCTGAAAATGAATTTAAAAATATACACAAGAAACGCCAATTTGCTACCACAAATAAATATAAATATAGTGACCCCTAAAATACACATCTAAAACAATAAAGAAATTAGGATCGACTCTTAGAAAAATGGCCATGAGAAGACAAGTGCTGTACTGTACTGCATCTGAAATACATTTCATTTGAATAAAATTACAAAGATACCAGAATAAATATCTCTAATACGCCAACATTCGATGCATGCCAGTCCGACATCGCTCAAAATATACATGCAGTTAAATGGAACCGAATTTAAATTTCCGTTACAAAGTATTTCGCGTAAGTATTTATTTGTCCATTAAGCGCATACCATTACGGTAGCAAAATCTTCCCACACCTTGGAGCGAACTGTTGTGGCTCTGACTGCAGAAATTTCCTGTACCGGGTTACCTAAAGCTCGTAGCGTGAGATCTGCTGCGCAGCGTATTGGGTGTGCTACACGTCACCAAAAACTGGCACATGTAATCAACCTTGATGATTCGATGTATGGAAAATGCTCAACTGCAAACTCGATCGGCTCTCTGCGGATGACGTCACGAAACAATCAAGACGCTGCGAAACTTCCTCGGCGTGTGTCAATGAAGCGTCTTGTAACGTGCGAAATGTGGGCATATACATAGCAGATTATTGAAAGTTAGCTGGATGGACCGAATATCAAAGAAAGATGATAGAGTTCGAAAAGAAACCTAAATTGTTGTTGCTGTAGAAACTAGAGAACTGAACTACTTCGTACATAATGAAACGTGAGGCTAAATAGAAAGTATAATCTATCTATACATATATAAAGGAAAGTCATAACCCTGACTAATCAACGCAGAGCCGAAACCACTGGTACTAGAAACTTGAAATTTGGGTGCAAGGTTCAATTTGTTACGTAAGGTAGTGCTAAGAAGGGATTTTTTGAAATTCGACCCCTAAGGAGGTGAAAAGGGGTAAAATTTGTTTTCACGAATTCCTCAATATCTCTTACAAGATAAGATATCAATTTGGTGTTTACTTGCAAAGATTACCAATGCAAATACCTGGAAACGTATTTCAGGATTTTGCCTTAATCTCCCCTAAAGGTGCAAATCTGGATTGGGGGTGAATTAAAGAACCTTTCGTATCTCCTATGTTTATTGAGTTAGAACATTCTTTTTTGGCATATAGATGTATTTTTAAAATATTTAGAAAGGTGTTTAAGGGAATTTAAAAATTGTAACCCTAAACGGGTAAAAGGAGGGAAAACTGAAAAGGGGTAGGGGGGTTAAAATTGTTCATTTTTTTGCTGTGAGTTCCATTTCACAATAAAATGGGTTAAAAGCGATGGGTGAAAAGGAGTAAAATGTGTTTTCACGAGTTCCTCAATATCTCTTAGACCCGACGAGATAGCGACTTGGTGTTTACTTGCAAATATTATCAATGCAAATACCTAGAAACGTATTTTAGAATTTTTCCCTAATCAACCCCTAAAGGTGCAAATCTGGATGGGGGGTGAATTAAAGAACCCTTCGTATCTCGTATGTTTATTGAGTTAGAACATTCTTTTTTTGGCATATGGACGTATTTTTAAAATATTTAGAAAGGAATTTAAGGGAATTTGAAAATTTAAACCCTAAAGGGGTAAAAGGAGGAAAAACTGAAAATGGGTAGGAGGGTAAAATTATTAATTTTGTTCGCCGTAAGTTCCATTTCACAATTAAATGGGTTAAAAGGAACTTTTTTAAATTCCGCCTCTACGGGGGTGAAAAGGGGTAAATGTGTTTTCACGAGTTCCTCAATGTCTCTTAGACCCGATGAGATAGCGATTTGGTGTTTACTTGCAAATATTATCAATGCAAATACCTAGAAACGTATTTTAGAATTTTCTCCTAATCAACCCCTAAAGGTGCAAATCTGGATTGGGAGTGAATTAAAGAACCATTCATATATCCTATGTTTATTGAGTTAGGACATTCTTTTTGGCATATACGAATTTCTCAATATTTCATAAGGCCCATAATGTGACAATTTGGTTTTACTTAGAAAGGTTACCTATACAAGTTCCTAAAAACGTGATTCAGGATTGTGCACAGATCAACTCCTAAAGGTGAGAATTTGGTTTTAGGGGTAAATTATAGAACTTTTCGTATTTCCTGTGGTTCCTGATGATCATGGTTTTTGGGCATATGTGTGTTTTTTAAATCTTTAAAAAGTGGTTTAAAGTTTTTATTCTAAATTTCTTTCTGAAAGGAGTAAAAATTGAGTAAAAGTAAAAAGAAGTTAAAAAAGAGGTTACAGTTATTGATTTTTTCCGTGTGTCTAGTTTAGAATAAAATAAAAGGATTTCCGAAATTCCACCTCTAAGTGGTGGAAACTGGTAAGTTGCTACAATTTATGAATACAACATTTAATAAGTACATTTATTATTTTTATTCTCATTGTTATAATAAACCTATAGTTTTATCAATCTATATAAGGAGAACGACAATTACATACACATTTCCAGGAGATACGTGAAGCATAAAAGGTTATGGAGAACTTTTTTTGGAAAAATATTGTTTCCTTTTTACCTACAATATTGTTTTGCAGCGTTTGTTAGTTTAGCGTATTGAGTGAGAGAGGAGGGGAGCAGTCTAGAATTCGTTTAGGATTTAGAAGAAAAAACATTTGTAGTCCGTACGAAGAACGGGTATCTTGCTAGTAAATTATAGAAAGCAAACACCAGGAACAAGGCACCTTGATACAAAAAGAACGTTCCAGGCTTAAACCTTAAAACATATTTTAAGAAATGGCAAGCTCAGCTATTTCGATCCACAGTCAATAAATTCGTCATCGCTAATATCATCACCAATGTTTGGTAAAGAACCAGGCACTACAAGAAGAAAAATGAAAGTAGGCATTTGGTAAACAATACCATGCTATAATTTGTAAAACTGTAGTAAAACCATTATACGATCAATTCGAATAAATACTGTGAGAGATAATATCTAGCAAGCTATGAAAGAAGAAACATAGGCCCACCATAGAACGTCGTCGCTGTACTTAAATTTCTTCGACAGTACTTCCCCCGTTTAAGCTGAATCGTATATCTGTTAGTTTCAAAAGTCCCAATGCTGAGACTTCATCATACACTCTATAATCCTAAAGATATTTATCAGTAGCTTCAATTAAGTAAATTTTACGTGACTAGATCGGGACTATACGATCGAAGACATCAGTGAAAGTAGTAGTAATCCACCAAACCGTATTGATTTTTATCCATATTATGGGTCACTAAATTCAGTTAAGAAATAATCTCTGTTTTAACGTATGGGACATAAGTTTTGAGAAAAAGTTTGGCTTGAAATTTCTACTCGAAAGCTGGGTCGCCGTTTTGGGGTCTCATACAAGACCGTCCAGAGAATTTTTTTTCCTTCTTTTTCTATAATGTACACCATTTCTGGACAAAATTCTCTGGATGGTCTTGTATGAGACCCCAAAACGGCGACCCAGTTTCGACTAGAGATTCCAATTCTGTCTTGAGTCTCTTATTGTCCTATAAATCGTTGCCTGGCTAACATTTTGATCTGTGAACAAGTTAACAATTTCTCGTTTGGTCAACCGTCCAACACAGCGATAGATACTTTTGCGAACTTCAAGTTTGTACGACATTTTGAACTAAGTTATTGAATAAATTTGACGTTTATCAATAAAAACAAAACATGATTTGTTTATCAGTTTCATGGTAACTAGATCAGACATCAAAATCGAGTAGAAATTTCAAGGCAAACTTTTTCTCAAAACTTATGTCCCATACGTTAGTAATGGATTTGCAATTTCTTATATGTGAAGCTCCATATACTTCACGAGTAGAACCTCATCAATTTTCACAAAAACGGTTGCAATGAATATTTTATAAAAACTTCTGTTTCTATTTATCTTTGAGGCGTTTTTGTAAATCCGCTACATTCTTGTTCGCTCTCAGTGATATATCCAATTATCGTCAACAGCAACAATTCGATAGGATCGTTTTCTGAGCAGATAGCCGAGAAGTGAAACATTTGAGCTTCTAGCCGGCAGGTAGTGAGTTCGAATCTCACCCTCAGACATTGGTTTCATTTCAAGTCCTCCGACCACCATATAATCAGCTTTGGTTGTCGTGGCCCCTGTAGAAAGACATTTCTTTCCTAAATTCAATGTGTTAGGTTAGTCACCAACACAGGCTTAGTTGGTAACAAACTCCCAGTCTATAATAATAAGCAGTGACTTTGCTGTCATCCTTCAAAACATCAAAATTATTCCCAGAAATTGCTTTTCTTGGGTGGAAATCCCTTAGGTAAACTTATTTTCATGCTCAATTGGATATAAAATCTTCAAAATAGTTATTCAAATATACTGCGATGGTCTTTAGCCCTGTACTCGGCTCTGGTTGCAATACAGAAAATACAAAATACAGTCACAAAGGCACAAAGTCGAGGCAATGCAAATAACTGGGAAAAGTCATGTAATTTTATTAAATCAGAATAATACTGGTAGAATGGACGATTAACTTTAAAAGCATTCAAATGAGTATACAAATAGCGGAACTCAATTTCAAGTGTTGGAGTTAATAAAAGAATTTTAATTATAATTTCAAAAGTTTGGCAATGTAGAAGCCAGACATGAATTAGTTAAAATTGACACAAGAATTCAAATTGTGCAACTTGAGATGAAGCGTTAGCTAGTACAGTAATTAAAGAAAAACTGACGTTGTGAGCTTATTTGATTAAGATAAGAAAGGATTTACGAATTGGATAATGCAAGCAAGATTAGCATAAAAGAGATTTTGGCAAAAAGGACACAGTTAGTTATTTTTGAAGAAAATGAAACAGTAAACAGGAAATAGACAAGTTTAGTGCTATTAGTGAGTCAATGAAGTGATGTGAGCAAAAAGACATTTGTTATAAACAATTTAATGGACAAGAAGATAGGTTATAAACAATTTACTTTGAAAGACAATAATTTTAGTATTAAGAGTTCTAGTTAAATGTTTGTAAAATATGAACTTAATGTTAAATGTTGTTAATTTGTACTAAGCTGATTTCCTTGTATTTGATTTTTGATGTTCATTTGTTTTCAGAAGCTTGGATATTCAATTATTATTAAATGTTGATACCAGCAGCATCTGCCTTTTACTCTGCAATTAATTAAAAATTTTATATGGTTAAAATAAAGATACAGAGTTGAAACTTTACAAAAGTGTGCAGTTTTATGTGTGTAACCAGTGGTGTTAAAAGGGGCGATCCATCTTAAAAGAGAAAAAAATGTTCACGCCTCCTTCGATGAGCCAGCAACGGCAGGCACCCGAGAAGATTGCAATCGAGATCCCAGCGTTCCGGAGGGCTACGAACGGGTCCAGAAGGTGGAGACAGGCTGTCCGAGGGTCCCAGCAGCGATACCGGCATCAAAGGGCGACCGCAGGTACCGCAGGCACCAGGGAAGGCTTTCCGCAACAGCTACCGATGCAAGAGCGAGGTTAGTGTGGGAATTTTCATTAATCGACCGTAAGGGCGTGAAACATATGAGCCTGCCTGTGTCTCGTGAGCTTCACAACCGAGGGCCAGCATTAGTTTCTGTCCAGGCAACGATAATCAGCCAAAAATCTCAATTTAATCCAAATTTGGAGGTTAGAATGCAAGAAACAAAAGAGTAGGCGCAAACAACGAAGATCCGGTTTTCCTAGAACAAAAGAATGTACAGACGCTACCACAAAGGCGCGAAAATCAATCCATAACTCACCTGATTTTTAATTTGCTCATAATTTGATTTTACTAGTCATTTCACAACGCAGAAAGTCGCACAAACTGAAATTTATGTAGGGTAAGGTTAACTGTCAACTCGAGCACCGGCGCAGTGCAGTTTTGATATTATTTCCCAGTGGCGTGCTGCCATTTTCAAATAAATTTAAGGAACCCGACACCTGAGAGCTGAGTTTTCATGTTCTTAATTTTGGAGCTAGCAAATATTATCAATAACGGTTATATGCAATGTTTAAGAGGGCAAAATACCATAGATATTACTAGTTAATTTGGTGAACCCAAGATTAGTCAGTTTAATGTAACATTTACCGATCTTTGAAAAATAATTGGTATGGTAGACAATTTTAATTTAATTTATTTTATTCTATAATAAAAAAAACACACATATCATATCATAGCAATACAGATCTCTCTAATAAATAATAATAGAAATGTTTGTTCGGTTATCTTCTAGGACGAATCCTATAGCATTATTTTATATTCTTTCCTCTGTTCGTGCTTTTAAAGCAGGTCCATATTTTGGACCATCTTGATTTGATTGCGCCAAAATTACTTATATCCAATTATCCATTACACAGCACCTTCCTTTTATGGATACTTTTTTAACATTGTTTTCTTTAATGGGAAATTTTGTTCTAACTCGATGTTTTAATTTGATGTCACGTACTGCAACAGCAAAGGACAATTACGCAAAACTATAAATCTCATAATTAACACGTTGATATTAAGTTTCGAGCCTCGCCATTTATAACTCGGGAGGCACAAGCACTCTAATGCTGAATATTATTCAAAAACTAAATTGGTTTTTGTTAAACTTGAATCTACTGTCATGAGCAAAACTATTTCAACATCATCGCTACTTTATAAAGGCAAATGCAAATCTGTTTTAAATTCTTATTTGCGGGATATTTATTGATACTAACTTTTGAAACGGGTATTGGATCCCTCGCCTGTAATGATTGTTTTCACATTTAAAGATATATATTTTTTGTGTATTAGATTTAAGCAATATATTCGCGCGAATGCGCGGAGTGCCGTTTCTGTACGTGAATCGGTTGAATTCCGCTTGTGGAATTGTACCAGGAAGCCTGTAATCGTGGAGTGTTGAGAACTGGAATGCTTTAGTCGGGGTCCATCCAAAGTTAGAGGCGGACGCCCCTGCGACTCATTATGCCAAATCGCTATAAAGCGTGGTAAATAAAGCGGCAAGAATCCTGCAGCAAATAATGCTGCATTCAAGTAAATGTGCAGCGAACTAGCGTTTACGGTCCTAGGTACGCAATTTAGGTAGTGTACAAGTAGTGCACCAATTGTTTCAAAGTCACAGGCGAATTCGAGGCGTCCATTTTGAGAGCCGCCAAGTCAGCAGCTTGTATGATAATTTCCCATGCAGCACGTCATGGCAGTTTTGGATAATGCAATATAGGGCGTATCTCAGGTAATAGAATGTTTTATGTATGTGTAACGTGCAAGCGAGTAAACTCAGCTATCTTTCACGTTGGTTGTATTAGGATTTAATCTGATTTTCTTTCTGTTTTTGTGTGTTTGTATTTATGTTGTGGAGTACAATGTGCATTGTTTGAAGTGAGTTTCAGCCCGACAACACTGCAAGGGACGCTAGCTGATTTTACGCAAATATTGACATTTTGCAACCACGAATGGGAATTAAGAGGGCTTTATGTATACACTGAACTAGCTAACTGGACACAAAGAACAAATAAGTATTTAAGCATTAAACCGTACCACCCGTCTTGTTCAAATTTAACGTAACTACTGATAGCTACACCGACCCTTCATTTTACTTCGTTATTTACATACAACGGGTGCTGTGCTTGCGTCTCTGCTTGGCTACCTTATGTTTTTATCGGCAATGATCGGTCGTGTCGTCACCGGCGTGCTTGATATTGCAATGAGCAAGTAGGTGAGGCATCGTACTTTATTAGCAAAGCACTTAAAGCGTCTGACTAACAATTGGCTTACTACTGGGAGCGCGGGTTTGAATCCCACCGGTTGCATTGTTTCTTTTTTATAAAAGATGTAATTTGCATTACTAAGTATTTTCTTTTCCTGTGTCAAAATTATTAGCAGCATTAAGGTACTTGTACCTAACACAGGTTAAAAACATTTTCCCCTGTAACGTTTTTATGTACAACTAGTGTGACCCGTTGCAAGCTACCTACTTTACAAGTTTGTGGGCAATGTTTAACGTGTGGCACAATCCACTAGGTAAAATTTTCATTTTTAAGTTTTCGAAACTATGCACACGTGACTGGCTAGATATAATTGTGGTTGTGGCAAATATATTTCCACCTTATCCACAGTTTGTCCTTAATTCTCACAAATGTAAAGCGCACAGAAAATTGTCTTCTTCAAAAGCAAAATGATAATGAAATATCAAATGGTGTTAAGCCGTAATAATACAGTTCTGCCTATGGGTTGGCCAGTTAAGACTTGCAAATCTGAGCAGTTTTGATATAAATTAGATACCATTAATCCTACTTGATATATTAAACCAGTAGGCACACTTAGAATTCTTAAGAAAATAAGAATTGCCCCTATTTTTAGTGTTAAGCACGTAGGAAATTATAAAATGTCGTCATCATTATGTGATACAATTGTATTCACACTAAAATAATGTATTTCATATCCAGGCAGGAATGATATTTTGTCGATGTCAACGCAATGTTAATTATTTTTGAGCAAAATTGAATATTTTGAGATACTAAGTGTGTTTTCGAGACTATTGCCAAATATTTCTGTAATTATGTCATCTTTGGCAATTAGCTGAGATGGTATTATAATTGCATCATCTTTACCTGTAATTATGAGATATTCTCTACTTCCAATTTGCAAAAGAAATGTAGATAACTGAATTTCACTTTCTTTGGCATGTATGTCTCACAATAGACTTAAGATGTTGAAATAGTGCCATAGGGAACAGTGTTTAATACATTTTTGAATGTTTTACTGGCGTGATCCATGTGGATGTGCCTTCCACTTATTCACAATTTTTCTTAACAACTTGTAAGCGTGTGCGCCGATGGTTTTCTTCACTCCCATAAGCATGGAAAGAAACACAGCGAAATAAAGAATTGCAATCAGGAACGATATTAACTGTTGTGTAAGATCTATGAGACATACATTTTCCTCACATTATTGGAGTATTGGCCAGCTCGTAAGGTATTTCGGTACGGTTATATTATATAGCTCGCAACTAGCAGTTAGGAGACCTCTTCTGAATGTCAAGAGCAATTATTGTATAATTATAGCAGAATACGTGTAGTATAGTATGGCCACGCACAACTAATGGCAAATGGAAGACTTCCGAAAGAAGAATAGAATGAGTAGGTACTACAAAGAAGAAAACCTAGGGAAAGGACGAAAAGAACTTGAAAAAAAGGATTACAAAAGCAATGAGTGAATGTAAGCTAAACTAAAGGGACAGGGACAATGGAAGGGTACGAAAAATAGGCCTCGAACAACGTCGGTACATGTATGCTTGCAGTAATAGGAAAAGAAGCGAACCAGCAAGTACTTTGATGTTTGTTTCACATTTCAAGAAGCCGTTGATTTTAAATAAACATTAAGTGCAGGTACAGTGGTCCACTGAAAAAATAAAAGAACACCGAAGGCCGACTCCGAGAATATACTTGTTCCACCGCTGCAGCGTTGCTTACTGTTTCACTTGCGGGATACAATATGTATTTTTTTCTCGAAAAATTATTTATTTATTTGCAAGTTCGGATTTTTGTGCAAATCTACACGGTGGCAGCTGTCATTTAAAAAAGAATGATCAAAATCGGCCTGGTCTCAAAGTAGGTGTCGAAAGAAAACGCTTCACGTTTTAAATATATAGATTCACTTTAAAAAATGCAAAATTGTCTTAATTAGAATTAATCCACCAATATTGGGGGCTCAGAAGCTAGTCCTTATTTATAGACGTTAGTTATGCCTGCGTATCTGTGTCATGTTTTCATCGATACCAATCGGGCGCACTTCATCTGCAATCAGCCGTGTCGCCACTGCGACCTTTATACTGTACAGATAAAACACATTATTATAATCACACTTACTTCCATAAACCCACAATAAGTTAATATTAGGCGTAATGGATCGTATATCGACCGCATCATCATCGAACAATCTATAGAACGGCCGTGTTCAAACTAGTTTGATCATGGGTTTTTAGCAAATAGTGTGAAAATAATTGAAATCAAGTAAACACAAAGGTTCACGCAATTAGTCCACAAAAACTGCATAACTTGCGCCAGATAAGATATGTGTCAAGTTTCTATGTCGTGATAAAAATTAAATGTAAACGACACATGCAATCGAGTGACAGTTCCGTATTTACAAACAGACGCTGCAGTTTTACAAGTGTGCAAGTTTGCGAGGCTACTAGGTCAAGACAACAACTCAAGCGTTTAGAATTACGTTAGTTAAAACACATATGATTGTAAGTTTAATAATAGGCCGTAAACACGGCACACATTTACTGTATATATAGCTCTGTGATATGTTTTAGAATTCAATATACCTTTAACCACTAATGTATATTCATTGATGGGGACGAATACAGGCTACAAATGTTCGTAAAGAGTTGGCATGGCCTGGCCTTCTCACCCTATCTCTTAACAACAAAATAAACTCCATCTCCTGTCAAATAAAACTAAACTGGTTTTACAACAAACATAAAAGGTGCTAAGTTCCAATTAATTTTGGCCACATATTTTACAGGCCGCTTCCCTATATCCTTCATCGAGAGAATGTTTGATTTGCTTAACTACCTGGCGCTGGTGCAAATGCTCGAACTAATAAGTGTGCATAAGAAAATCATCAACCTAATGAAAACCCTCTACCGCAGTGGCGGTTGCTTCTTAGCGCCTCAGGAGCTCGGCTCGCCCAGCCTTCGACAAGCTATATGTAATTTTATTATCTATCCTACAGTCATAATATATAAAGGTTTAAGTAATGAGATCTGGAGGTAGCTATTCGATACCGGTTAAAACATGTAAACATACCATGAGTTATGTGTCGGCACACTCTTTCGTATCAATACGCGAAGCAGTTGGCAGTTGCTGAGGGCGATTAGAAATGTGGCCCAAAGTTATATAGGAATTACGGGAGAAAACGTTGTTCTTGCAGAATCGAAATATAGCAGTTTCAAAGTGACGCGTAGGCTAACTATGCTGCAGCCGAGACCGCTGTAAACAAATATAATTGGTAACATCGAAAAGTAATGAATTCGAGTTCCGAGTATTCTTTTGGTAATAAATAGTTCTGATCGGTAGTACTTGCAGAACAAGAAGCTCAGTCGCGCCTTCACAGATTTGGTATATTTGACGGGTTAGGTATATATGGAATGAACGGAATATGGATGTCTTGATCACGTCATGCTCTACAATCCAAATATAAAAAGATGGCAGTCACGATTCAGGGTGCGATTGAAAAATTACTATATCGTCAATCACTATTTGGAGCGTATTTATTTAGCTTGTGTGATTTCGGTCGTTTGAAACTGTTTTATACAAAAACCTGGACGGCCTACACCGGTATTAAATTTTAACCTGCAAAACAAAGTTGCAACTCGCAATTTTACAAGACATTTCCTGTGAACATTTATAAAAAAACTAACGGACTTGTGGATGTGATGCATTACATGCCTTCTTTGTTTCCATTATTAAATAAATTGCTATTTTCGAATTAAAACATCGACGTAATGCAAGTGAGTCATTAATTATTATTTTTGGCATAGTTATTGTTAAAAATTAAGAGCCCATTAAATACAATTATCAGGAGCCGCTATTACTCTACAGTATCGCATTCTAACGTGGCTGGAAGTGAAACTAATGGCCCAAAATAGCACAAAATGGAGAAAATATGTAAATATTGTATGCTCCAGCCAAGAATCGGGTACTACTTTGACACTTAGGGAGGAGCTTGCCTTTGGGCGGCATTAAATTGATAAATCAAAGTTATTAAAAATCGTATGTTTTTGGTTGACACTTGGATAGATAATAAGCAACCTGTAAAAGATTAGTTTTTTGGAATCAACGTTTACAAACAATTTGTTAAAATTTCCTCGACTGATAGGATAAGCAACACTGGGGTATGTTGTGTAAATAGGAACGTTGAAGGTGATCTAATAGCAATCCTCATGTAGGTAGGTATTGCAATGGAAAATTCTAGCCTCTGAAGAGCCACGCCAGTAAATCTCCAAAAGACACTTAATATTCACATCACACAGCGTGCATGCAAAGACTATGATGTAGAAATTAATATAATCCCTTGTGCGCGTATTGCTCGACTCAAGGTAGTGATTAAAGTATTTGCTGGTCAAACATAAGTGCAGTCTAGGCGCATACCAAACCAAATCAAATACTACCAAAGCCTAGGCCGCACTTATCGAAATCGGAATTATAGTAATTTGCGCGGTCGGATAATAAACTGACCCGTACATAACCTTAAATAGTAGTGATTAGAGAAAAGGCATGTGTTTAGCTCCCCATTATAGTCCGGATACCGTTCGCCGCATCCTGCGATTTTGAATAAGCACACTTGTCATTTTGGAGGAAAAGCTGGCATGACTTGGAACTTACAGATTCACATCTAAATTACATGGCGTGGCAACATTTGGTGAAGGGATGGCTGGGCGCGAATCTTAAATGCTGCCACGGACAGCTGAAGGTAAAGCTACTTGCTGTAAGATATCTCTGGCAACAACATGTCTAGTACCTCTTAAAAAATTACGTTTCTAGAGCAGCACCAGCTGGCCTCTTGCTTGAATAATTTATAATTCAAGTCTTATTTATGAATGGGTTTAAAAGTAATAAAACTTCACATTCTTGGATAACTGAATCCCACAAGGTCTTCATATACACGTGGTATAAATTAGTGTTAAACAGGTAAATGTGCATTTCTGGGACGCACAAACCAAGGAATCCTTAAAATGTAACAATGTAACCACTGAATAAGATGAAAATTTTACATGGTAGATAGCTACATGTTAGCGCCCACAGTTCATGTTGATATCTATATAAAAATTAATTTAGCATAATTTCTTAGGAAATATTAAAATGAAAGTGTGTACGCTACTTTTCAAGTTTCAAGAAGTTTCTGAGTACCCGACTTAACGTTTCAGACGAATTAATGCTACATCTCTTAAGGTATACCTGTTAGAAATATTTTTCTGTGATAGGGTTTGATAGAAATATGTATGTTAGTTTTTGGTTTAATTAAATACGTTGAAAATGATGAACGGGTAAGACGTATATATATTTTAGGAATAGCAAAATAATAATAGAGTTAATATAAATATGTACACTCATTTTTCCGATGCGCAACTTTTGAAAAAATAAGTCGCCTGTTTCGTTAGATCAGTATTCTGCTTCAAAATTCTTTAAAGAAAGTTATTTGGAGCAATAGAACTCTTTGATCAATTTTAATGAGATTCTATATGATACAAATCAGACAGCAACTGTTTAATGACAAAATGTGTTCTTGGGATCAGATGTAATCCAGTTGCCTGTATTCCGAGAAACGAATGTCGAAAAGGCAATCTGATATAAAACATTATTAGTTTATTACGATTTAGTTGCGCACCTATATAGATTCGATGGCTGCAGTACTTACTTCGTATTTCGCGCGCTTGTGCCACGCCTACTTTTGGCTTGAAGACCGGAAAGAAAAAGTCGCATTTGTTTCCTCGGCGTCTTTCCGGCTTGTCTTTGTTACCAGCATGAAGCCAGCTTGAGCGTCTATAAAATGTTCAGTGAATGAATGGACGTACAGTATGATTTTTGTGTAGTGTTTGCCCGCGCCCTGTCTGCGGAGCTCTATTACTGACCTATGAATTAGGGACATTTTAATCCCTAATCTACGTTTGCGGACTTACTACACAACACCAAAGGTAAGTGAAGGAAGCCTTCTTCGGACTGTATTTGTATAACCGTGTTCTATCGTGGACTATTTTCTCTTTATAGCCGTCAGTGAGAAACCGTAGCCCAGAGTTTGCAAAGGTCTTCTCACCCATTGAGTTTGGTTGCTGACGTCACCCAGGGCATGAGCTGGAACCGTTCATACTTACCTGATTCCGAAACGTACCTACAGGTCAAAGTCTCTCCTTTGTATAAACATTTACTGGCAACCAGTGCTCTGTCGCTTGAAGCTCCGTTCAGGCATTTTGACGCTTGAAATTCTGATGTAAACTTGGGAATATACAGTTCGCTCCGCGAGCTTTGTACCTAAAAGCACACAAAACGTTTCCTACCAATCCACGGAGTAGGGACCGCTGTATCATCGCCTTGCAAATAATTGCCTTATATTAATGTGTGCCATAATATTGCATCGCTGTATTGTGAATTTGTAAGTATTAAGATTTGTGAGTTTTTTATGAGGTGCCTTTTGACTCTGCGCCTATATTTTAATCACCTGTATTTTGTACCATGCAGTATTTAATTTGTGATTATACTGTGATATCAGCCCTGTGAGTTTGATTTTTTACTGTTACCTGTGCGTGATTTGAGCTTTTTTCAGGAAATGATGTGCTATTTTAGTTTACGAATTCTCGTTGGCGCCCTTTTGGCTTTAATCATTTGTGTTAGCACTTAAAGAGCTGCACGCCGTCTTCCTGACTAGCCGGCCGGCAACTGTATCCAAGTAGTCCCAATGTATTGTTTGAAAGAATTAGTCGAAGAATCGGTCCGATGCTTACAAATTACATTAACGAATGTATTTTACCACCATTTTCCTGAATGCAAAGGTTGATCCTATGAAAAAACCCTACATTTGCTACATTTTTGGACTATTCTTAACTGAGAAGCTTCCCGACTCCTCGACATACCCCACAACTAGATTAAACTTGTATACGAAAAAGAATCACAGTTGTCCATTTCTTTTGTCTAAATTGTAACACATGCCAAAAATTACAAAGATATACAATTGTTATTCATGAATGACCCTTTCAAGAAAGAAACTTATTAGCCTTGCTATCGAGGAATTTCACCACTAAAGATTACTTATGTACGTAGGGAATGTCATACCGAATATTATCCAAATCGATTCAAACGTTATATTGTTGTAAGCAAAACAAAACGTATCTAAATATAAATTTCTCTCTCCTTTCAAAACGTCTGCTTCCCTCGGCCACTTTCACTGCGCAAATTGTTGGATTCACTATCCAGATCGCTCTCGCACATTTTCCAAAAATGTCGGAATTTATGAAAACAACAGCCACGGCCACACAGCCAACAATAGCCACGGCCCGGCACCGAAGCGTCGGACCGCGCGCATCAAAGCGCTAATTCTTCAAATAGCCTCTCGGCTTCGACCCAGAATAGTGGCTGAAGTGTGAAAGCTCTAATTTGTCTGCCTCACTTACGGAGCGAGAACATAGGCATGCGATCCGAAGTTTCCCGCGGTGGATTAAACATTTAAAATATCCTAACATGTGTATTTTGGTCTAGTTTTAATTGCATATCTCTATATGTGTGCTAATAGGCACATATATTGTTGAAAATTTTACTCATGTAGAATTCAAACAAGTATAATGTTAAACAGAAACAAAACTCTGTCTAACTTAAGAATGTCAAATCCATAAAGACATGTAAACGTTGCTCATTATTGTTTAGGCGGCACTCTATTGTTTTCAACGACCGTCGATGTACTGGAAAACTCCAACAAGGAGAAACGCTTCACAAGACTTCAGAAAAATGAACGTAGTTGAAGTCGACCTACTGCAGGTTCTTGGAATCTTATATTTCTAAAAAACCTTTACTGCATTTCTCTTCATAAAATCAAACAGGAAATATGTAATCTAATACGGTTATATCAAACCCACAATATGATTACAAATTGGTTCAGGCCAGCTGAAGCCTGGGCCTCATCATGTTGTAATCAATAAAGGTATTTTTCCCAACGGCAAGTTACAGGCTAAAGAAAAGTAAGTATACATTGACAAATTGCCAATTAAGATTCCAAATAACGATTAGCAGTCCCCGATGGGGATGCGTTCCAAAGTTTAAGCCATATAGGCTTTTTTCACTGCGTTTTATCACCCACCAATTCTCAGTTGTCGATTTAATTTTACTTTGCTTACTTTATTTGATTTTTTTATTGTACATTTCTGGAAAATAAATTAATATCTCCACTGTGGACAAGGAAATAGTTTTTTCCAAAACTTAAAAAGAATGTTCAGTTAAAATGGTACACCAATTATCTACCATTTAGTAGTTTCTCCGCTCTCCAGACCAATTCGTAATTAGCAGTTTTAAACATGAACAAATCTGTGGCCTCACATTGCTACCACCCTTAGTAGTTCGTGATTCGCTAAAGCCGGTCGATCTTAAAATTTGAATAAAGCACCTCTTGTAGCTGTTTAGCAATAGAGATTAACATTAATTTTTATCATTTACAATGATAATTGATAATTCCTCTATTAACGTTTAGCTTGTACTTTATCTTCAAACAATTCTAAAGAAATCCATACAATCAGTATTGGCTGGGGACCTTCGTTGATAAGTTCGTCAATTTCTTTCTTCCTTTACCCTCAAAACGCGCTATTATACATAAATAAACTGCTCAAGTACAGGTCTAAAGAGTAGCTTCAGCACTGCGAAAACATTAAGTATATGTAGCCCTTGACCATAGGTTTCGATTGATACCCCATATGACCCATGTTGCCATTGAAAAATAAAGTGACCTTTGACATAGGTCGCCAATGGTTGACCTTTCGCCAAAACCAAATAGCGCATGAAGGTGCTCGGGACCTTAGCAACAACTTTGCCACCCCTTTCAAAATTTCGATATCTGTAGCCGTTCGAAAGTTACAGGCGATCCAGACAGACACACAGACAGACGGACGGACAAAACGTTCGCATAAGTACGCTGAAGCTACTAATAAAATATTAATATGATTTGATACCATATATTCATTTATCGTTGCTGCTGAAGGTTATCATGAAAATAACTGTTAAGCCTTGCTAATTTGAAACAATTTCAATTTGTGGTTTTAGATCAGATTGTTTTTTTTTTAATTTCCTACCGAATCTGCATTCGTGCTTAAATTACATGTATCGGCTCAAACTGCTTTCTGCCGTTAAGTATTACTTCTTTCTAGCGCCTTTGTAAATTTCCGTTTTGGTGGATGGAAAAATGCTGTTAGGTCACTCTGTGCTTGAAGCAGGTTGCCTATTTTGATTTGGTTAATTTGTGAGAAATTTCTTAATCTTAATTAAGTAGGTATTTCCATTCCGCTTTCAATTTGATGGCGCAGGCTGCTTTTGGTTTTTTCGAAAATTTTGACGCTTCTCTTCCGGTATTCCTACAGAGCGACCCGCTACCGGGGGATTATTTTAATTACTTTTGGATTTCACTTGAGTTGTACAGTGTTGTTTGTTAAGATAATATAAGGAACTAATTTGATCTTAACGCCCATAGCGTTGAGGAAAGATAGTTGTTTTTGTCGAAGCGTTCATTTTATATACTTATGAATCCGTTTCGTTATACAAAGGTCTCTGTGATAAGCGTGACGTTTGCAGATTGCATTTACTGACAACTTTTTTGTAGGAGACTTCTTTAATTGGGGTTATGTGTTCTTTTCGAAATCATGCGAATAATTCATTCAATTCTTTTATTTGCTTGCATAACCAGCATACTATTTCACATTATTATTATATGTCAGTATTGCTTATCGTTGGCGCTGTACGGGGCAGTGATAGGTTGTATAAAATACAATTCGCTTGTCACTTCTGCTTATGTTCGCATTCCGCTTCTGCGTATTTCTGCAATAACAAAACCACTATTGCACCGTAAAAATTCAAAAATAATTTAAAAACATGACACTATCAGTGAATATCTTTATACTATGACATTAATAGTTCCGTCTATAATTTATTAAACGGATGTATTACTACCACCGGTGCCAGTGTAGCTCAGTGGTTAGAGCATTGGACTGTGGTGCGGAAGTCTAGAGCTCAAATTCCAGAATCGATGCCTGGCGGGCGACCTACCCAATCACTTTAAATAATTGGAGACCTGCGTTCTAAAGAACAAGGGGTAATAATGCGGTTGTCTAATGCGTGATGCTCACCACATCACCACATGTCATGAACTTGACACGCGACAGCCGGATGTGAGACCGAGGATACGGAAGCTCTGACCTTCCGCCGTGCAGGCTAAGCTCCTTCATAGGGTGTTAGTGCCTCACCATTATTATTATTACTACCACCAGTAATCATTCAAATTGATCTGAGAAGTCTAAATGAGTATACGCTTCTAATTCGATGTTAACATTTCGAAAACCCATTTTGCAGACATCTGCAGTGTAAAATAGTCGTCTATTCTTTTAAATAGCGACTGTAGAAAAGAAGACCCTTAGGCCCCTTTCAGACGAAACGACTTTTCGCCGTGCGCCGTATACGGCACAGTGCCGTGCATTCCAAAGATGCGCCGCAGAGCACACGACTTTTCGCCGTGAACCTGACGGCGTGTTATGGGCCGTGATGTATCAGGGTGTTTGTATATCGCTAGACAGCTTGTAACTCATTATTAATAGATATTTAAAAACTTTTTTTTGTTTTAAATACCAGTATTCGGCCTACAAACTGTCATAAATCAGTTTAAGTCATGGCTTCCTGTTTTTGCGACACGACTTTGGTTTTTTTAATGGAACACCCCGTATATTTGTAGATATTTGAAATCAGCGTAAAAATACTTTGAAAGATGCTCAAACAAAAATGTTAGAACTCATTATTTTTTAAAATAAAAAAATATTTAGTTGAAGTAGGCCATGACTTACATAAAATTATTAAACATCGAACAACGAAAGCAAAAGAAACTCCACTTGGCTCCAAATATTCCTCATGGCCGAATTATCGCATCAAACGCACTAAAACCATTTAAAACTTTGTTTTTTAAATGGAACAATATGAGTTTCATTAAACAGTTGAAAACTACAACAAAAAACGATGATCCATGTTCGCCATTTCATTTCGCCTTTAAAAAATTATTTTATTTTAAATATAATGCAAACATAATTATTTCATTTAAGAAACATAGTTTTCAATTGTTTTAGTACGTGTATTGCGATAATTCGTCCCTGAGGAAAGCCAGGTAAACTTTCTTTTGCATTTCTTGTTCGATTTTTAGTGATTTTAGGTGTCATGGACTAATTTGGGAATATTTTAAAACAAAATAATAACTTTCCAAATATTATTTTAAGCATACTACCACAGCACTGATTTAAAATATTTAAAAATGTACAGGGTGTTCCATTAAAAATACCAAAGTCGTGTATCAGTACGCAAAAATAAAAGGTCATGGTTTAAATTAGATTACAATTTGTAGACTACGTACTGGTATTTAAAACAAAAAGACGTTTTTTCAATATCTCTATTATGAACGATGTTACGATTTATAAACACCCCGTATGTAGGCTTCTAATCGTATCTCACTTTTCAGTATTGTGTAATAGATGACTGAGAATGACTCAATTACATTAGAATGTTAATAGCAACATTCGAATAAAGTGCAAGAACAACTCATTAGACGAAATACCAATGTGAGAGACGCCATCTCACCGGCGGAAAGTCGTTCCGTCTGAAAGACTCCATATACCACAATGTATATCAAGACGCCGTGTACGGCACGGCGCCGTGTCCGAGCTTGATAAACGCCGTGGTGTTCACGGCGGCCGTGTACGGCTTAAGTCGTTGCCGTCTCGTATGAAAGGCTCCATATGAATCAATAGTCTTCAAAATGCACGGCACTGTGCCGTACACGGCGCACGGCGAAAAGTCGTTTCGTCTGAAAGCTGTTACCTGACGGAAGTTACTTTCAATGAAACACCACTGAGAAAATACAAAAAGATATTTGTGAAGATGCACACCGTTTTCAATATATGGAGTGTGAATGCAACAAAAATACAGGTTGCAGGATTATGAAATGCGTATACTAAGGAAAAGCGAAGAAGTCTCTAATACAGGCAGGGCAAGAAATGAAGAATTCAGGAGAGAACTCAATGTAGTGCACTTGTACAGGGTGATTCGGGAGGAAGTGGCAATATTTTGATGACATGTCGAGGAAGCCAAACTAAGCAAAATAAGCTCATATGTTTAAGTCCGATTTTCATTTGTTTCAGGGATAATTGACTTTTTCTTAAAATGTCAAATCTCATCAATTTTTTGCCTATTACGACGTTACGTTGATGTAGTGACCTTATGCACGTAATTCTGAGAGCGACCAGAACTTGTGTGTAATTAGGTCAAAGTAGGCAACTGAAATGAAAACTGACAGTTAGTTGTTAAAGTGACAGTTGTTCAACATTAGTTTTATGAAGTTGTAAAAATGCCCCACAAATTTAGTCATAAAGAATATGCCGATATGATATTTGTTTATGGGTTCTGTAATGGTAGTAATGTTCGTGCAGTGGAGGAGTATCGACGTCGTTTTCCGAATCGAAGAATTCCTAACAAGCTTCCAACTGTTTTTACACATGCCGGCGAAACTGGGACATTTCCAAGTGCAAGTATTGTTTCTGAAAGAGAACACGGAATCGCTGTTGGACTTGAAGAAGATATTCTGGATGTGGTAGACGAAAATCCAGAGATGAGTACAAGACGCATCGCAATCCAATTTGAAATACCACAAACAACGGCTTGGAAAACACTTAAACAACAGGGTTTGAACGCTTCTCCTCTCCTCAGTCCTCTTACCCCACGGAAGGGTTTGGTGATATTATGTGACGGAGTCAATGGTTGCTTTCCATGACTGCCTATCTTGTGCCGATAGCGTAGCTTCATGTAAGTTTTTCCCCACCAGGTTTTTCATTTGGTCCACCCATCTGGTGGGAGATCTTCCTCTGGGTCGACGGCCATCAATTTTACCTTGGACCATAAGTCTTTCCATTGATTCGTGTCGGACGATGTGACCAAAATATCTCAAATACGATCGTTGAATTTTCGTTGATAGTCGTAATTTTACATTTAGTTCTTCTAAAATTGACTTATTTGTTCTGTGAGCCGTCCATGGTATACGTAGAAGTCTTCTGTACACCCACATTTCAAGAGCATCTATTTTTTGTTTATCTGACTTTTTAAGTGTCCACGTTTCTGAGGCATAAGTAGCAATCGGGAAAATTAGTGTTTCTGCTAGTTTCATTTTGGTCTTCTTTGTTATGGCTGTATCTTTCCATATTCGGCTTCGTCGTTGATGTTCTGGCTATTGCCATTCGTCGTTTTATTTCTGCTTCACTCCCCCCCTTGTTAGTGATCATAGACCCTAGGTATATAAACTGCTCTACTACTTGGTACCCAGCTATAGTTTTTACGTGTGGTTGGTTGTTATTCGCCCTGTCAATTATCATAACTTTGGTTTTTGATGAGTTTATATCTAGGCCGTACTGTCTGCTTACGTTTACTATTCTTTGCATGATTGTATTCAATTCTTCCGTGTTTGCTGCTATTATTAGAGTGTCGTCGGCATATCTTAAGTTGTTAATTTTTCTGCCTCCGATTGCAACTCCACCTTCCCATTCTTCTAGTACCAGTCGCATAATATATTCACTATATATGTTGAAGAGTAAAGGTGATAAAATACATCCTTGTCGTACTCCGGCCTGGGTGCTAAAATTTTTTGAGTGCGTGTTGTTTATTCTTACTTTTGCCTTATTGTTCTTGTATAGACTTTGTATGAGATTTGTTAAGTGTGGTGGTACGCCCATTTCTGTGAGTATCTTCCAAAGATGATTCCACTTGACAAAGTCGAAAGCTTTCTTGTAGTCTACAAAACATAGGTACATTTCCACATTAAACTCTCGTGACTTTTCAATTATTTGACGTACGTTTGATATCTGCTCCCTTGTTCCTTTTCCTGGTATAAATCCCGCTTGTTCTTCAGCTATCTGTGGTAAAAGGTATGCTTTTAGTCTGGTATTAATTATTTCTAGCATTATTTTGCTGGCATGTGGGATCAGAGCTATAGTTCTGTAGTTGCTACAATCAGTAGGTGAGCCTTTTTTATATATAGGGATAAATATCGATTCACACCATTCTTCGGGCCATCTCCCAGACTTCCATATTTTTTGGCATAAAGCCAACGCTTATCATTTGCAAAAAGTACAAAATCTCCACGAAGGCGATTATCCTTTAAGGCTACAATTTTGTCGTTGGATTCGGGAAAACAGAAGATTGTGTAAAGGCATTTTGTGGTCGGATGAAGCTCAATTTACGCGAGATGGAATTAACAATTGCCACAGTAATCATCGATGGTCGGACGAAAATCCCCATGCTACGATAGAACACAATTTCCAACATCGATTTAGCATTAACGTTTGGTGCGGTATTCTAAATGATCAATTATTCGGTCCTTTCGTATTAGATGCGCGCCTTACTGGACAAGGATATTTATGTTTTTTAGAAGACCATTTAGAAGAAATACTGGACGAAGCACCTTTAAATATTCGACAACGAATTATCTTCCAACATGATGGAGCGCCTCCTCACTATTCTAATAATGTACAAAATTTTCTGAATACCACTTTCGGCGATCGTTGGATTGGCAGAGGCGGCCCGCATCCTTGGCCACCGAGATCACCGGATCTCACTCCCCTCGATTTTTGCCTTTGGGGATGGATGAAGTCGTTAGTTTATGCTACTAAAGTGGAAACGAGGGAAGCGTTACTAGATCGTATTCTTAATACAGCAGCTACCATTAGAGCGAACAATCGTTCATTGAAACTCGCTACTAGTGCAGTCTATAAACGCGCAAATAAGTGTATCGAAGTGGGCGGTGGCGTTTTCGAAAATTTGTCGTAAATTAATGCTATTTTGTTTATTTTTGTAATTCATTTTGTAATACATTTTTGTTTGCTTTTTAAATTATACAATTAATCAAAATAGAAACAAATGAAAATCGGACTTGAACATATGAGTTTATTTTGCTTATTTTGACTTCCTCGATATGTCTTCAAAATATTGCCACTTCCTCCCGAATCACCCTGTATATGCCGAGAACAATAAACTCCAATGGTTTGGATATCAAATGAGAATGCAAGATAGCCGAATGACTAAAAAGATATGGAACGTCGAAACGGATGAAAAGAGAAGCAAAATATTAGCAAGACATATATGGAACAACGAATGGGGCAAAGCACTTCAAGCGAAAGGAATTACCTTGAGGGTAGCAACAACAACAGCAGAGAATTAGGTGCAGCAAACATCAACCCAAAAAATCGTACTGGAGAGGTATTAATATGAATTCTATTTCTCTATAACTTCAAAAATATTTTTTATCAAAATATCGAGATAAAGTTTAATAGACTATGAATTATCAAGCATGGTAGCAATATGAAACGAAATACGATCATAGGTTTGCATCGTAAATTTTTACTTATTATCACCTGCGCTTGATCTGAAAAGAAGGGATAGTGCTAAAACTTGTTTAGAAAATTTCAAGGAAGGAAGGGATCATCAAAGTCTACCTACAGATCGCTTACAAAATGCTTCTATACTTCTAAAAGTAACGCAGGGATAATATAACAACTGACCAAATCATATATCTGCCTTGTCAAACGAGTTCAAGGTAATTGGTGTATTTAGTATTTATAAAACACTTTTACTTTTCTAGACTATTTAAAAAAATTACTAAAAATAGATTTTTAGTGTCAAATCCATATCTATGCAAAGAATGGCATCTACAAAAAGCATCTGACGATAGATGAGAAACAACTCAGCAAAATTATTGGACACACTAAAGCTTATTCTGCCAAGTCTTGCTAAGAAATGGATGAAACACATCATCGTCAAATTATTTATTGACGCCTTGGAAAATAACAAAAGCAGGAACTGAAGCACTCTTCCACGGTCTCTTCTATTACTCTCTTTATTGCAAATACGTTAGTAGATGATCGACAAGACCAAGTTATGCACTATAATTGCTGTTTGTTAATTTTTATTACCTAGGTACTTCTCAATAATAGTATATTATACATCAAGGTAGCGAAGCGCAGTATTATAACCTGAGCACATATTAGATACTGAGCGCGCAGCGCGAAGTATCTAAAGCGCGAAGGTTATAAGAGGATTCGCTACCGTGGTGTATATACTATTTTTTGCACTACCAAACGGCTTAATACCTAAATTCCCAACAAATTTCGAAAATATGTTAACTGTCAACCTGACAATACAGCTCTTTAAAACGTCAAAATTAGCAATTTATCAGTTACCACGGTGAAAATTGTTTATTTTACATTCTCTCCCTTGGTGGAGAAAATCAAATTCACGACCTAAAGATAGACCAATAACGGTGCGTTCTGAGACTAGTAGTGCAAAAAACATTTTATGGTCGATAAAATTATGACTTTAATTTTTTAGTATAGAAAGTTGTCGTACATCATCAGAATCATGTTTGTACTTACAAAAATGTAATATAATTAAGTTAGTTAAATGGCAAGCGTAACGGAATCAAGACATTCTACTGACGTTTAAACATCTATTTCTTTTCTCCAAGTTGAATTTGCTAGACTAACGTCGTAGTTGCGCTCGTTCATTCGCAGCCAATAATTATAAACTTCGAGAAATTAAATTACATGAATATTTTAACAATAATAAGAACGGTACTCTGTTTATGGCATGCGTGTGATAAGATGGCAGGGGAAGGCGCAAGAGGTTCCCATGGAGACTGCAAAATATTCAGCGTAGGTTTGAATGGTCTTTCTGCACATAAAATTGTTTATCGCGGCATTTATCGCGTATTTTTTTATAATTGGAGCAGGTACGCGACTATACAAACATGTGATTGCCCTTGCGTCTGTTCTGTTAAATATTTATGCTCCGCCGCTACAAGAACAAGAAGGTGCGTGTAATGAAACAATCGAAGCGTTTTTAAGGCTATGCATGAAAATGATTTAAAATGCGGAGCGCAACATCTGATAAACCGAAGAAGATTGCATTCTTATTTATGGCTTCCACTTAGTTAATTACAAAAGAATTAAACGTGCACAGTTTATCAATATGATAGTGCTGCGTATGCAAATTGCAGTTGTAATTAAGATATTAAAAATCGTTATCATCCCGAAATCTTGTTGAGGATGAGAACAACAGGAAGAAGAAATGCACGTCTGCAGTAATAGTTATGCAGCAGTTCAATCGAATGGTGAAGTTGCTGGACGCACAGGAAGTATTTCAATCGCAATGCAAATATGCTGTGTAACATATAGCTTGTAATAAAATATTTACACAAGAACATTATGATGAAACAAATATAATAATATGACACAGGGCCTTAACAAGTAGGTAACATATCTTCAAAACTTGTAATAATACGAGGAAGTGCTAGGCAATTAGTGGTCATTTTTATTACTAAATTTTATTAATATCACAGTAATTTATGTAATTTCATATAATTCTTATATTTTCTCTTAGGTGGAATTATTTCTTAAAATCTTCCTTCAAAGATGTGTGGTGCAAATGAAAGAGACAGGTCCAACAAATAGGGTGGATGTGGTGGCAATTTTTTGCCATTTTCTAATAAAATGTTGGCTTACTAGCTTGGCAAGCAGATATGAATGATTGTATATTTATCATTTTGAATATAAGTTGCTGCTGTGATGAAAATAATCATGAGCGCAAAGCGCCAGTGATTATTTTTAGTTCAGTCATTAGATACATAATAATAGTGTTTTTGTGCAAAAGGTTGCGGAGTTTTGAAACTTGCCAGAAGTGTGGACTTGGAAATCCTTAACATGCACCTAAGTTTGCGACCTCATGCGACCGCCGCTAGCGCCACCATCTTGATAAAATGGCGGCCAAAATCAGTTTTTGGCATATAACTTGGTTCCTGTAGGTTTTAGAAAAAAAGTCCGATAAAAAGTTGAAGAGGATCAAATTTGCTACATCTCTTTTATACATTGTTTTTGACAGACTAATGTTTTCCGAGTTACAGGGCGGAACAGTAGGGAAAAATCTCGTAAAAGCGGCATTTGCATGATACTTTTTATCAATTATCTCCAAACTAGTCTACCTAAAGTAGTCTAATCTATTATATAACTGTTTATACAGTGATATGTGCACTTTGTTTGTTGTCTGTATATGATTTGTGGTACTATTAAAGGTAATTACTTGGTAGAGTAATACCAGGATAATTTCTTTGTATGAGAATCAACACATGGAAGCGTGGAAGTTTTGTTGATCTAAAAAGTAGGCGTGATCAGCCGAATAAAACTTGCTGTCCCAGCAATGTCTTCCGGTGAAATGTAGTTATTTGTGTGTTGACAAACTTAAAAAAGCTTAAGTATGTTTCCAACTGTGGATGTGTGAAGTCGACATGTGACCGAGCATTTATTTAATAACAGTGTTTCTATATATTTTGCACCGTGGATCAATACGAAAAGCGCCGAAAGACATCGACGCTCCAGAGAACATGTGTCCAGTGATGTAATTTTCGATGAGCGGCGGTCGCTTGAGGTCGCAAACTTAGGGTCATACTTAGGCTCACAAAGCATACAATTGTGCCAAGTTTCAAAATTCCGCAACCTTTTGCAACCAAAACAGTACCTATCTAATGACTGGACTATTTCCAAAAATAAGAGCAATGAGTAACGAATGAATGACAATATCGAAGCAAAATTGACAGCAAAAGTTGTATTTGGAGGACAATTCAATGAAATGAAAATGTTCATTTTAACGTGTATCTGATATATTGTTGCTGCAACACTCTCCTGCTACCGAGCTCTGTGGATTTTTGGTTAACACATCTGCTTAGCATTATGGAGGTAGCAGGTTTGATTCCCGTGGCCGTCTGTTCTGATTCAGGCTTTTAGGTGGTTCTCCTAAGTCAATAGAGAACCTTTTCTGAGGCGAATGCCGGGGCAGTACTTCTCCACATTTCTTGCCCTTTCTTCCATTCTCCACCTCTTCCTTCTCTCGCCCATCCTAAAATGTTTGTTATTGGCTGAAGATGGACGCAAGGTCTCTATTACAGCCCCCCCCCCACCATTTGGAGGAATTGAACTGACCTTGAACCCTTTTTTACCTTGTCCTGTTTGTTTTCATTTGATGCAAATATTTAATAATGCGGCTTTTGGTTGACTGCATAGACGTGCAAGCATTTGATTAGTCACTTTCTTTTTAATTGAATTGTCAAAGTAATATACGAGGATTACCCTCTGTCGGTCCTAAAATACACCGATCATTACCTAACGTGCTGAAGGTACGGCAAGCGCCTTGATAGGGGGGCCATCTTCTGGTAGTCTTTATTCTTTGGACTGATACTTAATCTCAGGATTAAAGTATAGTGAGAAGGTTTCATCCATAATTACTATTCTTTCCAAAAAACTGATTTCGTATTCTTTGTGCAACCGCAGTATTTCTTTGAGAAACGTCCACACAAAGCATTTTCTGTTCTGATCTCAACAGATGGAATACCTAGCGTGCAGAAACCTTGCAGAAACCTTGCTTTCTCCCATACGGCCATGAGTATTTTCATGAACCCTTGTAGTCGATACGCCACATCAGCTACCCCTGTAGAAATCATACAACTGTAGATTATGAATTGTTTTTCCTCAGAACCAGCAGAAGCACACTGAACATATGATACAATATGAAGAAACAATACAGATTAAAGAAATTTACAAAATGGTATAGATTGAATTTGGGTTTAGAATTGGAAATTTTAATTACCTACACCATGTTTGGTAACAACACAGCACGACAACAATTATTAATATACAGGAAATATATTTTAATATGTAACATAACCGTTTCGTTTCTATGCCACTATTTAATCATACAGGTCATTTCCATAGTTACAAATGAGACCAGTAGATTAGAGCGTGTATTTTGTAAGTTAACATAGGAATTATTAATTGTCAAAAAGACAATTAGAAGTTATCCTAATGTATACCATTGAAGAAAAGATACAACACACAAGTTGTTCCTACGTATCTACTTTTAAGTTGCATACCTACATTCCGGTTACAAAAGTAAAGTTTCTTATTAGCAAGTACCTAATTCAAATTCGTATGTTAACTCGTAAAATAAACGCTCTAATCTATTGATTTCATTCGTAACTATGGAAGTGACATGTATAATCAAATGCTGCCATAGAAACGAAACTGCTATGTTAACCATTAAAATAAATTTACTGTATAAATGAATTATTAGGGAAGAAAATTTAAGTATAGGAAACTAGTGGATGGAGATTCTTAAAGGGATATATTGTACTACAAAAGGATATTTGAAGTGGTGGTATAGAAGAAACTGCAGATACTAGATACTAGAGAAAATTACCTTTCAAAGTAGTGGTAAAGAACCACGATTACTATTTCTCTAAATAACAAAGTAATTGCCATAAAGAAGAAAGAAGGCAATAAAAAAATTTAAAACGTGTTCTATAAAAAATATTAATGTACTACAAGAAGATATTGTAAAAATAGTAAACGTGTCGAAATAATACTGCAGGATCTACAAAACTAAGTACGGGAACAATAGTTTATCAGATTATTCCAGAATTATCTCCGCTTTGAGATAAGGAAATCTAATAAGTGCATGGATGAGTAGAGTGGCCACATTTTCAAACATATATAAAAACAGCAAAACTATAGATAAGCGAGCAAATAGCCAATATATGGCGATCAAAAGGAAACACTAGCAACAAGACAACAATTAAAAAATAAAATGAGTGAAAACTAGAAATTTGTCTATTTATAATGTGTTAGGTCCACTTGAAAATTGATCTCTACCATTACATTTGCCCTGCGAAAATGAAAGCTCGTAAAGCTGGTAAAGCCTTACTGTATCGTTTTGTCAAATTTGCGACGATGGCCGGATCTACCCAGCTTCTCTAAAACGTAAAGTAATAAGTTTGAAATGCAGAATCGCGTCTCGTTTTGAAGTACCGCGGAAATTTCATATCAATACCGATACTATTTAAAGAAATCACTATTGTTCACCGAGATCTTGTATCGTAGCTATCCTCGCATGTCGACGCATTCCTGAAGAAACTTTTTGTTCACCGCGTGTGGATTCACGCGAATTGTTTGTTAAAAATCTGTCCGGCCGAAGAGGCACGTTCTCCATCATTTTCAAGCCCACCTTCGTCGTTCGACTTTGGCGGCCATCTTGGCCACTATTTTATGTAGAGTCCGGGAATTGTCAATTTCTTTGTTTTTATTATTTCCGTCTGCATGTGTAATTTATCGATTGCTGCTTTGAGATGCAGTAGGATAAGGTGTGTTATATTATGAAAATCACATATCCCCATTCGTAGTGCCTTAACGCTTTCGGCGCTGTGTACTAGTGCATGAATATAGAGGCCCCCTATGAAATTATCTCACAGTCGAAACCATCTACTAGTCCTACCGATAACGACTCTTTTTTGTTGCGGTCAAGATTTCAAGGCTAACCCACTTAACTATACTGTTATGTACGTTATCCTAATAAAGTATATAAAACTTCCTGCATTATTTTTATTTGTAAATCGGGGGCAGTTTCGCTTATTTTGAACTCGAGTAAGCGTTTTCAGAAATTTAGAAACAAGGTAAAGTAAAAATCTCGAAACTGAGCACCTCACACTGTTTTGAATTGGATAGGAAGTTCTCTTTGATGAAACATCCGGTCCATCACACACCAAAGCCACTGCGAAAGATCAGTTAAGTGCTGAAATGCTATTGGCATTAAATGACATTGGTGTATTCTTACCATACACATAGCTTAGCGCCCAAGGAAAAGTGGAGGTTAGCCAAATTAGAAGTAGGTCAGCTATGAAATGGTTATATCAAGTCAAGAATATAACTGGTGCCAGTTGATTAACAAATTTCAGAACTGCCAAAGGCAGAGAACTAAAGTAAATAGCTCTCCAAGCCTCATAGTTGTGTCAACTTTAAAGATGGATTGTGAAGAAAAGCGTTTAGAATCAATTATATAACAAGTTATTCCAAACATATACTTGGTGCAGAGGTATCAGTATTTAGTATTCTATGAAAACAAGTGCTTCCGCTAACAAAAAAGTACCACTAATATCAGAATGAAAAAATCAGTATTTAATGATCAATAAAAATTGTGTTGGGCTTGTTTTGGAATGTACAGTCAAAACCTAAACAGATACAACAGGCTTAATGTATGTATCGAAGATGAGTATACTCTTATAACGTTTGCCTTGAAAGAAATGATTTTCTAAGCAACATTAAACGCTGCAAAAATGTCTTCTGAGCCAGGGTTTTCGAAATGATAAAGCTCTGAAGCGGGCCGATAACCACCCAAAAGAAATGTTGACCGCTGTGCGCCAATTTCCGGAAAGCAGTAAAAACTGGCATCTCGGGGCACCTCCCACGCTACGTCAAGATAACGCAAAAGAAGAACGCCAAGAAAATTCTAGTTATACCTCGCTGTTGGGGAGCCTCTCAGTTTTCCGTTATGTTTGGAAAATTCCTGATTGCTAGCTCGCCTTGGACGTTAATAGACTGTATTGATTTTCTTTACTAAATTATACACACGTTGAAAGCAAAGTAGGTAATTTATTCGCAAAAATAAATAGTACACAAACATTTGAACATTTAAACAAAGAATTAACGTTCCTCGGTGTGGACTGCTCGCGTCCAGTCTGGTCGACTGTCGGAGGGTAAGTGAAGGGCAGTCGCGCTCCAAGGAGTGCTGAAAGGCGCATAGTACAACGCACAACTACAAGCGAAGCGGCAAAATTTATGAAACACTTAACATACCGCCCGCCTTGGAAAGGGTAACCTTTCAAATAACAACAGTACAAATTTGACATGTAACAGCTAGAGTAAAACATGTAAATAGATCAAACATATATAAAGTGCATAATAATACATAGATCTTAAGGTAATACAAGAAAACCCGAACAATGGAAAGCCAAAAGGCTTTACGAAACACTGCGCAAGACGCTAACGTACTAGTTCACAACACTAGGTAGCGGGCACAATTTGGCGAAGGATCGCTTTACGATCCCTGACACAGTTTTCACTGACGCCACACGCGTAACGCCGTCAAGGCCAGGGTGCAGCTCGGTGACCCGGCCTAACCTCCACTTCAGAGGGGGAAGATTGTCATCCTTGATGAGGACCATGGAACCAGGCTGGAGGTCCGAAAGGTGTGTGCGCCATTTGGTGCGCTGTTGGAGTTCTGAGATGTACTCCTTACTCCATCTTTTCCATACATTCTGGTGGAGCTGTTGTATTCTTTGGTATCTGGACAGCCGAGACTCGGCTATCTCAGTAACGTTGGGATCAGGCAGTGACACCAAAGGACGACCGATCAGAAAATGAGCAGGAGTCAAAGGCTCAAGGTCGTTTGGATCAGCGGACAAAGGAGACAGGGGTCGGGAGTTTAAGGTCGCTTCCACCTGTGCTAGCAAAGTGCAAAATTCATCGTAATTTAGACTAGCGTTTCCTATAACGCGCCGTATGTGATGTTTGGAGGACTTAATTCCGGCCTCCCACAATCCGCCAAAGTGGGGACTGTGCGCGGGTATAAAATGCCAAGCTACTCCGTCGCTCGCGACTGATTCGGAAATAGAAAGGCCTTGTTCCGCAAGAAAATTGCCTAATTCGATTAATTCGGAATTAGCGTCGACAAAGTTAGTGCCATTGTCTGAATAGACATGGAGCGGTTTGCCTCGACGAGCTACAAACCGGCGAAAAGCCATTAAGAAGGCTTCAGTAGAAAGGTCAGCGACCAATTCAAGGTGAACTGCTTTTGTGACAAAACAAACTGTTAGGTCATTTTGGTATTTTAAATAGCCACCTAGGCTTTAGGGCAGCGTGCCCGTATGCTAAACCCTTTTAGTTCTTTATTTGGCTCCATCGCCTAATTTCAGAATCATGATTTCGCACATATTTGGCCCCAAACGCAGCATTTCCCGTCGGTTGGAGCTCCCCTCTGATGGCGCTGTGGCAGCCGAGCGTATCGCCCGCAAGAATTCCGAATCTTCTAGAAAGCACGCCGCTGAGGCGTGATACCATTGGTGCCGGCATTAATTTGTTTCATTTTATCGCCCCGCGATTGGCTGCCGAGGTTTAGTCACGTGGGCACGCGACCAAGGTGACCTTTGCCAGCGCTTCCCTCTGGGCAGTTGACCGCAGCCCGTTGCAGAGAACGCTTGTGTGGTGGTTGTGAGTGTGATTTTCGAATTGTCTTCGGCGTAGCGTGGGTGTTTTTGAGCCCAGTTCCTGCTTCCGTAAGTAAGGGGTCGTGCCCCCTTCATCTCGACCTACGAGGATCTGTCCCGCAGAACGAAAGTGGCCCATTTTTCGTCGTCCCGTCGTACGCGTTCTGACGCGTCTCACGTCGCCATTGTGGCGGATGTGCACTCATCCCTATAGCCGTCGAACATCGAAGGTACCTGCCACCTAAGACTGCAGCCTGTCGCAACTCAACTGTACCAGGCTCCCCAACCGCCTAAATTATTAAGGTATGTGTCTTAGAACTGATTACCGCTGTGAACGCGAGCGAGCCGTCACATCTCTGGTGCCTACAGGCACTGTCGTCATATTTGTGCATTCATTCAGAATTGCAGACTGCCTATGTCGCGAGTGCTAATTTGATCTTTGCTGTGCGCTGCATAAGGCGTCGCGCTAGCATATTTGTGCATTCATTCAGAATCGCAGACTGTCCATGTCGCGAGTGCTAATTTGATCTTTGCTGTTCGCTGCATAAGGCGTCGCGCCAGCATATTTGTACTCATTACTGCTTATTACTGTTCATTACTGTTCATTACTGTTCAACATCTGTCGCTAAGTTTAGAGCGCGCGCCAGCTGGTGTCCTTAGTTAGAATCCATCTATAGATATAGTGCGACGCACTCTGCTGCCCCATTGTAAACCCGTTAGTCAATACATGATTTGTTAGCTAAGGGAACTATTGTTTTGTTTCGACTTGTGCATGTTCTGTTTCAGATAAGCGCCCCCTTCATTGTACTGATTATTGTGCGACGGAACGAGGGAGCTTTGAGCGTACAGGTGGGTAAGACAGCTGCGTAGTCGCGGTTGGATTGACACCTAATTACAATCCTTGCATAAGGCAATCCCGAAATTGTTATTTGACCTTGCAATTCTTGAGTAATCCTATCGGCGGAGTATTTTGTGTGCTTCGCTCCCGTCTAACCGTCCAGGCCCGGTTAGCCGGGTTAAGACAGGCTTGGTGGCTCCCTCATGATTTCGACATACCCTATATATATATTATGCCGCAACACGCTTGCCCAGAACGTATCGTGTGACTCACGCCCGACTCCCTGAGCGTTCCAGCCGTGGCCTATTAGCCTATTTCGAACCGATTTCAGGGCAAGTGTGCCAGTTTTTCAGGACTGATTCCGTGGTGCGATGCTCACCTTGGGTGGGTGTCGTAGAGTTCTTTTAATACCGTAACAGGCTAATTTTGGCTATCCCAACGTGTGGGCCTGTTTTTTTCTGATATTCGTCTTCTCGTTAAGCCCCTTCGTTTTGCGTCTTAATTTTGGCAGCCCAACCTGTGGGGCCTTGTGGGGCCTTGTGGCTCCTTTGTTCTCGTCAACGCGCCTAATTTTAGTGCTCCAACGTCTGGAGCCTATTGATGCACGACAACGCCCGACCTCATTTTGGGGTTTTCTTTTTTTTTGCGTTGTGTGTCTTAATTTTGGCGGCCCAATTGTTGCTTGTTGCTGTTATTGGACTGGAGTAGTCTCGTTAAGCCCATCCGTTGTGCGTCTTAATTCTGACGCTTTAACGTCTGAGACCTTGTTTGTTTTTTTTTCTCATTAGGCCACCCGTCGTCTGCCTAATTTTGGGTTATTCTGACGTGTCGCCCCTTGTTGCGTGACAACGCGCGACCCCATTTTGGATTTTTCCGTTTCTTTCTTTTTATTTCGCTCGATTTCGGGCGCAGTACTGTCTGTAACCATTGTTGGTCGGTAGTAGGCTCGTTAAGCCATTCGTTGACCGCCTAGTTTTGGGATTTGCTCTTTTTCGCTTATGTTCGGTCTTTTCGCAAAGAATATGGACAGATAGTCGCGTTAAGCCATCGGTCGTGTAAAAGGTAACAAACCACTTTTTCCCGATTTCTCCCGTCTTGACCGTCTACGATTTGGTTCGGATATCTGACGTAATTGACTTACCAAACACGCGTTAACGTTTTCCTTTTTATACGACGTATAATATAAGTCGTTCCTTTCCCGTTTGTAAACATGTTGCTAAAGCTACATATTGAAGGCCTGCTTCGCGCGGAGGCTGAATACGAGTTGAGAATCAGAGGCCGTGATGCTTCCGGCGCGGTTACCTTGTTGCGCTCCCGGTTACGCGACGTATTGAGAGAGGAGGGACGCGCAGAGATGGATACGCGACCGACGTACCCGTATACGTTCGAGGAGGATCTCACGGCCGTGACAACATTGATTGGCGAATTAGAGGAAAAGATTCAGGTATATTTAGCTAACCCGACTAAAGAGGTAGCGGCTACGATCGAAACGAAATTTTATCACGGAATGAACCGTCTGACGAATAGTTCAGCTATAACGGAGGAAGAGCGAGCGCTCAAACAAAAAGCGTTCGCGGAATTATCACTCATACGTTCAACCTACGAACTTAACCAAGTAAAGCTAGGGTCGTCTACGACTACGGCTGAGGAGGAAAGCGCCGTAACGCTGCCATCGACGTCCGGTGTCGCACCTACCATTACCGTCGCGACGACGACTACGACTACGACGGCGGCAACTATGTCGACTCCGAGTTTTGTTTCGCCGATGTCGCGTACGATCTCATTTAAGGCAACCCCTGTTTCGAAATGGAACATACAATTCTCAGGTGACCCGAAAGGTCTGTCGGTCAACGCTTTCATCGAGCGTGTTAACGAACTCAGAGTGGCCAGAAACCTTACCGAAGAAGAGTTGTTTATGCAGGCCATCGATTTGTTTTCGGGCAACGCATTGCTATGGTATCGCGCGAATAGAGCGACCCCTAACACGTGGCAACAGTTAGTCGATTTATTGCGTCTAGAGTTTCAGCCTGCTAATTATGATGAACGGTTGTTGGACGAAATTAGACGTCGCACGCAAGGCCCTACGGAAAGTATGGGCATTTATATCGCTATCATGCGCACAATGTTTTCGCGCCTGACCGAAGCGGTTCCCGAGGAGAAACAGTTGCGTATTTTGTTGCATAATATTTCACCATTATACCAGACCCAGTTGGGATTGACGGAAGTCCGGTCGATCGACGAGCTAGCGCTATACGGACGGAAGATTGAAGAACGGCGCTATGCCATTGAAACTTACGTGCCGCCTTCTAGAAAGAAGTCTGACTTAGAAACAGACTTGGCATACGTCGAGGTCGCGCCTATCGCGGAAACGTGCCCAGTTGATGTTGTCGAAACGCGTGACGTTAATACTCCCGAGAGGAGGAACCGAGAATCGGCACCCAAGTCAGGCATGCGGTGTTGGAACTGTAACGAACCAGGCCATAGAGCCAGTAGGTGTCCGCGACCCCGCGGCAAGAAATTCTGTTACCGTTGCGGCAAACCTGAAGTGACCGTAAACACTTGTCCTCGTTGTCGAGCAAGAGATAGGGGACAGGGAAACGACCCCGCGAGACGCTGAACGGTCGAGCAGTGTCCTCGCGCGTGTTTAGCAATTCGACTAAGATTATGAAGGGACTTATCGAGGAGCGCGAGACCAAATTTAAGAAAAATAAAGTCATTCTCGATTACGTATTAGAAAGGTCATCTGATGACCGTCGACCGCATGTGACTGTTGAAATCATGGGTTTCGAGTTGTTAGCTTTGTTGGACTCAGGAGCGAATCGAACGATCTTAGGAGCTAAGGGTTGGGACGTGTTGCGTATTGTAGGCCTGCACATAAATAAGAAGCTGAGACCCGTTTGCTCAGTGGCGAATGGACAGACCGTAACCAGTCTAGGTACCCTGCACTTACCTATTCGTTTAAATAACAGAGTGGTAGCTATCGATGTTTTAATAGTTCCGGAGGTTCCGCACACCCTAATCCTAGGGATAGACTTTTGGAAGTCAGTGGGAATAGTCCCAGACGTGTTTCGAGGGGAGTGGGAATTCTCAAAACCCGGCTTAGCGGCCATTGATACTCCTACCGGCAATTTGCAGTCTATGTTCGACCTGAACTCGGATCAACGAGCCCAATTAGATACTCTCGTAAACCGACATTTTACTATCGCTAAACCCGAACTCGGCTGCGCCAAGTACGTTCAACATAAAATCACTACTAAGGCGGCACCGGTTAAACAAAGGTACTATCCGGTCTCTCCCGCAATGCAGGCGCATATCGATGCTGAGTTGGACAGTATGCTTAAATCAGGCGTTGTGGAACGTTCTCGTTCAGCCTGGTCGAGCCCGATTTTACTAGTTAAAAAGAAAGATGGAACCTATCGTTTCTGCGTTGACTTTCGTAAATTAAATAGCGTCACCGAGAAGGACGCCTACCCGATACCTTACGTGTCTTCGATTTTGGATCGCTTACGCGATGCCCGGTTCATGACGTCGCTTGATATCAAATCCGCGTACTGGCAAATTGAAATGGAAGAGAAATCTAAGGAACTAACGGCCTTTACAGTACCCGGGCGCGGTTTGTTTCAATTTACTCGCATGCCCTTTGGGCTTCATAACGCGCCAGCGACTTGGCAACGTTTCGTCGACCATGTGTTGGGTCCCGAATTGGAACCTTACGTCTTTGTCTATTTAGATGACGTGATTATTTGTACCCCGACTTTCGAAAAACACGTCGAGATTCTAGACGAAGTATTGCAGCGACTAAACGATGCTGGTTTAACACTGGGTCGTGATAAATGTCATTTTTGCCAACCGGAATTACGATACCTGGGCTATGTCGTTAACGCCCAAGGACTTTTAGTCGACCCCGATAAAGTTTCGGCGATTCTTCACTTGCCGCGACCTAGAAACCTTTAGGAGATACGGCGAGTAGTCGGCATGGCATCGTGGTATCGGCGTTTCATACCAAATTTCTCAGCCATTATTGCTCCGCTGACGTCGTTATTGAAAAAGTTTCAGAAGTTTGAGTGGACCGAGTCATGCGAAGTCGCATTTACAACCATCAAAAATTGCCTAGTTTCGGCACCCATTTTGTCGTGTCCCGATTTTTCTCTCCCGTTTATCGTACAGACGGACGCTTCCAATGTTGGTATCGGCGCCGTGCTGACTCAGACCGTTGATGGCCAAGAACAGGTCATCTGTTACATTAGTCGGACTCTTACGAAGCCTGAGCGTAATTTTTCGGTTACGGAACGCGAATGTTTGGCCGTCCTGTGGGCCATAGAGAAGTTACGTCCGTATTTAGAAGGCACTCACTTCACAGTCATTACTGACCATCATTCACTTATCTGGCTAAATAATCTTAAGGAACCCACCGGGAGACTCGCCCGTTGGGCTGTTCGTATCCAACAATACGACTTTACGATCAAACACCGGAAGGGAAAAGACCACGTTGTCCCGGATGCGCTATCCCGTGCTATACCCGAAATAGATGTAGTCTCAGTCGTCGATTCTTGAGAACCCGAGGCCGGCGTTCAGGCGCCGAATGACAGTCGAACTGACCGTTGGTATAGGCGCATGTGTACGCGCGTCGTAGAAAAACCATTCAAGTATTCGGCGTGGAAACTATCGCGAGGGAAATTGTTTAAACATGTTAACGTAAAATACCCCGAATTGGACGAAGGCACGAGTTGGAAAGAGGTGGTTCCGAAGCTTCAACGTGCCGAGATTCTTCGCAAAAACCATGATGAACCTACCGCAGGCCATTTAGGCATTTATAAGACCTACGGCCGTATCGCTCAGCAGTATTACTGGCCTAAACTTAAGGCGGATGTGACCCGTTACGTTAACCGTTGCGCGACGTGCCTAGCGCAGAAACCCGAACAAAAACGCCCGGCCGGCTTGATGTGTCGTCACCCCGTGGTGGATAAGCCGTGGCAAATGATATCTATCGACATTGTAGGGCCGTTGCCCCGTTCAAAGAAAGGCTACGTATATATTCTGTCCGTGGCTGACTACTTTACCAAATTTACCCTTTTCTTCCCGTTGCGTACCGCCACCGCGACCGCGGTGACTCAGAAAATTGAGAACGATGTTTTCTTGCTCTTTGGAGCACCTCAGTACGTCTTGGTTGACAACGGCGTACAGTTTCGCAGTAGAGAATTCCGACAACTTACCGATACGTATAAATCACGAATTATCTTTAACGCGCATTGCCATGCGCAGGCCAACCCCGTAGAACGCGTTAATCGAGTATTAAAAACTATGCTAGCGTCGTACGTGAAAGACAACCACCGGGAGTGGGATAAATATTTGTCGAAAGTCGCTTGCGCAGTGCGTACCGCAGTACACGAAGTCACCGGCGTGACCCCATATTTCGCCAATTTCGGCAGAGAGATACAGTTAGAGGGGACGCGCGCCAATAACCCCGAGGAGGTAGATGTTTCGGAACAAATACGAGTAGAGAGTCGCGAAGACTTGTTACGACGGACTCCCGCGTTAAGGTCGGTATACGAAGACATAGTCAAACGACTAGACGTGGCGTACAAAGCCTCCAAGGCGACATACGATTTGCGAAGGCGCCCGGCTCAGTTTGCCGTTGGCGACACCGTCTGGCGACGAAATTACGTACTTTCCGATGCGGCGAAATATTTTAACGCCAAGTTGGCTCCGAAATTTATAGGGCCGTTTTATATCAATCGGCAAGTTTCGCTTGCCACTTACGAGCTGTCCGACGAGACCGGTGCCCCGAAAGGCACTTGGCACGCGAAAGACCTAAAACCCAATCCCACGGGCGTTTAGTCTACTAGCGCCCGTTTTCCTTAACCCCCCTTCCTTTTTTTTTGTAGGCCTTGACGGCCATACCGCCGGCTTAGAGCCGTATCTTCAGTAGTACCTGCCTTTCCCCGAGCTTCCTTGTTGTGGGAACCCCACAATGCGCCGATCCCGTGACGCGCAACGTGCCCTCTTCAGGTGGCTTGTGGGACAGGTTGCGAGGGACTTATCCCTTTTTCCCCCCTCCCCATGTTCTTTTGGAACGGTTGGTCGGAAGTGTGCATGGGAGTAAGACGTTCTATTGACCCGATCTTGACGAGCGCTAACCGCGCGTTTTTTTTTATTGTTACGGTTTCAATTTGGAACCCCAAACCCTCCTTCTCTATGCTCTATCTTTACCTTTCTTTTCCCCTTGTTACTACTATCTACCGTGTCCCGGCGACAACTACCCAACCCCGTTGTTCTCTTTCTCTTTCCACCTTCCAAAACCGCACTGTTAGGCGACCGTCATGGACCCGGTGTTAAGGTCCAGTCGGCGTTTCGTGGCCGTCGCCGCAGTGCGTGCCACACCCGTTTCGGGTCTGGTCGGTTACCTTTTTTTTTATCGTTTTGGTGGTCGATTATCGACGTGGTTTTGCTAACCGTTGTTGTGGCACTCCTATTTTGGGAGGGGCAGTCGAACCGGATCGGCGAGACTGTCCTCAGTCTGCCTAGTCTTTGCCCGTTTGGTTCCCCGAGGGAGCCAGACACAAATCGTTTTGTGGACCCCTGGTGGAGCGCCCCTCCTTTGGGACAGCTAGTTTTCTTGTCGCCCGTCTTCCGTGGTCCGGGGAGTGAGTGCTAGCCATCAGCGAACCGCCAGGTCCTACCCAATTTTCGTATTTCCATTGGCGTATCCAGTCTTTCTTCTTCCTCTTCTCTCTTCCCATCTGTCGTACCCTATCTGGTGGCCGGTGTGCGTAATTCCTTTGGGGGTACAGCTATCGTATCAGCGTTTCCGGTCGTTTGAGTGCTCGTGGCGCCGCAGCCAAAATGCCCCGTTGATTTTAAGAGACTTCGGGGAACTCTCTTTCAAGTAAGGGGAGTGTCAGGTCATTTTGGTATTTTAAATAGCCACCTAGGCTTTAGGGCAGCGTGCCCGTATGCTAAACCCTTTTAGTTCTTTATTTGGCTCCATCGCCTAATTCCAGAATCATGATTTCGCACATATTTGGCCCCAAACGCAGTATTTCTCGTCGGTTGGAGCCCCCCTCTGATGGCGCTTTGGCAGCCGAGCGTATCGCTCGCAAGAATTCCGAATCTTCTAGAAAGCACGCCGTTGTGGCGTGATACCATTGTTGCCGGCATTAACTTGTTTCATTTTATCGCCCCGCGATTGGCTGCCGAGGTTTAGTCACGTGGGGACGCGACCAAGGTGACCTGTGCCAGCGCTTCCCTCTGGGCAGTTGACCGCAGCCCGTTGCAGAGAACGCTCGTGTGGTGGTTGTGAGTGTGAGTTTCGAATTGTCTTCGGCGTAGCGTGGGTGCTTTTTGAGCCCAGTTCCTGCTTCCGTAAGTAAGGGGTCGTGCCCCCTTCATCTCGACCTTCGAGGATCTGTCCCGCAGAACGAAAGTGGCCCATTTTTCGTCGTCCCGTTATACGCGTCCTGACGCGTCTCACGTCGCCATTATGGCGGATGTGCACTCATCCCAATAGCCGTCGAACATCGAAGGTACCTGCCACCTAAGACTGCAGCCTGTCGCAACTCAACTGTACCAGGCTCCCCAACCGCCTACATATTAAGGTATGTGTCTTTGAACTGATTACCGCTGTGAACGCGAGCGAGCCGTCACATCTCTTGTGCCTACAGGCACTGTCGTCATATTTGTCCATGTTGCGAGTGCTAATTTGTTCTTTACTGTTTGCTGCATAAGGCGTCGCGCCAGCATATTTGTACACTCATTCAAAATTACAGACTGTCCATGTTGCGAGTGCTAATTTGTTCTTTACTGTTTGCTGCATAAGGCGTCGCGCCAGCATATTTATACATTCATTCAAAATTACAGACTGTCCATGTTGCGAGTGCTAATTTGTTCATTACTGTTCAACATCTGTCGCTAGGTTTAGAGCGCGCGCCAGCTGGTGTTCTTAGTTATAATCTATTTATAGATATAGTGCGACGCACTCTGCTGCACCATTGTAGCCCGTTAGTCAATACATGATTTGTTAGCTAAGGGAACTATTGTTTTGTTTCGACTTGTGCATGTTCTGTTACAGATAAGCGCCCCCTTCAGTGTACTGATTATTGTGCGACGGAACGAGGGAGCTTTGAGCGTACAGGTGGGTAAGACAGCTGCGTAGTCGCGGTCGGATTGACACCTAATTACAATCCTTGCATAAGGCAATCCCGAAATTGTTATTTGACCTTGCAATTCTTGAGTAATCCTATCGGCGGAGTATTTTGCGTGCTTCGCTCCCGTCTAACCGTCCAGGCCCGGTTAGCCGGGTTAAGACAGGCTTGGTGGCGCCCTCATAATTTCGACATACCCTATATATACATTATGCCGCAATACGCTTGCCCAGAACGTACCGTGTGACTCACGCCCGACTCTCTGAGCGTTCCAGCCGTGGCCTATTAGCCTATTTCGAACCGATTTCAGGGCAAGTGTGCCAGTTTTTCAGGGCTGATTCCGTGGTGCGATGCTCACCTTGGGTGGGTGTCGTAAAGTTCTTTTAATACCGTAACAGGTTGTAGAGCAGAAGGTTTTTGTGTCTGACTTGCAGGTTGTGATAACTGTCGCATCTGTTGATTTTGTTGTAGCTGCTGCTGCTGCTGTTGTGGTTGTTGTTGTTTCTGTTGTTGGTGTTGGCGAATAGCAATGCCAAACTTTGGGTTTTGCGACTTTCTGTTGAGAATATCTAGATAGACTCTACAGCCTTTGTAGTTTGCCGGGTGGTTACCTTGACATAATACACATTTAGGTTCTTTACCGTCCTTCCGGTTTTTAGTGCAAGTGCGGTAGTCGTGTAGTTCGGCACATTTTACACAGCGAGCTGGCCTGGTACATCTATTCCTTGTGTGCCCATAGCATTGGCAATTTTTGCATTGAGGTATCTGCATTTTTTGCCTAGGTTCTTCAAACGTAGTTATTGCATTACCAATGTGCTTTATATTGAAAATTTCTTTATTATTTTCCTTGCGTTTAAGGTCAATGAAGAAGAGATTCTTTTTCTGTCGAGTTTCTCTATTTACTACGTTCATGATGTTTAGCACTTCATGGCCTTCAACTTTTAGAGCTTCCTTTATTATGTTTTCTTCTGTGGAGTGATGCATATTACGTAAAACAACACGAAATCTTTTCTCTTCCTCTAAGCTAGAGGTGTGTCTAGCCACCTTATTAGCATCTAAGATATCCCTTATTTTTTTATAGTCCTCTACGGTATTTGTCTGGAGTTTTAGTTTGTTTCCTTGCATAAGCTGGTAAGAGTAGTTTTTCTTAGGAATACTGTTTTCCACTAATTGGATTAATGGATTTATTGCTGTTACATAATGTAATATAAATGGGGGAATTGGTGTTCTCTTTTGGCTTACATCTTGATTTGTAGCTTCTTTTTTACTAGTACTCTCGTCTGTTGCTAGGGATTGATATCTATTTTTCGTAGTTGCGCCTGGGTTTGGCTGTTTAGACGTATTGCCTTGTGGGCTATTTCCAGCGCGTTTTCGTTTCTTGCGTGGTTTTACCTCTTGAAAATCATTTAGTTTAATTACTTGGGAGTCATCTGTTGCTATTGACATGTTATCAGTATTTTGTACTGGTTTATTAAAAGCTGATGGTAGTGTCAGAGGGTAGAGAGATGAACAGTCATCCGTTTGTTGTATTGGCGAAATCATATTTGATTGCCAAAATTCAGCAGAAGGTACCGAATTATACATTTGTATTTGTGATGAAGGCGCTGGCAGCGGAGGAAAATTAATACTGGACGGGTAGTAGCTTGCTTGCAATTGGTTTTGTATCTGCATGGTATTTTGCATTGCCGACGATGGGAAAGACATCGATGATTGTGATGTACAGGGTTGCTGATAATTTTGTTGAAACTGTGTTTGCGGAGTAGGCCACTGATTAAGTGATTGAGGAACATAGTTCTGATACTGCATGTTGTAACCAGGATAGTAACCCTGATTTACAGGGAAACCGCCGCTAGTATTTTGCATGATTCGGTTTGTTCTTAAATATAAATATATACATAAAATGTAGTTTTACTTATCTTGCAGCGAGAGGACCTCTCGTATTATCACTCGCCACCTGGCACACTTGTGGATGGCAAGAACACAACTTTACGTGGTGAAAGTCAAACCACAATTATAGCAAAACAATTACCCGTAATTAGCATAACTCGCCTATAAAATAGGGAGAAAAAACCAATTCCAACATGTGCCGTCATACTAACCGGCAATAAAGCAGCAAAAGATATCTATAATTTAAGAACCTTATATTACTCAATCGTAACTGTAGAAGCTAGACGAAAAGTAACCAGCATACCGCAGTGTCACAACTGTCAACTATACGGGCACATCAAAAATTATTGCGCTGCTAAATTACGGTGCGTGAAATGTCAAGAAGATCATCCACCCAAATCTTGCAGCAAAAAGCCTACAGATACACCCTATTGTGGTAATTGCGGCAGCGACCATTCAGCAAGCTACAGGGGTTGACCATATTAGCAGAAACTACTAAATCAACGCACAGCCATCAGAAACGTCAAAAAAATTTTCAAACATGCCAAATAGCATTCCATATAATCAAGTCTTGCAAAACAAACCCGAACAAAAAAATAATACCGATACCCAATCAACGTATTCCTCCTTAATAGATTCCATAATGCACTTTATCAAACAGTTAATTATTCCACATTTACCTCAAATCAAATAATTTATCACATCATATATCCTCCCTAACCTCTTCAATGGCTAATTCAACAAGAATACTCCCTAACATCACAATCCTTAATTGGAATGCCAATGGGATACAATTCCAAAGAAATACCTTTATATCGTTTCTGGCCAGATACAATATTGATTTAGCGTGTGTAACCGAAACCCACTTAGCAGAAGGAGAAGTATTCAAAGTGAATGGATATCACGTTTTCCATAATGACAGACAAACTCAAACAGCTTAGGGAGGTGTAGCCATTATTATTAAAAAACAGCTCCAGTGTAACACACCTATTGATATGTTGGTGAACATCTCTCTCAACAACAACAACGGAGGAGGAGGAAAAGAGAGAATCTCTCTCTTTTCCTCCTCCTCCGTTGTTGTTGTTGAGAGACGATGAGAGAAACGGACATAATCAACCTGTTCAACACAACTGTACCAACATTATTAATCGGCGACCTAAACAGAAAATCCACTTTCTGGGGATGTTGAGCAACAAATCCTAGCGGGCTAAAGTTG
>OW679199.1:29806679-30021582 GCA_940337035.1 Agriotes lineatus
AACTAATGTTTATTTCGATATGCTTCGAGTAACCGTCGAACAGTAACTAAAACTAACATCACGACTGTGAAAACTAGACCCGATATTTCAACATACTCTCGCAACTGACTTAGGAGCCCGATAAAATAATGCATCCCGCACGTCTCTCTCCCCCACATCTGCTCTGCGTCCGTTGTCAAAGATTGCGCCACATTTCGCAGGAAGAAGGACTCTTGAACCGTCACGTAGGCCTCAGACAACGCGAGATCCTGACGCCGAGAAACCTGACTTCATACGATAAATGATTAGCACCAAAATGTTAAACGAAATGGCTTCTATTGTTTAGCGGCCAAACAACTAAGCGCCACTTTCGCAGAATAGGAAAGATGAAATAGGACTCGCCTTTACAGGACCCTGCATTCTTATTATAGGGAAGTAGACGATCTCGTTAGTTATTCCGTAAATGGGCGCTAAACTTTTAAAATTATCCTAACACATAACTAATCAACAGCATATAGAGCCTTTCCTTTCCCAGCAAATAACTTTTTTTGAGAGGATAAACAACCACTAAAGTTTGTCACTTGTACATGTATTTTTTTATGTGGCGGAAGAAATTCTTGTTTATAATGAATTTAATTTAAACAGCTCCTACGTTCTAGTTTCATAGTAGGTTGTTATTTTACTCTGTGTTAATTGCAAGAAAATTACTACTTTTGTTTCAGAATTACAAAAAGAAATACTACCCATAGTTTTTAATCGCACTGTAGATTTTATTCTGACTCAAACAAATGGTCAAATGGCACAAATAAATCAAAAAGGTTTTAGAAGAACTTGTCCGCTTTAATATTCGTGAGACTTTTCCGATCCCGAAAAAAAAAACTAAATTTTGCTACGACAGCTATGAAAAGTAGACTTTTCGAGTTGTCATTTGAAGATAGAAACTTGCCGTTAACGTTTGAATAAGTAGGTACTTCACTTTTTCGCTCGTCTCCAATAGCAGCGAAAAAGAATAATTTCCGCTCGCCTCCAATAGCAACGAGCGAGAAAAAACACTTAGCTCTCTCAAACAAAAACTGATATAGATGCATTGCCACTAGATGCAAAAGCTATAGATGCCAGTGGTTATGTTGTATATTAAAGAATAATTGTATTCTTCCTTGAGCTGTCGTATAAAAAATAGTACGTGTACTTCGACACTCTTTCCGTTCTTAATACATAATGTACCATTTAGGATGGATGTACATGGAGGTAGCATTCCATGTCGAAATGTTTCTTATAAACAATGTATTTAGAACCCTTAAACTTTAAAACATATATTTAAAAAAAAAATGCACACACACAAAGCTCGTTTCAAAAACGCAATTATTAGGTTGACATTTATTACGGTATTTTACAGTTCTAACCACAGACATGCACTTTCCTAATGGTTCAAGGTTGGAATTTCCATTCAAACATCCCAGTCTAAAGTATGACTCACGAACAAGTAGTTAAGTATTCACACCTTCCAACGACTAGATTACTCCATTTATCGGAAGTGAAAAGTGCCAAATGTTGACCTGCAGGCAAAAAACCCATATAAGCAAAAAATGACCTGTACTTAGGAATCTCCTTGATATTGTAAATCGAGATAACTTCTCCATATTTCAGATATAAAAGAATGTTCGGTTGCCGAGCATTGGCAGAAGCACCAGTTGTGTTGTAAGCAGCAATTCGCAATGAAAATGAAATCCCAAATTGTGTTCGTCTTCGTATTGGTCGCCTTCCTCGTGTTTGTTGTGCAAACCGATGCAGCCCCCGCCTGGGATGGATGGGAAGATATTGGAAAAGAGCTTGTAAGTACTCAATATTTACTATTGCAACTAGATAAAGTAAACTGACTTGCATTTGAAGGTTATTTTTAACTTACACTGCTAAAAATGTTCGTGCTTAAAATTTTATTTCAAGTTAAATTAAAACAATAGCAATTTTACTTGTGTTTTTGGAATATGAGTATTAGTAACATTTTCACCCTTTTTTTACTAACTTGTTTGTGTTTGATCAAAAACTAAAATATGAAATTTAATGGCAGAATTACGCCTAATTAATTTGTTTCTTTATTATTACAGGAAGGTGTGGGCAAGAGGGTTTTCAAGGTAGCCAAGGACGTTTTGCCAGTTGCTCAAGGGTACTTAGAGGTGTACAAAGGCTTTAAGGGCGACGATAAGGACGATAACTAGTGAACCATAGCTTTATTCAACTCTCCCCTACAGTGCCATTTAGAAGCTGCCAGTATTAGATATTTTAATTATAAACTACTCGTACATTTCATGTGATATTTTATTTATAAAGTTTTAAAATTGCATTATATAAGATGCTATTAGCAATAAAAATTAGTTTTTTTTAAATATTTTTGTTAGATATTTTATACAACTCGCATTGTCTACAATACTAAAAAGTGTCGTAAAATCGAAAGTGTCCCTTAAAACACCTCACACAAGTTCAGGAAGCATTAAAGTATCCCATTTTTAACAAATACCCTGTAATTAGCAAATAATGTTTTAGTGATATTAGCAGTTCCACTTTTTACTTCCTTTTACAATAAAGGAAGTATTGGATTCACCCCAAAAATTCGAAATTGAGTTTTCAACAGATCTTCACGTTTTAGAGTCCCCTGAACCCAAAAAACATATTTTTTTTCATTGGTCTGTGTGTCTGTGTGTCTGTCTGTGTGTCTGTGTGTCTGTCTGTGTGTCTGTGAACAGAATATCTCAAAAACGAAAAGAGGTATGGCGTTGAAACTTCATATATAAGTTTTGTGTATTATGTAGATGAGACAGCAAGCTTTTGAAGAAAATCGCATAACCGGAAGTAGGTGTTTACTCTTGTGATTTTTCAGTTTTTTTAGATTTTTTTAAAAACGGCTCTAACGATTTTTTTTAAACTTTACATTTTTATTACATTTTTAATGTGTACTGATGTGAGATATGCGATTTTCCAGTTGAATACTTCTCAAGTGGGTTTCTTTTGTTTTTTTTTTCTATTTTTTTTATTAACTCCTATTTTAAATAAAACACCCGGTATATTATTACATTTTTGAATTCACCTTAAAATTCTAGAGAAAATTTGTCTCTTCAACTAACGCTCTATTTTGTACCGTTTTCGTATAACTTGTAATTTTTGAAAATTTTTGACAAATACTTAAAAATTAAAAATGAAATTTGTGACTAATTATAAGATCACTGTAAAAGGAAGTTGTGTGAGTGTATCACACCAGATTTTTTATATGCAAATAAAGACAATTGCTGCTAAAAGAAACATCAATGACCATCGAAGTAAATGCAAAAGGTTATATGATTAAAATTGTTTAAATTAAACAAAATGTATAATATAAATGAAAATACTACGAAAGAGAAATATTTAGAGTCTCATATCGACATTTACCTTAAGCATGAATATCAACATACACCATCCAACTGAAGTAATTCTACTTATCCAAGTATGAATATTTGGATTTTTGAATGAACGGTGAACCCAGTTCACCGCACTTAGGCCTCAAGTTGGGCCCCTTTTTTTACCTCCAATTAACGTTGGTGTATAGCTGTCATGTGTAGTCTTGTTACTCACAAACAATCAAAGCAATAATTTCAAAACGTTATAGTTCTACTGTCAATCATTACAATATGAAACCAGTTACTATGAGCTTAAGTCTATCGATATGTATTTACATAAGAATTTATACTATTAAAGTTTTTAAAAATATATTTTAACTAACAAAGATTTTATTTACTTTACAAATTATTAGCGGTGAATTATATTAAATGCATCACGATATATGTGAACTACTTTTAGTTTAATAAGTTTTATTTTCCTGATGTAACTTTATCGGTTTGAGGTTTTTATTGTGTTAAAAATGCAAATAAATGTGAGTAGTTCTATTTAAGTCAGTATTAATCTCGACAACTCATAACAAATTCACAAGTTTTTAATAAATTGCAAACGGCACCCTGTGTTTTTCATGTGTCTCCATACCCGGCATCATTGCAATTTTAAACTAATGTTTTTCAAATAAATAGGCCCTTCCAAGTTTTCCTGCAAAAAGAAATCGAAATTATTTAAATTTAAGGAGTTACTTTTCCCTTGTGTTGACATTTCTAAGACGGAGTCAGTTGTTCTGACAAACAAAAGGGTAACAGTTGTCGAGATTTTTAGGTTATTGGAATAATAATAAAATAAACTTGAAAGCACATTTTTGTAATTTCTACTCCAGTAAACAGAGGAAAACAATTTCTATCAAATGAGCAGAATCGCCTTCCGAGATTTCTTCAGATCTTCACGTTTCATGGTCCTTAGATGACGAAAAACAGGTTTTCTCAATTCCGTCTGTCTGTTGGCGGTATAACTCAAATACTATTTGTATAAGGAAATAGTATATTATGATACAAGAGTATAAGTACGCCTTTAAAGCACGTGCGACGAGTTTAAGAGCACGACGCCCTAGCGGAGTGCTTTTAACGTCGCTAGTGCTTTAATGGCTCTTATACACGTGTATCATACGCTATTTTTTCTACGATCGTAACAGAAATATAAAATAATAGTTAGGTGACACTTTTTCCGTCATATTGTGTTAGATATTCTAGGTTATGTTGACATTAAAATTTACGGCAAAGCGTGTTTTAATAAATTATTAAAACACGCCTACAACGGCAACGTGCGAATAAGACGTATTTTGGGCGCTAATATTAAGAGTGCTACAAACGTCGCTTTTGACACTAGAAACAGTACAAAAAATTATCATTTTGACACGATCGTAGAAAAACGATATTTTGCATGCAGATTACATGTCTACCTGGCACGGACCCGAGAAAATTGCAGAGAAATATAACTAAGATGAGCACCTTAAAAAATAAAACTTTGTTTTTCTAACATATACAGGGTAAACCTCACAAATATGACAGAATAGTATGGTGTCCTTATAATGCAGCACAAACCCGTATAATTCGAGTACGGTCGTGGCTCAGTTAATCAAGGGACTGCAAGTGGCAGACCCGCTCGGCGGACTAAAAACTGGGCGCAAAATATTCGCCTGGGAGCGCGGTGTTCGAATCCCAGCGCACCACATTTTTTTGCAAATTGAAGTAATCCGAGCGAGGGAAGTTCCGTGTAAACCCCTGTATAATTAGCTATAACTACACATTTACATTATAAACATTTTACTGTATTCATATGAAACTGTTATTGGCCATATTCATATCTATGTTTTTGTTATAAAACACATTCAATTATAAATAGCATGCGCCAATTATATGAGATAAATCCAATTTATCCTTTTGTGTGATACCACCGCGGGAATTACTATTTCCAGCATGAAGTACTGAACGCTATCAATTCTAAATTTACTGCTATGCATAAAAATAAAAGATAACGGCAAAGGTCATTAAAAACTGCAAATAACTACGACACATTGGAATTAGTATTCTAAATATAAATCGTTTGAGGATTCTGAATCAGTATGTATTTGTTTATTTCATGTTTATCAAAAACAGATTACAATAAATATGTATTCACATACGTTTTTAATATTACATTTTGAAATTTAAAAAAAAAACGCAAAAGAATAGAAAACTACATTCTAATACCGATGGGGCAATAATTATACAGTGCGTAAATTAAGTATGGAAACGGTGGTATTATTTGAATACGGCCATAGATAGAACTCTGAAATTTGGTATAGAAGTAACACATACGGTTTTCTACTAATATTCGTGGTTCCAATTTTTTTATCGATCGTTACGACTGCAGCACGGTCAACTTGATTATTTTTTTAAATTGAAATTGGGGTCGAAAGTACCATAATTAAAAAGCTGTTTTTGGGTAGAATCCAACGATGTAGCACTTGGTATGGCAGTTTTGAAAAATAACTTCATTATACCAAATTAAAGGTTGTAGATAAAAATTTATTAGATAACTGAAACCGATAGCGCTGAAAACAAAACAATGCCACTGTTGTTTAACAAATATTGAACGTCAAAAATTATAAGTGTTGTTTGAATTTGCGTAGTTAGTGAGAAAGTACCATGGAAAATCTTACAGAAAAGGCGAGAATAGAGATTCTCATGATGATAGGGTATGGTGGCAGAAGAAGTAGTTATGCCGAAGTATGTAAATTCTTATACAATGGTTAAATGGGTATTCTTCATAAATGTACTCTTTAAAGTTGAAAAACAAAACAAATCATTCACCGCCAACTAAATTTTTAGCATATCTAGCAAGCCGTTGAAAGTAATATTCTCAAAGTTTAATTTGGTATAGTGAAGTTATTTTTCAAAACTGCCATATCAAGTGCTACATCGTTGGATTCTACACAAAAACAGCTTTCTAATGATGGTACTTTCGACCCCCATTTCAATTTACAAAAATAATCAAGTTGGCCGTACTGCAGTCGTAACGATCGATAAAAAATTCGAACCACGAAAATTATTAGCAAACCATATGTTTTACTTCTATACCAAATTTCAGAGTTCTATCTATGGCCGTATTCAAATAATACCACCGTTTCCATACTTAATTTACGCACTGTATATAACACCAAATGAGATAACATGAACAACAAACTAGAACGCTTGAGTAAGAAAGAGATGACCATAGAAAAATATATTTTAGTAGGTATGTTTAGTTGACATATGTCATAATTAAAATGAGTGTTAAGCCTAGTCGAATATTTGCTTCTATGTTTATCTCTTTCTTTTTCAATCAATCCATTCTATTTTCTTGTTCATGTTATCTCATTGCTGTTATATATCATTTTGGCCCCATTGATATATTGGGACACAATAAGGCATTGCTCCATGCCACTAAGCATATAAAGTGAGCTTTGGAATGGCCTACCACAATCTGGCAACATGGTTTCGTCAACCTTTAACAAAAAAATACTAGTTTTGGCCACTAAATGAACAATCTGTCAGTGTACTGTCCCTGTTATTCTGATACATACCAGTTTAAACAATATTTAAAATTCTTACTACTTACATCGCAATGCGTCACTTCGCCGTAATATTCAATTCCTAATGAGTAGATACACTCTAATATACAAACCAACTGATGAAACGTAGTTAGTTTCACTTGCAGCTTGGTACGCAACATTCCAAATTCATTTTTTCAACTGTAATGTGAATTGTCTTGTCAAAATCATGTATTTAAAGTTTTTAAAACTTGAGTTACATAAACATATTTTCCATAAAAGTTGTAGGTACGAAGGTGGTGCACATCATAAAATATTTTTGATTATCTAGCGTGACTCAAAAAATTGTGGGTGACCAAACCTACTTTTACTAAATAGAGTGGTCTGTATTTAGGTAGCTTATAAGTTTCGCGTCGACATGCAGATATATCTCAGAAATATATTAAGAATAACTTAAAACTGAAAAAGGTCTCAAAAATAATTGAAAAACCAAACAATAATCTTTATAAAAGTTAAAGAGATGCAGAAGAGCCAATTCTGTAAAAGGCGTTACCCAGAACTTCTCTCGTCGACATTGTGACACTAAATAATTTTAAAAATCAAATTAAGTTAGGGGTAAACATATCTTCACGTTTCTACCTAATAAATTAAATACATTTTAAAATTTAAAAAAAAGTTATCGGTGGTGAAATTCGAAGGGCCGGCGGATGCGTATGCAATCCCAATGCGTTGAAAGGAGAATGGGCTATTTCTACCTGCGCTACGCAGCAATACGTAACTACCTACGTCCTGGCTGGCTTAAATAGAACCTCTTTTCGTTGACACATTTTACGCTATAAAGCAGAAAGAGTACTCACGGTGTATCTGTTGGATTCTCGTTAAAAGTAGTGTGTTACGTTCCTGTATCTCAGTTAAACCAAAAATAAAAACATTACCGGTGATGCGACTCGAATTCAGCGCTTGCGAACGAGGCGGCCCATTCGATTTCTTTGTTTGGAGGTAGTTTACGCTGTCGCTTCTAGAGCTACGGCGACCTTTCAAATTCCTGCGTTCCAGCTATATTTAACGCTTCGCATTAATTCGTATTCCTTTATGAATCGTACAGCATTTATTCTGCATCTTTTAGGTCTTATTTTTGACAAGAATAAAGCCTGCGATATGTACAAATTACTAATTGCATCTAATGCTAAGTTAAATCAAAATTAAACAAAAATTTATTTGTTTAAGGTGCTCACCCAGTATATATTTATCTGAAATGTTCTAGGTTTTATGCCAGGTAGATATATAATCTGTATGCAAAATATTGTCTTCCTCCACAGACAGACAGACTGACGGAATTGAGAAAACCTGTTTTTCGTCATCTAAGGACGTGAAGATCTGGAGAAATCTCAAAAGGTGATTTTTTGGCGATTACAATACTTCCTTCGTCTTTCAGACGAGGGAAGTAAAAACAAAAAAGACATCTCAGCATACATTATATTAAGTAATACACTACAAGATGAAGAAATTGAAGCTAACTCGTTTTATTCGTAATAGAATTCATTAGAGGTTGTAAAATACAAATTATTTTAAGATTGATTAGTCTTACAATATATATATTATATTGCGTATAGTTTGTGCATCTTACGTATTTATAAATAATTGAATTTACATCTTGGACATGCACTACATGTAAATAAATTGGTTAGAAGCAAATGAACTACATTCTTGCTAATAAATTATGTTGTACATTACATTAGTCTTTAGTAATCCTAGAGATACTTCCAAACGTTTCTCACGTTTTGCCTGAAGGCTTGACGAAATTCCCAAGACCTGAGAACATAGTTTTTGTTTGGGCTTCTACCTGAGTTGTAGCTTCGATTATAACAGCAGTTCGTGGTAAAATTGGTTTGTAATAATAATATGTAGATAAAGGTGCAAGAACGTATAAAATTCAAAATGGAATAGATATTAAAATAATGTGTTTAAAAAGGCGTAGATTAACTGAAAATTCTAGTTCACGCACCGTTGATGCAACTTATTACCACCATGTCTGTAATTCCATATGCTATTTAATTATATGGTAAGAGTTTTTTAATGGAATTTCAATTTCTATACCAGAATAAAAAGAACTCAAATCGAAAAAGTTTCGAAAAATAAAACTTAATTTACTGTTAATAATAATGTATAAAGTGTAAAAAGTTCTCCTTAGAAGACAATCTTTGTTAATGGAAAGCTCAGTGCTTGGTTTGTAGAACCGTCCCTTAGCTATATCATCAGTCGCACTGGCAATATCAATTAGAGGTCTGCCGATCTCGCGCCTAAAGCGTGTACGATCTGCAATGCAGTTTTTGTAAACCGACTTCGATCGCCAAAAGCTTGGCGATTTTAACAGTTCTTTTGTCAGTTCATCCGCTGAGACGTTTGCACGGCATTCTAGATGTCAAATGATTGTATTACAAAATATTAATTGTTTGGCATTATCATTTGGGTTCTACCTTTTTGAGCCTCATGTACCTTAATTATGCTTAATAATAAATTATGACACTGCTTAGTGAAAATTAAATCTACTTATTGTTAGTGGTATATTTTCTTTGTTTATCTATAGTTACAACCTTTAATGGACCTGTTCTTTGTTTGTGGTTTAGATCATTGTAGCAAGAAATATCCAAGGTAGGTGGTGAAGTGATTGATTAGCTAGACTTGCGTTTTTCTTGTGAATAACGACTGGCGCCCATTTTTATTCGATTTATTAAGTATTTTGTAACCTCAAGAACCGCTGCCTGGTCCTTATTCACACCATATTCTGCCGAGGGATTAAGTTAGCCAGGATTGTGCTCACCCCTCGTTCAAGGGTGGTAATGCTGAACAATCCAACTGTGTTCCAACATCTGTATCTACTACTTCCGGTATTCCATGCACACTAAAGTATTTTTTGCACGTTTCTATGATTGTTTCAGCTGTTATAGCTTGTAACAATTCCGATTCCCAATAGTCTGAATAGTAGTCCACAATAACTATGTAATCCTGTTTATTGTATTTAAATAAGTCTATTGCGAGTCTTTGCCAAGGCCTTTCTGGAGTTTGATGCGTTACCATCGGTTGCTTTTGCTGCGCTATTTCCGATTCTCTACATGCCTCGCAGTTTGCTATCTTGGCTTTAATATCATTGGTCATTGCCGGCCAGTACATCACATCACGAGCTTTTCTGATGCAAGCTGCTGCTCCTAAATGACTTTCATGTACTCTTGCTATCATTTCCTTTCGCATTTCTTTTGGAATTATTACAGTCATACCTTTGAATATTACACCATTTTGTACACTCAGTTCTTCTCTAAATTGCCAATATTCTCGAATATCTAATGAGGTTTCGTCCTTCCTTTCTGGCCATCCTCTTAGAATTGTTTCTGTTAGCTTTTGTAATACTTCGTATTTTGCTGTGTACTTCTGTATTTCTTGTAGACGCTCTTCTTTTAAATTCAGATGTTCTGTCATGTTGATTTCTTCTAATTCTCGGTATATTTTTTCGCGTTTATTTCTTTCTTCTCGTTGGTTACTTTTAATAGTACCTCTCGAAAGAAGATCCGCTATATACATTTCTTTTCCAGCCTTATAGGTCACTTTTAAATCGTAGTTCTGTAGTCTTAACAACATTTGTTGTAGCCTTTTCGGAGCTTTCAACAGAGATTTTCTAAAAATTATTTCTAACGGTTTGCGATCCGATTCAACTGTTATCGATTTTTGACCACAGATGTACTGATGAAATTTTTCACATGCAAATACTATCGCCAAACACTCTTTTTCAATCTGTGCATAATTTTCTTCCACTTTCGATAGTGTTTTTGAAGCAAATGCTACAGGTTTTCCTTCTTGCATTAGAGATGCACCCAAACCATGGCTGCTCGCATCACATTGGATGGTTACTGGTTTGTTTGTACAGTAATATTTCAGCACTGGCGTTGCTGCTACTATTTGCTTTATTTTGTTGAATGCTTCCTCTTGTGTATGCTGCCAAGCCCACTCATTGTCTTTGTGAATTAGTTTCCTAAGTGGTTCTGACACTTCCGACAGTTGTGGTAAGAATCTGGATAAATAGTTCACCATTCCTAAAATTCTTTGTGTTTCTGTTCTGTTTTTTGGTTGTAGCATCGTTGTTATCGCTTCAACTTTCTTTGGATCTACCTGAAGCCCTTTTTCTGTTAGTATGTGTTCCATGTATTCAACTTGTCTTCTAAATTTAAATTTTTCTATATTAAATTTCAGATTTACCTGTTTTGCCCTTTCCATTAGTTGAATTAGGTTTCTGTCATGATCCATGATGGCTTCTTTCTTTGTGTCCCCACTCCCATAGACCAGTATGTCATCTGCAATTACCTCAATTCCTGTCAAGTCCTCCAATGTCTCATGTAGTATCCGCTGAAACTCTTCAGGGGCTGTAGAGATTCCAAATGGCATTCTATTCCATTTGTACCTTCCGTATGGAGTCCAAAACGTAGTCAATTCTGAGCTTTTGTTGTCCAATTTTATGTGCCAAAACCCTTCTCGAGCATCGAGTGTGCTGAAAACTTTAGCCTGGCCCAACTTCGGTAACACTTCTTCTATCGTGGGAATTTGATAATGTGCTGTTTTTAATGCCGTGTTCAGATCCCGAGGATCCAAACATATGCGTAGCTTATTTGGTTTCTTCACAATCACTAAATTGCTTACCCAAGCCGTCGGTTCAGTGACTTTTTGTATCACTTTCTGTTCACACGGTCTTCCCAGAGTTTTCTTCAATTCTGCTTTCAGCGAGACAGGTATTCTTCGTGGTTGGTTCACTACGGGGCTGACACTTGTATCCAGTTTCAGCTCATATTCTCCCGGTAGGCATCCCAATCCTTTGAATATCTCCTGGTATTTTTCTACTACTTTTTCTCTCGTCAAAAACTGCGTCTCGTTTACTTCTCCAATTTCTTTAACTGCGTTCACATTCAATTTTATCAAATCCAGCTGGAGGCAACTTTCAGCTCCTATCAATGGTGGCTCCTTTCAGTCCATTACTTGAAATGTTAATTCGTACATCTTATTTTTAAATTGACAGTTTAGTACTACTTGCCCTTTTGGTTTTATCACTTTACCGCAATAAAACCTGATGCTAATATATTTAATACATCTTTCATTAAATTTAAAACTGCTCTTAAAAATTAATATCACCAGCAATTTTTACATAATTTACAACTAATAAATTGAGGAATCACTTTGATATCTGGTTATCCTGGCTGTTATATATTACAGTTACTTGTCTTTTATGTATATTATAATTTTCTTATTACTATTTTGTTTTGAAATATATATGGGAACACAGACAACATTGTTGTACGTATGCCTGTTCTGTCAGTTTATTATAAATATATAAATAAATAACTTTGTCCATTCTAGTAAATTTTGATGTAGTTGTTATCCTACTTCATGTCGTACATTTTCTGTTGCAGATATTATTGATCATTTTTTTTATTTGCCTCATATTACTTGTAGATTCTTTAATTGTAAGCAGCTAGCAACATATTATGATCAGACGAAACACCTGAGCCTAGCCATGACTTAACCGATGTAATTGCATTGCGGAATCGTTTATTTATTATTTTTTTATTAAGTACTCGATCTAATTTCTTACGAAATTGTTATCAACGGGAGATCTCCATGTGCATATATTTCTGCAAGTAGTTTAAAATAGGTATTCATGATAATCAATCCAGTACTTTTGCAGAACTGTACCAGCATCCCCACTCTCTGATTACATATCCTAGACTGTAACACGATACGGCGACGGTCTCGCTTGTTTATGGCGTGGCCGCGGTTAATAACGGCGTTTTTAGGGCCATTCACCTGCTAGCTCAGCAGTAAAGATGAGTGTCCACGAAGGACGATGATTGGAGCTCCTGTGGGAAGACAACAATTGGTTGTTTAAACGTGTGTTTATTTTAAAAACTAAAGTTACTATGTACAGGTTTGTATATACAAATTTTAAATAGGAAAAGAATATGGCGCGGTTACGTGAGGCGCGCTGCTTGAGGGCGGCATCTCGAGGGGCGAGACGCTGGACCGGTGTTGAGGCGTTGCCGGTGGCAAACTGGGGCTCGTGATGGCGGAGGTCACCTGAGGGCAGGAAACGTCGGCCAGAACTTCTTAAACCTGGGGCTCGCATCCTAGAAAAGCCCTTTGGAGGCGGGGGCTGTCTTCACTATGCTGGGCGACCTGGGGTCTGATTTACCTCGCTGGCATGCAGGAGATGCAGGCGGAGGCTTGGGGCATCAGGGCCGTGGACAGGTGGACCCTCGGTGAAGTAGTGCGGAGCCAGGACGTCGATCACTTGGAGCGCAGTCCTCTTCATGGCGCTGGATTCCTGGGTTCCTAGGCGGATCTGATGGACGACGTGGAGCCGGACAGATGGCAGCTGGCAGCGACCCCCTCTGATCAGCTAGCAGTTGGAGCAGACCGGGAGCTTGGGGGACTCTGGAGGCAGTGCAGAGGACCGCGGGCGGAGACACACTTCGGCATCACGCGGCTGGTGCGGACGGAAGCTTGGGGCGTCTTGAGATGTGCCGGGTACCTCTAAAATTGTTCAATGACTTCGTCATTGCTGTTTACTGTTGAGTTTGTACTTATTATGTGACAACTCTATTCGATATTAGTACGAATCGTTTTTTGAACTGTCCTTGCGATTAGAAAACAGACACCATTGCGTTGCTGTGAACTATTGATTCCTGTATACTATATTATTGATCTTCATTTACCAGACATGTTCTTGGCCTGAACGGTGCCGAGCACTAATAAAGTAAGATTACTTACACCTTTTTATAAATTCAACTACTTTCCAGATCTACAACAAAGATTACCAAGACCATGAACAAGAATAAAAATTAGTTTATTCATCTTGATCTTAAGACACAAATTTCTTGGACACGAATAGCAATACGCATATGTTTTCTGAATCCCGAACCTGTAAAGTTTCTTCAGAAACTTCGAGTAAATATTTCTCAAAAACCAAATAGGAGATAAACTATCAAAGTGCATACAGAGCCCTTGATTTACCAGCAAATGTTTTTTCCCGAAGAGTAAAAACCACAAAAGTGTGATTTGTATAGACAATTTTTTCAAGTAACAGATGAAATTCTCGTTTAAAATGAAATCAATTTTAAAAGATCTATGCCAATTACAAGACTGTTTTTATTTCAAAATTATATTAAAAAAATGTTTTTCATAGTTTCTAATTGGACTGTAGATGTTATTCTGACTCAAACCAGTTGTTGAGTAACACAAATGAATCCAAACTCACAGCAATAGTTCCGTTAGAAGAGGAAAGTCCAATTTTCAAATTAAAAATGTATGAGCCCATAATAATTTTAAGTAGTAAAACGAAAACAGACATAAAATGATGGCACTCCTCTATTAGACGAAAAGCAACATTACAGTTGTATAAAAAGATTTTTAAAAACTGCTACTATAATAACCGCTCTATTGTTCGTGAGGATTTCCGATCCCGACAAAATAAACTAATTTTTGGGTGAGGTAAACGTATGCCCCGCATTAAAATATTGAGCAAAATCGGTTAAGCTTTACAAGTTGTGTCGTTTTATACATGCAGGTTTTTATAAACATTATATTTAGAAGCATAATACCAAAACATATATTTTTAAGAAAAAACCAGGCACACAAAAATCACATTTTAAAAAGGTTGGCCTGTTTTATTGGATTGAGACTTATTATTACGGTATTCTACACTTCTAACCACAGACATGCAACTTCCAACGCTTCACGGTTGGATTCAAACATCTTAATTTTCAATTGTCAGTATCACACACAAAAAAGAAGTTAGGTATTTACACTTTTCAATGACCACTACGTTTATCGGAAATTAAAATGCAAATTGTTGACCTGCAGGCAAAAAACTCATACAAACAAAAAATTATCTGTAGTTGGTAGTTGGGAATCTCCTCGATGCTGGGCTCCGAGATATCGTCTCCGTAATCCAGATATAAAAGCATGTTCGGTTGCCGTCTATCGGCAGAAGCACCAGTTGTGTTAAAGGCAACTATTCGCAATCAAAATGAAGTTCCAAACTGTGTTCATCGTTGCATTGGTCGCCTTCCTCGTGTTTGCTGTGCAAACCGATGCTGCTCCCGGTTGGGATGGATGGGAGAATATTGGAAAAGAGCTTGTAAGTACATAATATTTACTGTTGCAACTAGTACAGCGAACTGGCCTCCATTGATTCCATGATTATTTTTAACTTGAACACTTAAAATTGTGCATGCTTATTTCAAATAAAATTCAAAACAAATGAAAATCCAAAACATTTACATATATGCCATTAGAATATTAATAACATTTACACACTTTTTACTTTTTTATATGTGAGCACCTAACTAATTGTTTTTTTTTAATTATTGCAGGAAGGTGTAGGCCAGAGGGTATTCAAGGTAGCCAAGGACGTCTTGCCAGTTGCTCAAGGATACTTGGGAGTTTACAAAGGCTTTAAGGGCGACGATAATGATGATAACTAGCGAGCCAAAGCCTTCTTCAATACTTACCCACGGTGCCATTTGAAACTGCCAGTATTAGATATTTTACTTATAAGCTACTTATGCCTTTCATTTAATAGTTCTTTTGGAATGCTTTAAAATTAGGTACATTATATAAGACGCTATTGATCAATAAAAATTACTGTTTATTATATTGTTGTTAAGTATTTAATACGAGTAGCCTTGTCTATAATACTAGAAAGCTCCGTATGATAGAAAATTTCCCATAGAACACCATTCATAAATTCAACAAATGTTAAAATAGCCGATGTACATGAAAAGAGATAACTGTTTAAAATCATTTAAGGTAAACAGAATGTATAATAGAAATGAAAGTATAACCAGAAAATCTGTAAAGGGGTTTACACGGAACTTTCCTCGCTGGAATTGGATCAATTTGCAAATTTTAAAAAAATGTATTACGCTGGGGCTTGAACCCCGCCGCATCTGCGTAGCGATCTTAACTGCTTCGTAGTGTGCCATCCAGCCTTATTGAAATAAGTGCGGCTCGCGCCTCTATTTAACGGAACGGTCTTATTGTTGAAACGACTTTTTTTGTGACATTATCCTGTATCTATATATATCCAACGAGTTGGTTACGACGGGCGCCGTCTCTCGCAACCTAGAGCCCAATGTTGTCTGTTTATCCAGTCTCCGTCATGTAGGTTCCGTGAGAAATTATCCTGTATCTGTTGAGTTTTATTTTCGGCAATTGTAAAGCCTGACCTATGTGAAAATTATTACTTCCATCTATTTTAAAGTTAACACAAAAATACACAAAACTTAATTTTTTTAAGGTGCTTACCCTGTATATATTTGTCTGAAATGTTCTCGGTTTCATGTCAGGTAAACATATAATCTGCATGCAAAATATCGTTATCCTCCAACAAATAGTTTTTGAGTTATACAGCCAACAGGCAGACAGATAGACGGAATCGAGAAAATCTGTTTTTCGTCATCTAGAGGCGCTGAAACGTAAACATCTGAAATAAACCTGGAAAGGTGATTTTTGCGATTACAATACTTCTTTCGTCTTTTAGACGAGGGAAGTAAAAAGAAACGTTTAGGCTCTAATATCGACAATTACATAAATCATGAACATCATACACTACACAATACAACAGCAGCAATTCTACTGTATGGACGTTTCCATGATGAAGCAAATAATCAACAACAAAAAAATAGTAAAGCTCCTCCAATTTTTGTAAATGGAGTAAAAAATATAGCTCTATTGTTAAACTTAATGAATACTCTAACTGCCGGCACCTACACTTTAAAAATACTAAAGAATAACCAAGTCAAAATACAAGGAACAAAAACTGAAAAGTATGGATGGCCTATTGAACAAATGTTCACAATGTCATACTTACCAGATAAAAGATGAGAGAAGCTTTAAAGTGATATTAAAAGGGTTACACTCATTGACAGACATCAAAGATATCAAAAATGAAATTGCTAAACGAGCCAGAAGGTGCTTAAAGTCAATACCATACAAAAACACAACATGATTGATAACAACAAAAATACCAAAATCCCGACATTATCCTTCTTCGTAGAAATAGAACAAAATTATAATAACAAGTAAATTTACAAAATCCAATTCCTACTGTACATATCAACTATTGCACATGGAAAGAAAAAAAAAGCAAGTATTACACTGTAACTGGGGAGAAAATCACCCCGCTAGTTATAAAGTGTGCAGTGTGAGGAAGAAACTGTAACAGAAGCTGTACCCCACTCTGAGAGAAAATATCCTAAAGAAAAGGCAAATACATATGCAACAAAACTCCCCCAATGAACAAGTTACCGACGCTTGTTCCTGTGGCATCTCAAGTGGCTAACCCTTACCTGCAAAAGCTACAAAGCAAACTAATACCTACTACCCAACAACAGCCTTCAGCCACCCAGCCTAATGATCGTATAACTAAGCTTGAAGAAATAGTGCAGAAGCTAGCAGAAATGATGGACACGCTTTTAAATACTATTACAGCCTTAATTAACAAAACCAACTGTTTATTAAAAATAGGCGTCTGGAATGCTAACGGCTTTGCCCAACAAATCCAATAATTAAAAAGATTTCTAATACATCAAAATCTAGACGTCATGTTTATCTCTGACACGCACTTTACAAGTAAAAGTTATCTACGTGTTCCTGACTACTCTATCTACGTTAGACTACACCCTGACAATACAGCCCATCGAGGCTCCGCTATAATAATAAAAACACCATCAAAGTAAAAACTTTGCAAAAGACTTCATTCAAGCAACCCCCGTTAGTGTACATAATTATCTCGGACTCATCAAGCTATCAGCCATATACTCACCGCCAAAACATAAAACTACAAAATAACAGTACTAATATTTCCATACTCTTGGCAACAGATTTATCAGTGGAAGCGATTTCAACGCTAAACAACCGTGGTGGCGATCCGGAACAAATACGCCTACGGCACAAGGAAGACAACTCTACCTAAAGTTGCTACAAAACAATTTAAAGTCGTTAACCACGGGTGAACTAACGTACTGGCCTGCAGATAGAAGGCGCAAGCCAGACCTCTTAGACTTCTGTATAACAAAGGACATACCGCAAACACATCTGAACATACAATCATGCTTCGACCTTTCATCCGACCATTCCCCCATAATTGCTACACTAAATGCTTACATAGTACAAAAAATCATATCACCTACGCTACATAATAGTAAAAAACTCTATTTAACAATATACTAAGCAATAACCACCTTAAATTCTCACTTAAAAACCATGAAGAACTACACTTAGCTGCTGACTTGTTGACCCAGACTATTCAGGAGGCTGCAACTGAGATTGCAACGTTTCAAAAAGACCCTGCAAAGGGCGCTCTAGGTTACGTTATGCAATTTCTAGATCCCTGTGGAGGGCGTCAAACAATTATTAAATTTCTACCACGGGTTAAGCTGAAATCGAAGGCAGGGTTCTAACCAACTTAAATATCAATATAAGATCAGGAAAAACACCTTGTAAAATCCGTAGATAAATGATTTGTACATTAATAAAATGAAATTATCTTCTCTGGCGGTGTATGTCGTTGTTCATGGGCTGTCTGCAACCCAAATAACACAGGCGGGGCGAGGGTTGTGGATCCCAATCTTCTCCGGGTCGGACTGGTGCGTGGATGAAACCATAGGCTAATAATTCCTTAGACCTCTAACCTAAATACAAGGCCGGTCACGGCAAATATATTGTAAGAATCGTATAGGAGATGGCGCTGGATGCTTGTTTCTCTAGTTACTGTAGTGCACCAGGTATACATTCAAAAGAAAACTAAGAACCACTTATCTGGGAAGCTTTGACCCTTGTTATCTTTTATAACAGGTAGAGAGATATTAGTCACCGCTCATTACGGCCGGCGTCGCAAATACTTTTACCTGTTGTTGTAGAAATGGTCCTCAACTAGAAAATATGACTAAGAACACCAAAAATAAATAAAAATTTTCAAATATTATATTTATTTATATACATATACAGTGTGGTCCATTAAGTGTGCAACAAATGGGACATTTTTTTATTAGTTGTAAAACCGAAATTTAAATACTGCCAAAAGTTAGTGCATGTTCGATAACCATATCAGATGCCCTTAGAATGGCTTCAAGTCAAACAATATACTGGGCAGGACAAAAAATATGTAATTCGTTCAAGAATAAAGTTACCTTATTTAAAAAAATATAGCAATATTTTATTGAGAAAAGTTGTTTAGAATCAAAATTTATGCTCAAATACAAAGTCACGGCCTCCTATTCGAATTTTGATTCTTTTTCTTTTAAAATTTTGTATTATCCCCGTATGATACATATTTTTATTATTCTGATTTTATTAAGAGTTTTTAATATGTAAATTATGATTAGTAAAGCATTTGCCTTGTTAAAAAGAATATTTGCGAAATTCTAAAGTTCTGTTAAATATCGTTGCAACAAACATGAAGTGGACGCTTACCTAAAAAAATATAAATTCAAGTAAATTTTACAAATACTCTTCAAGTTGCTAAAAGTTATTTAAAAAGGATGTGGTTGTGGCTACTTTAAATACATATAAAATAAAAATAATAAAAATATGTATCATACGGGGGTAATACAAAATTTTCCAAAAAAGAATCAAAATTCGAATAGGAGGCCGTGACTTTGTATTTGAGCATAACTTTTAATTCTAAACAACTTTTCTTAATAAAATTTTGCTATATTTTTTGAAATAAGGTAACTTTGTTCTTGAACGAATTTCATTTTTTTGTCCTGCCCTGTATATTGTTTGACTTGAAGCCATTCTAAGGGCATCTGATATGGTTATCAAACATGCACTAACTTTTGGCAATATTTAAATTTTGATTGTACAACTAATAAAAAAATTTCCCATTTGTTGCACACTTAATGGACCACACTGTATACATATTTATTGTATATAAAGTAATACTACAGAAGTAAATATATGAGCTAAAAAAAAAGCGTTTACAAATATTCCATTCGTGATGTATATTACGAATTTTTGAATTTTTTCAATCATTTATCTCCCCTAAATTTGGCGAGCCGTTTGGTACGCAAATCTAAGCTAAAGGTGCACGACAGAAGTATATTAAAACTGCAAAGTTCTTGCACAAAAAACACACGTTCAATAACTTACCTACTTCAATAGATAAAGTGCATTGGTAACAAGATGTGAACTAAAAGTGTTATCAGTACCTACGCAGTTTTTGTTGGCTTGCATGTCAAAGAAATGTTTTTTGTGTTTTGCGCTATAAAATTAAAATATTATTCCATAGGCGGGTATGCATTTTTAGAGTAAAATTGTTTTGAATTTTACTCAGTTTTGAAGGCGTTTTCGAAAAAATGATAAATGGAGTTGTTCAGTTTAACAAGTTCTATTACCGGTTAAAATATTTGTACTAATTTGTTATAACACCCTGTATAGGTAAGCGGAGAAAAGGAAAAAAGACTTTTAAATAATTTTAAAAAATTATTTCTCCTAAATTTCACAAAAAAATATCGCGTCGCCGTATCAGACGGGTCTTACTTGAATTTTGATAATTATGACCTTTTTTCCGTAATTCTTTTTCACGCGCCTTTTTGTGTAGATTCAAAAATAACGTAGGTATCTATTAAACTTACCTCCGGAATTTACAATCAACTGCTTACACCGTTTTTCATCTTTAATGGGAAATTTGAACATATGTAATCCTGGGTTGGTTCTTCGACTTAGAGATGGGCGCGTGAGTGAATTTTCGCTCACGTCACGCACGTTTCACGCTTGCTTTAAACAGTCACGTTCACGCACGTTCACGCTCACGTTCACTCACGTTCACGGCGTGACACGCCACTCACGACGTGACACGCAGCTTTTATTTCAAAATTTAAATTCAGATAGAACAGAATGTTCAAATTTAAAACCAATGAAAAAACCCTAAAGAGAACTAAAAATATGTTTTGCACCTGACATAATTTACGTGGTATGTTGCAATCAGAATAGTTGACATAACAAGAAAAAAATGAAAATTGACTACAATAACTTCGACAAGGGATAAATACTGATTTCTCGCAAATATATTTCTTGCAGCTGTCTTCAAGGACATTACTTTTAATATCAAAAGCTGTCATTGGAATTGACGTTTCCATTATTGGTATGAGTACAGAAGGTATATGTTGCTAGGCAACACTTTTAATTCGTAGATTTGAAAGTACTTTTACGTACAAGGATCAACATTTTCAGCGTTAAGGCGAGTATACAAAAAAACATTACTTTTATTAGAATAATAAGTTCATCTACACAAGTACACAATAAATTGGTTTAAAAATAAAACGTAATCAACATTTTCAGTGTTAAGTCGAGTATACAAAACAAAACATTAGGTATTTTTCTAAAAATAAGTTCATCTACACATCTACACAATACATATTTGGTTTAATAATAAAACGTAATTAACATTTTCAGCGTTAGCCGAGTATAAAAAACAAACCATTACTTTTATTAGAATAATAAGTTTATCTACACATTAAAATGTTGATTTAAAAATAATATGTAATCAACATTTTCTGGGTTAAGTCGAATCCTGCGCTAAAATTCGCCCAGCTGTAGAAAATACCCTTTCGCTTGTAGCGGAACTTGCCGGTATGTTTAAAATTTCTCAAGTTTTTTTAACAGTGGCGTATTTACACTGTTTTTCCAAAATCCTAAAATGTCATCTACATTTGCGAATTTTAATTTAACATACTAATTTAGTTCTGTTTCGACATCATCCTAATTACATGTGTCATCGTCAGAGCTATCTCTAAGTGTAGAAAGATAAGAATCTGATGCTGATGTACCAGTTTTGAGTCGTTTGCTATGTATTTCATCATTATCATCTATAGTTTTATTTGCATTATAATCTTCTCTTTAATGTGAAGGTATGAGCTTTAAGGATTTATAATTAGGGTCCAAAAATAAAACCACATAATGTAACTTGTTTGGCAGAATTTGTGATTTAATGAATTTAAAAGTTGCTTCACCCTGCAGTTTTTTATTCGTTACTAAATATTCAACGTGAAATTAACGTGAAACGTGAATCACGCCTTGGAAATTTTCACTCACGTTCACGCACGTTCACGTCACGATTTTCAAATATTAGTCACGTTCACGACGTGACACGCCGTGACACGACGTGACACGACTGTTTTCACGTCACGCGCCCATCCCTACTTCGACTCTTCCTGCAATTTTTGTACGCACGCCTATTGCCTGCTAGAGACATTTTGTCTCGTAAAGTTGATTATAAAACACTAGGGGTACAACTTTTCCAAAAATTCACAAAAACTAGTAAATATCTTTTGTTCTGTCACTGGCTAACAAGCCTATGAGACTGTACTTTACAAGAACAAATACAATAATGTGAAGTCAACTTGCACTGATTGTATGCAAACATATCAAGTTACAAACAAATTGCTAAATAAGTAGTCATTATTCCTCAGGTAAACATATTGAACCCTTCCTTATCAGACCCAGACAAACAACAGATTAGTACGTAAACGTTAGAAAAAGAAAACACGTAACGAGAATGGTGACGTTTCACTCAATTAATCATCTGGCAGTAACGTACCGCGGTGATAAATTCGAAATTTAGCGCCATCTTCGAGCGGATTCCAACATCTACTAGATTTCGATGACCATTAGTCAGAGGTCTAAGGAATTATTAGCCTATGATGAAACGCAACTTCCTGCGTCGGCCGGTGACGTCGCTCAGGGCGATATCAATGCCCGAAATAGAGGTGTTTTGTTTACTTTTCGGGTCTAACAAAACAGGCGTATTACAGCTCCCGCATCGTAACCTTAGAAAAAGTTTCACTTCGCGCATCAATACGATACAGTGTAGGGGTAAGCGTACACTCCGAGTTAAAAGTACACATCTTCAAAAGCGCTTATTTTTAATATACTTTATAAATAATTTAATCTACAATAGTTCTTGCAAATGAAACAATTAGACCAACATTATTTGCAGGAAACAAGTCTATATAAAAATAGTAGAGTTTAAAGACGCAAGGGTCAAGTATAATAGTAATTTACGCTACAAATCCGGAAAGTAGTGCAAAACACTTTCCGGTCATGTATGGTACAATATTTTTTACGACATCCGAGTCCGTACTTTCAAACTTGCGAATTCACTTTGGAAAGCTCAAAAAAATATGACAATACTTTCTATTATTTGACTTATCCAAACAATATCACAAACTTGTTTCTCTAGTAACAAAGGCATCAGGAACCGACAAAAGCTTTTACCGGTCCCTGATGCCCGTTTTCCGATCTTGACCGGCAAAACGTTACTTTCTGGCGAAACAATTCTCCAGAAACTGCATACTTTCTGGTCGGTCGTAAAAAAACTTATTTGGGGGCAGCTTTTTAGGGTGAATGTACAGCAGTGACGCACCAGCCAATAGTGGTCTTGAAAGCAGCTGAAGTGCACGATATGATGCGATTGCACCCGAGAGCTGGCTGCGTGAAATTTCTAAGGTTACGATGCGGGAGCTGTACCTGTGTTATCTAGGAGGTGTATTCACACGAGTGAGTAACAGCGGTTCCCTGTGATGTAAATCCGGGCCTCCCGAGTTAAGTTTATTTAACGACGATTAGTGTTTTTAAAAAGCATTTATTTATACTTAAAACACTAAACACTTTACAGACGTCGGAGCTCTGCTCCACACACTTGATTCAGGACAGGCTAACCTGAGTGTCGAAACAGAACTGAATGCAAATAGCATCTTAACACTAAGGAAAACTCTTATCCTAAAGAAATGCAAGGTAGTTTCCGTTCCCACAGGCGTTATCATAAGGTTCTAGGAACAGAGTACAAATCTAGCGGGTTCTAATCTTATCTCTAAGCTAGTAAGCGTTTCTAGTCACGTAATTGGGGTATCACTGACAACTCTGTGAACATAACCCCAATAAAATAGGGTCTCAGCCCTTAGCTAAATTTACTAAACAGTGTTAAGCTGAAAATTAAATTGTAACCAGAATTCATACCATGTATGGCCAGACTGTTAAAGTTAGTGTATATAAAGCGACTGTAATTTCGTTGTTATCAACCGGCACTGATGAGAGATGGTGATTTGATTTTGCCGAACATGTTAAGTTTACTATATAAAATAAGTACAGTCCAAAAGTTGTGGTATTTTTTATGCAAAATCTTACTTAACAAAGGCAAGAATAAAGTTTGGAATGTTTTTGGGCGCTATCTGTGACCAACGAGTTTTAAGAAGAAGTCGCATATTTTCGTAATTAACGTATTAAGACCTAGGTTTTACCAAAGCATAAGTAATGTAAAGTATGCAATATGACCTTTCTAAGGAGAGGTAGTAGATTGATCAATAGATTAATCAATACATACGTATAACCTAGAAAATCAGTTAAAATCTGTCATAGCTCTAATAAAACTATTAGCTTCGACTTGGATTTGAAATTACGTAATTAAGCAAACAAGCAGCGTACCTTTATGCAATTTCATTATTTCAGATAATTACATAAAATTACCCCAAAATAAAAGTGATTGTGTACATTACATTATTGATTTTATTTGTTATTCCTCTGACATATTTTCCAAACTACATTAAAATAACGTCAGTTATGCAATAGTTATTTACTATACAAGTGGGATAACAGCATCATTAATATAGGTGTGTGTAAGTTACAAACGAGTGCGTAGCACGAGTTATGTAAGCACACAAGTATTATACAAAATTTTATCTACGACTGCCTAAAATTGAGAAAAGTGCATTAAGAGAAATGTCAGATCTGTCACTTTCAAAAATATTTTAGTAGGCAAATGTCATTATGTCATTCATTTGACACTATTTCAGTTACGTAATGAAGTCATTACCCAACTGAGTTGCGTAATGAAACCATTACATAACTGAGTGGTGTAATGAGCTTCATTACCTAACTGAAATAGTGTCAAATGAGTGATGTAATGCGTTATTTATCCCACTGGAGTAGATAAAGTGTCTTACACAATTAATTATAGTTTTCCCTAATAATATTTTGGCACTTAGTAGATCAACTATATATAACGTCGTATTTTCAAGGGTAACATAATAAGTAATATTGTGAGTTATAATCCCAAAGCCGAATTTTCTTACATTCAAATTACAACGAAATGATATTCATTAAAAAATTATAGGTTATTATGCACATTACGAATTATATTTAAGAAGAGAATATAATGGCATAAAATATAAACTAGACAGAGGGTAATACTATTTTATTACTTTAATATCAATGCTAATGCTCGATGTTCGTCCTTAACGAATTTTTAAATGCTTTTTATGCTTAAAATGCAAGACATAACCTAAAAGAACTGACATTTCTAAATTATTTTATTTGACAAGTGAAAAAAAGTCAAGTTAGCTTGTACTATTGTACCATGATGTCAATTTGACGTATTTGTCCTATAACAGGATACCGACAGATCGTTGTCCCCTCTCACTCTAAAGTAATTTAGAGTGAGAGGAGACAACGATCTGTCCGCACCCTAGTAAAAGACAAATAAGTACGTTAAATTGATATCAATGCACCCTAGCGTGTACCAAATCGATAATAGCGAGTCGTTATATTGTTTTTGCTTTACCGACTTATTTTTACTGTTTTCGCGTTTGTTGTCTTATTCTGTGACGAAAAGGTCAACTTTCAGTATCCTTGTTGGTTGGTATGACAACAACAAAATAACAACCCCGTTATGAATATAGCGGTACTAGGATAAATATAGAGTTGTATTGGGTTATTGGAGAAATAACCATAGGAGCTAATATGTTATACAGCGACTATTTATACAATGAGCTGCATTCTACTAGCTTAATGTTGTTGAGCTTCACGTTGTATGCGACGCCGTTAATGAACAGGTAAGCTTTGGTAAAATAACTATTTGACTGAGTATAGTTGTAATATTTTTATTCCTTCAAAATATATGCGAGTTTTATAATTAGAATTATTTTAGAACAACTGGACTTCTATTGACATCTTATATCCTATAATTACTTGGGCACGATATGTCGAAATATTACTTTCAAGTCCACAATTTTTACTGATTTACAATTTTTGCCGCAACCGCTCAATCAATCGCGACCAAACCAAAATTATATGAAAGTGCATGTGAAGACATCGCCCGCTTTGGCGTTACACAAAAGTCGAAAAATTCAGTTTAGTGAAGGTCTGTTGCCGGTTGGATGTAAACATGCTATCTCGAGAACGACACAGTCTATTAAGATGATTTCTTCTTCAGATTTTGTAAATTATTAATGCAAAAAACTCAGTGTCTTTAGATTTGTATTTAATATACCAGTAATAACCGTTAAACGACCACGTTGACACGTTGTCACAATTGTATAATGGTGGAGAGCTGGGCTGCTGGGGTTAAGATCAGAAGCTCAAAACCTGGTACTTTCAACAGTTGATAAATGTAGATGAAATTTATTTTAGAAACAGACAACACAATCAATACACTAAATACCTAAAATTTCAACCATCCCATAAATACACACGGACGTAAAAAGTAATTCTTTAATTAACAAGTTCCTAACAGCAACACAATTTCCATTATTTCGGATTAAAATGAATTAGCATATCAGCCATTATGATCCATTACTTCAATAAGAGGTAAACTAATCATGGTGTACTTGAACATGAATATACTCAATTCAATGTAATTAATTTAAAAAAAAAACAATTACTAACTTAAAGTCATTGTTATAGCCACTAAAATGGCCACGCAAGCTCGTACATCAGCTTCGTTGCAACAAAATTCTAGTGATATATGTACAGCTTTATATCCTTCTTACGTTTTTCATAAATGCCTGGCTATAGATCAATTTAGAATCAGTGGAAAACCCAATCGAAGAGTTTTAGCGAATGTAAATATTGGAAGTATGGGCAAAGTTATATTCTACATTCTGCTTCAGTTTGGCATTGTGCTTAACCTATATCTTGCTCACACATACGAACTGGATACAATGAACATTATGCATTGGTTCGTGTTGATATATCAACTCTATGGAGATGTGGTACTCGTTTTCTCCATGCTAGTGTGTAATCAATTCTATGGGAAAATTCTAATGCAAACATTGAATCAAATATTAACAATCGACCACAAAATTAAGCAGATAGAAGCAGTAAATAATATACGTATTAGAAATATTTCTTGTTGTTGGATAATATGTTACGTCGTGATGCTTACTTTTCTTAACAGCTTTGGTGACTATATTAAAAACCTACCAATGGCGTATCACTTGCGAACAATTATTTATATAATCATAAATTTTTATAAACTCTGTTTTGGAGTCACATTTCGATGTTGGATGTATTCACTAAAATGTAGGTTTAAACTCCTGCATTTAGATTTACTTCAAATTCATAAAGAAACTATATTGAAAAATAAAACGGCAATAATTCGAGATGTAACTGATATTGCCAAACAGTTGATTTCCATCAATGTATCGATCAATAGAATATACTCTGTTCCTTTACTGGTGAACTCAAGCTTTGATTTTCTCATGATACTCACGTACATTTACCGTTATACTATTAATGACGAAACTAGCAAATATATACTGTTCAATGTGAGTGGAACGCTTTTCCGCTTGGTTGATATGCTATCCTTAATTATTATTTCTGCTGCTTTTGTGGAAGATGTAAGTAATATTATTAATTATTTGAATTTAATTACATAGGTATAGAAGTGTGCAAATGTTGGTTGGTACCAAGATTTATACGTATGCAGGTAGTTAAAAATAATACCATAATGGTACACTGAGAAGGCTAACGGAAAACCATGGTTTAATTAAATAAACACCTTGTTCCATTATCTTTTTCAGTACTATAGCTTCTTCGATACGTAATTTCCGACCCATGTTCACAGACAATGTTTTCTTATTTTGTTAAACGCTATCACACCTAGAAGTTTGTAACACTAATTTTACACTCTGTATGTAGTGTGTCCAGCATAGGGTTTTCGTAAACAGGGAGAAATAATTCGATTATATAAGATAAAATGATCAGCATCCCAAACGCTGCTATGATCCACGTTTAAAATCTACAGGGATATCAAACTAAACTTGATCGCGGAAGCCCATGAAAGATTCTGACTACAGTGTACTTTATAAAACTAATTACATTTGAACTACAATTAACTGAACTATTAGTTCACGTGACTAACAGTCTAACCATCACCTAAACAAATATGCAAAATTATGCAATTTAAACCAAATATATACATTACATTGATAGGTAACATTAAAATAACAATGAAACAAGTTAAACAAGAAAGTGAATTTTAAACACAAAAGAACGTGACAGTTCTATGTCAACAAAAAGCATGCTACAGATTAGGCAAGTTTCATTGCTTGCAATGGCTCTCGAGATCAAGTTTATGTTTTACCTCCCTGTAGAATTGTTCTTTAATTTCTACTATTGAGTAATAGTATAATTCAGTTATTGCATCCGATAGTGCAAACTAAATTTTTCCATTATTAAAGCACTTTTAAGTAAATTTCGAATCTGAAATAAAGTGTTGTATGGGTCTTTGAAGCCTCAAGATATTTTCCATAATTTGTTGCGTTACTTTTTAGATCATGCATATTTTTAGCGTCAGGTAATTAAGCAACCTTTTGTACTAGTACTTGCGGCTTGTCAGTCTGTCGTATCATTTCATGGACTAGTACCTAGGCACAAAGCTTTCCTTATCTTTTTGAAATTCTTATTTCGCTCCGCTAACTTTCGTTGTGCAAAGATGTAGCCGTTGTTCCCTTCTGTTCAGTAATTTTTGGCGAACTAATCGCTCCCACGTTTCTAAGTATAGACCAACACCAATTGTATGGTAATGATATTTGAAATAAACTATTAATAGAAAAAACGTCCACTTGTGAAGTATCTGACCCACGCTGTATTATGTAAATTCACATAGAAAAGCTTAAATACAAACAGTGTGTGTTTTAGGCCAACTTGATTAAAAAAGAGCTACTGAAACTTATGGTTGCTACTAGCGACGCTGATTTAAACAAAGAAGTATACTCCGCGTACTTTAAAAATCATTATGTGTAACCGTTTTATTATTTTAGATCAACACCTTTGCCTTACAACTTCTCCACGATGATGTAAAGATTACAGCTGGAGGTTTCTTTACAATTGATTTGCCACTACTATTTACGGTATGGAAACATATTCATATTACTTGGTATTACTTACATTTTAGAAAGTTGTGGGTGTGTCGTTACATACACAACTAGACCGAGTGTATTTGAGTATCAAGAACTTTAGGTTAATTCTACACTATTATAATGGAGAATTATATTTTACAGGATGTATGGGAATCTTGTAAGCGGTGAAAGATAGAAACGTAGTTACATTAAAAGAAATTTGCAGCACCTCAAATGTTATTATAATGTACATTCATATTCTATATTTGTTTCCTGTTTTGCTCAACAACTGTAGTTTATTTGATTCAGTTATTACTAACGATAGCTCGAAGGCCAATATAGATACTTAAGTAGAGTAATCGTTAGTAGTAAATTCAACCAAACAATTAAAAAACAGGAAAGCATCTGGCCCGGTTAATATACCAAATTGACTGCTTAAAACAGGAGCAATAACAAGTGACTGGAAGAGAAGTATCGCCACCTAATATTTAAAAAGGGAGATAAAAGATGCCTGGAGAACTACAGAGGAATAACATTATTAAACACTTCCATGAAACTATTTACTAGAGTCATTGAATCCATGATCCTGGGGAAGATAACCAACAGTTAAGAACAAGGTTTCAGAAAAAAACAGATCTACAACGGACATCATATTTGCAATAAAACAATTGATCCAAATGTCAATAGAGTACGAAAAACCAGCATTTATGTGCTTTATCGATCTAACAAAAGCCTTCGACCGGGTCAAACTGCGAGACATTATAGACATCCTTATTAAGGAGAACAGTATCGCACCAGCCATCACTAGAATAATTGAGCAACTTTACACAGACAGAAAAGGTACCTGTATCAACAGGTCTAAGGGAAGGAAACTCACTCAGTCCACTCTTCTTTAACCCTATCATGGATGAAATATTAGAGAGAATTAAGGATACAAGGCAAGGCATTACGAACAAAGAATCAATGCTTACATAAATCAAACAAGTAGAGACACTCAGCGTAGGTTCCTTTGATGTTAAAATACCGGTTTGAACGGCCGTGGGGGGGTATTTTCCAATATTACCGAAAGATAGCGCCACTACTTTACCACATCATGCCAGTTACTGGCTCTGATTTGTAGAACAACCATTTGGTTAGAAATACCCCATAAGTCACTGTCCCAGGCACTCTAGACAGGTTTCAACATTTGACATGAGTGTCTGTACTTGTTTGATTTATGTACGCTGCCAATATGCTGTAAATTGGCAGTTAATGACGTCATAATCGCACAGCCAATGTCACTTAAGTATCTGGGAGTTGATCTGACTGCATGCCAAGATAGGATAAGTAAGAAATCAAACTAACAATGCTGCAATAGTCTCGGGATGTTATAATGACATTACAGAATAACTACCTATATCAACAGGTCTAAGGCAGGGAGACCCACTTAGTTCACTCCTCTAACCTTATAATAGATTAAGAAAGCAGGGCAAAGCTACATTACGAACCAAGAACCAATACGCTGTAAATTGGCTGTTAATGACATCATAATCGAAGATAATGACACCATAGCTAGAGCGGGAGTTTAGCCAATGACGTCAACGATGGAGAGGGGGAACTCTACTCCATGCAAGCAATGAGCGCGCAGCTGCAGTGGCGGGCGACCTCATTTCCTAAGGATTGTGGTACTGTTAGGACCGCTACAAATTAATAGACAGGGTTAAGAATGCAGGGCAATGCTCCATTACGAACCAAGAACCAATACGCTGTAAATTGGCTGTTAATGACATCATAATCGAAGCTAATGACACCACAGCTAGAGCGGGGGTTTAGCCAATGACGTCAACGCTGGGGCGGGGAAACTCTACTCCATTCAGGACCGCTACAAATTAATAGACAGGGTTAAGAATTCAGGGCAAGGTTCCATTACGAACCAAGAACCAATACGCTGTGAATTGGCTGTTAATGACATCATAACGGAAGCTAATGACACCATAGCTAGAGCGGGGGTTTAGCCAATGACGTCAACGATGGAGAGGGGAAACTCTACTCCATGCAAGCAATGAGCGCGCAGCTGCAGTGGCGGGCGACCTCATTTCCTAAGGATTGTGGTACTGTTAGGACCGCTACAAATTAATAGACAGGGTTAAGAATGCAGGGCAATGCTCCATTACGAACCAAGAACCAATACGCTGTAAATTGGCTGTTAATGACATCATAATCGAAGCTAATGACACCACAGCTAGAGCGGGGGTTTAGCCAATGACGTCAACGCTGGGGCGGGGAAACTCTACTCCATTCAGGACCGCTACAAATTAATAGACAGGGTTAAGAATTCAGGGCAAGGTTCCATTACGAACCAAGAACCAATACGCTGTGAATTGGCTGTTAATGACATCATAACGGAAGCTAATGACACCATAGCTAGAGCGGGGGTTTAGCCAATGACGTCAACGATGGAGAGGGGAAACTCTACTCCATGCAAGCAATGAGCGCGCAGCTGCAGTGGCGGGCGACCTCATTTCCTAAGGATTGTGGTACTGTTAGGACCGCTACAAATTAATAGACAGGGTTAAGAATGCAGGGCAATGCTCCATTACGAACCAAGAACCAATACGCTGTAAATTGGCTGTTAATGACATCATAATCGAAGCTAATGACACCACAGCTAGAGCGGGGGTTTAGCCAATGACGTCAACGCTGGGGCGGGGAAACTCTACTCCATTCAGGACCGCTACAAATTAATAGACAGGGTTAAGAATTCAGGGCAAGGTTCCATTACGAACCAAGAACCAATACGCTGTGAATTGGCTGTTAATGACATCATAACGGAAGCTAATGACACCATAGCTAGAGCGGGGGTTTAGCCAATGACGTCAACGATGGAGAGGGGAAACTCTACTCCATGCAAGCAATGAGCGCGCAGCTGCAGTGGCGGGCGACCTCATTTCCTAAGGATTGTGGTACTGTTAGGACCGCTACAAATTAATAGACAGGGTTAAGAATGCAGGGCAATGCTCCATTACGAACCAAGAACCAATACGCTGTAAATTGGCTGTTAATGACATCATAAAGGAAACTAATGACACCATAGCTAGAGCGGGGGTTTAGCCAATGACGTCAACGCTGGGGCGGGGAAACTCTACTCCATTCAGGACCGCTACAAATTAATAGACAGGGTTAAGAATTCAGGGCAAGGTTCCATTACGAACCAAGAACCAATACGCTGTGAATTGGCTGTTAATGACATCATAACGGAAGCTAATGACGCCATAGCTAGAGCGGGGGCTTAGCCAATGACGTCAACGATGGAGAGGGGGAACTCTACCCCATGCAAGCAATGAGCGCGCAGCTGCAGTGGCGGGCGACCTCATTTCCTAAGGATTGTGGTACTGTTAGGACCGCTACAAATTAATAGACAGGGTTAAGAGTGCAGGGCAATGCTCCATTACGAACCAAGAACCAATACGCTGTGGATTGGCTGTTAATAACATCATAAAGGAAACTAATGACGCCATAGCTAGAGCGGGGGTTTAGCGAATGACGTCAACGATGGAGAGGGGGAACCCTACTCCATGCAAGCAATGAGCGCGCAGCTGCAGTGGCGGGCGACCTCATCTCCTAAGGATTGTGGTACTGTTCGGAAGACTTTAAATTAATAGACAGGGTTAAGAATGCAGGATAAGGCTCTATTATGAACCAAGAACCAATACGCTGTAGATTGGCTGTTAATGACATCTTAATAAAAGCTAATAACACCATAGCTAGAGCGGGGGTTTAGCCAATGACGTCAACGCTGGAGCGGGGGAACTCTCTACTCCATGCAGGCGATGCGCGCGCAGTTGGAGTGGCGTGGCAACCTCATTTGCTAAAAATTGTGGTACTGTTCGGCCCTCTACAAATTAATAGATAGGGTTAAGCATGCAGGGCAAAGATCCATTACGAACCAAGAACCAATACGCTGTGAATTGGCTTTTAATGACATAATTACCATAACATAAGCCATAGCTAGAGCACGGGTTCAGCCAATGACGTCAGCGTTGGAGCGGGAGAACTCTCGAATACACGCATGCGATACGCGCAGCCGCACTGGTGGAGCGACCTCATTTGCTAAGAATTGTAGTACTGTTCGGACCGCTACAAATTAATAGAGAGGGTTATAAATGCAGGGTAAGGCTATATTAGGAACCAAAAACCAATACGCTGTAAATTGCCTGTTAATGGCATCATAATCGGAGCTAATGACGCCATAGCTAGAGCGGAGGTTTAGCCAATGACGTCAACGCTGGAGCGGAGGAACTCTCTACTCCATGTAGGCGATGCGCGCGCAGCCGGGGGGCGGGGCGAGCTCATTTGCTAAAAATTGTTGTACTGTTCGGACCGCTACAAATTAATAGACAGGGTTAAGAATGCAGGGCAAGGCTACATTACGAACCAAGAACCAATACGCTGTAAATTTCAGTTCAGCGTTGACTGCGGTCGCGAGCGGACATACAAACCTGATATAGTTAACAGTGGTGTACCAGTGGCTGGTGACTTTTACTATTAAATTTCACCACGCCATTATGGCTTGTGTAAAATGCAATGGTGAATTTAAGAGAAATGAGAAGAGTTTGAGCTGTAATGGCTGGTGTGATCAAACCTTTCATCCCAAGTGTGTAAAAATAAGTGATGAAATGTATAAGAACATTACAGAAGTAAACAAAATTTTTTGGTGCTGCGACAACTGCTCTAACATGAAGCAATTTTCGATGAGAATAATGGTTGCGGATATGAGAGCTGCGCTGCAGGGATGGCGAAAAGATCTGGACAAGTGTGCTGATGGGGTGAAGAGGCAGGAAACAGCAATATCGACGCTGACGGATACGGTACGGGAAAAATATGAGGAAATAAATAGCAGTATAAAAAAACTTGCAGAGAACGAAAATCCAAACAAAGCCTCGTATGCAGACAAGTTGAAAATTAAAAAGAGCGAACCTGTGTTGGTGGTAAAACCAAAAAATGAGGGACAAAAGAGTGTTGTCAACAAAGAGGCCATTAAATGTAGCATTGATCCCACAACTATCGCAATATCGGGAGTAAAACATGCTAGCCGGGGTGGAATTATTATTGAATGCAAAAAGCAGGAGGCAGTATCCGAACTTAAGAAAGAAGCGGAAACGAAACTTGGAAGCAATTACAATATTAGTGTGCCAAAAAAACGCAAACCGCGAAAAAAAAAATTGTAAGAATGTCCAACAAAATGACGGTAACCGAAATTGAAACCAAAATCTTGGCCCAAAATCATTTCTTAGAGCAACGAAAGGCTAATCTTAGTGTAGTACATGTAGGGGATATGAAAAACAAAACAATTATTGCACCACATTTTTAATATTGTGCTAGCGTGTTATTTATAGCCAACTAAGGTGAGTTGCAGCGTCTACAAAAACTGCAAAATAGAGCAATGCGTATTATTCTATTTTGTAATAACCGAACCAGCATCAATTTAATGTTGGAAACGCTGAAATAGCTTAGTATTAAACAGCGAATTTATTTTAATACGTTAATTCTGATCTTTAAAATTGTTAATAACAAATTACCTGCATATTTAAATAAATTTATTGTATAAAATAGAGATATACATAGTTATGAGACAAGAAGTGCAAATAATTTTAGATTACCTACAACAACGGAAGCGTGTTCACAAAAAAATCTATATTACAAAGGTTTAAAATTATATAATGAAATGCCTGATGAAGCGAAACAGGCAACAAATGTATCTCAATTTAAAAGGTTATGTTCTAACTATGTCAAATCTGTTTGTAAATGAATTATGTGTCTTTTTTTGTAAACATCTATCTTGATGAATAAATTTACTTACTTACTTACTTACCATAATGGAAAGTAATGACGTCATTGCTAGAGCGGGGGTTTAGCCAATAACGTCAACGTTGGAGCGAGGGAGCTTTCGACTCCACGTAGGCGATGCGCCATCAGTCGCAGCGGTGGAGCGATCTCATTTGCTATGAATTGTGGTAATGTTCGGACCGCTACAAACTAATAGAGAGGGTTAAGAATGCAGGGCAAGGCTACATTACGAACCAAGAACTAATACGCTGTAAATTTGCTGTTAATGATATCATAACCGAAGCGAATGACGCCAAATCTTGAGCGGGGTTTAGCCAATGACGTCAACTCTGAAGCGGGGGTCTCTCGACTATACGCAGGCGATGCGCGCGCAGAGCAGTGGTGGGGCGATCTCATTTGCTAAGAATTGTGGTACTCTTCGGAACGCTACAAATTAATAGGGAGGGTTATAAATGCAGGGTAAGCCTACATTAGGAACCAAAAACCAATAATACGCTGTAAATTGCCTTTAATTATATCATAACCGAAGCTAATGACGCCATAGCTAGAACGGGGGTTTAGATAATGACGTCAACGATAGAGCTCGGGAACTACTACATGCAGGCGATGCGCGCGCAGCTTCAGTAGCGGGGCGATCTCATTTGCTAAGAATTGTGGTACTGTTCGAAACGCTTCAAATTAATAGACAGGGTTAAAATTGCAGGACAAGGTTCCATTACGAACCAAGAACCAATAAGCTGTGAATTGCCTGTTAATGACATCATAACCGAAGCTAATAACGCCATAGCTAGAGCGGGGGTATAGCCAATGACGTCAAAGATGAAGCGGGAAAACTCTACTCCATGCAGGCGATGCGCACGCAGCCACATTGGCGGGGCGATCTCATTTGCTAAGAATTGTGGTACTCTTTGGACCGCTACAAATTAACCGAAGCTAATGACGCCATAGCTAGAGCGGTTTAGCCGATGACGTCAACGCTGGAGTGGGTGAACTCTCGAATCCACGCATGCGATGCGCGCGGTCGCAGTGGTGGAGCGACCTCATTTGCTAAGAAATGTGGTTCTGTTCTGACCGCTACAAATTAATAGAGAGGGTTATAAATGCAGGGTAAGGCTACATTAGGAACCAAAAACCAATAAGCTGTAAATTGCCTGTTACTGACATCATAATCGGCGCTAATGGCGCCATAGCTAGAGCGGGAGTTTAGCCAATGACGTCAACGCTGGAGCAAAGGAACTCTCTACTCCATGTAGCCGATGCTCGTGCAGCCGGGGGGCGGGGCGAGCTCATCTGCTAAAAATTGTGGTACTGTTCGGACCGCTACAAATAAATTAATAGACAGTGTTAAGAATGCAGGGCAAGGCTACATTACGAACAAAGAACCAATATGCTATAAATTGGTTGTTAATGACACCATAATGGAAAGTAATGACGTCATAGCTAGAGCTGGGGCTTAGACAATGACGCCAACGTTGGAGCGGGGACCTCTCGACTCCACGCAGGGGATGCGCGCGCAGTCGCAGCGGTGGAGCGATCTCATTTGCTAAGAATTGTGGTACTGTTCGGAACGCTTTAAATTAATAGACAGGGTTAAGAATGCAGGACAAGGCTTCATTACAAACCAGGAACCAATACGCTGTGAATTGGCTGTTAACGACATCATAACCGAAGCTAATAACGCCATAGCCAGAGCGGTTTAGCCAATGACGTCAACGCTGGAGCGGGAAAACTCTCTACTCCATGCAGGCGACGCGCGCGCAGTTGGAGTGGCGGAGCGACCTCATTTTCTAAGAATTGTGGTACTCTTCGGGCCGCTAGGAATTAATAGAGAGGGTTAAGAATACACGGCAAGGCTACATTACGAGCCAAGAACCAATACGCTATAAATTAGCTGTTAATGACATCATAATGGAAGCTAATGACGTCATAGCTAGAGCGGGGGTTTGGCCAATGGCGTCAACAACCGAGCGAGGGAACTCTACTCCATGCAGGGAATGCGCGCGCAGCCGCAGTGGCGGGACGACCTCATTTGCTAAGAATTGTGGTACTCTTCGAAACGCTTCAAATTAATAGACAGGGTTAAAAATGCAGGACAAGGTTCCATTACGAACCAAGTACCAATAAGCTGTGAATTGGCTGTTAATGACATCATAACCGAAGCTAATGACGCCATAGCTAGAGCGGGGGTTTAGCCAATGACGTCAACGATGGAGCGGGGGAACTCTACTACATGCAGGCGATGCGCACGCAGCCGCAGTGGTGGGGCGATCTCATTTGCTAAGAATTGTGGTACTCTTCGGAACGCTACAAATTAATAGGGAGGGTTATAAATGCAGGGTAAGGCTACATTAGGAACCAAAAACCAATAATACGCTGTAAATTGCCTTTAATGACATTATAGCCGAAGCTAATAATGCTATAGCTAGAGCAGGGGTTTAGCTAATGACGTCAACGATGGAGCGGGGGAACTCTACTACATGCAGGCGGTGCGCGCGCAGCTTCAGTAACGTGGCGATCTCATTTGCTAAGAATTGTGGTACTGTTCGGAACGCTTCAAATTAATAGACAGGGTAAAAAATGCAGGACAAGGTTCCATTACAAACCAAGAACCAATACGCTGTGAATTGGCTGTTAATGACATCATAACTTGGGTAGCAAGTAAGTACTACTTTACGATCCCGGTAGAGTACAGACTTACTTCAAGGAGCAGCGACCTTGCCCTTGCGAGCTCTTGATCTCTTCCAACTCCCAGACCTCGGGAGAAATCATGTCCTTATCATATCTCCATTCTTCTCACATCTTATCCTTCCCACATCCTATCCTATACTCGCCAACACGCCCGGCAAGCGTGTCGTTTTAATGCCAAAACCTTCCAAATTCATTCATGAAATGTCGAACTGTAAATTAAAACCCCAGGCGAGTAGAGCTACAAGCTTCAAGTCTCGCACTGATACGTCAGTCAGCCTCAATTCGGATTCTGGGGGAGGCACCAATTCGATAAGTAATGATAACAGCGTACCTAAAGGTATACAAAATAGTCAAAAACATCAAAAACCTATAACACCTATTTACATTGCCAGCTATAATATACGAACCATGAGATCCCAAGACTAACTAGACGAATTTGAAGAAGAATTGAATCATATAAAATGGGATATTGTGGGGATCTGTGAAACTCGCCTACCTGGAGAAAAATGTACTACCTTAAAATCAGGTCACACGTTATTCCAGAACAATTCAACAGATAACGATCATATAGGGGGTGTAGCGATTATAATCAATAGAACATTTAAATATACTATCGCAAAATACCAGGCAATATCCAGTCGCTTAATCTATATTGTGATTATCCTGAATAAAAGATACAAACTACAAATTGTTCACGCATATGCACCGACTAGCACGTCAGACGAGGAGGAGATTGAAAATTTCTACGAGGACCTAACCAAGGCAAAACAACAAGAAAAAGCACACTTCTTAATAATGACTGGAGATTTCAACGCCAAAATTGGCGGAAGAAAACAGGGAGACACAGAATACGTAGGACATTTTGGACTGGGCGATAGAAATGATAGAGGAGAAACTATGGTTAACTACCTTAACAGAGAAAACTTATACTGCCTCAACACCTTCTTCAAAAAACCCAAACAACGCAAGTGGACGTGGCGGAGTCCTGATGGTAGAGCCAAAAACGAAATCGACTTTATAATTTCTAACAACAAGAAGATATGCAGTGACGTGTCTGTTTTAAATAAATTCTACACCGGAAGCGAACATAGGCTGGTTAGGGCAAAGATCACAATTAACACCAGAATCGAACGAAATAAACTTTTTAAGAAACAACGATACCCAACGGGAGACGCTTTAAAATCAAAATAAACACAATATCAAAACGATATACACCAGAGACTAATACCAATAAACAGACTAGAACAAATGGATATAGACCAACTTGCGGATACAATTATAAAAACTATAAAAACCTCAAACAAGACAATATGTTCACGTATGAAAAATCATAGAGATTCGAAATTAAGTTCCAACACGTTAAAACTATTAGAGACAAGAAGAAACAGAACAGATAGAACATCAGACAGTTTTAAAGAGCTCAACAAAATGGTGAAAAAAGAAATCCGAAAAGATAAAAGACATCACAACACAAAGCTTATACAAGAAACCATAGATGATAATTGAAAAATGAAAATATTACATTCAAAACTATGTAAGGGAAAAACGAAGATGACAAAAATAAGAGATGAAAACAATGTGATAGTCCAAGATAAAAAAGACATTATTAACGCCCTGGAGAGGTTCTATAAGAAATTATACTCATCCAATATAACACGACCACAAACACAAACACCCACAAAGAAGATCATTCTAAATACAGGATCAGAGGAAATACCGGAGATTACGGAAAATGAAATAGATATAACACTACGGCAAATGAAGAATAACAGATGTCCAGGAGAAGACCAAATAACGACTGAAATGTTGAAACTAGGAGGGAAATCCATGAAAGAAGCAATCAAAATCCTGCTAAATAAATGCCTTCATTACGGAAAAATTCCACTGGAATGGTGCAGTTCAGAAGTTATACTTATCTTTAAAAAGGGGGACAATATGAACGTAGGAAATTATCGACCAATATCTCTTTTGTCGCTCCTATATAAATTGTTCACAAAAATAATAACGAATCGCTTGACGACAAAGTTGGATTTCTATCAGCCAGTAGAACAGGCTGGCTTTAGACGAGGGTTCAGTACAATAGACCACATATATACTATACGTACTTTGATAGAGAAATGCACAGAGTATAATATTCCAATACACCTAGCTTTCATCGACTTTCAGAAGGCGTTTGACTCCGTCGAAATTTGGTCAGTTCTAAACTCTTTAGAAAACGCAAGAGTAGATTCCAGATATATACAAATAATAGAAAACATCTACAAACAGGCATCGATGCACATTAAGATAGATGACACTGCCACGACCAGTAAAATACCTCTAGAAAGAGGAGTAAGACAAGGGGATTCTATATCGCCCAAATTGTTTACCTTGGCTCTTGAGGATGTTTTCAAGAAATTACAATGGGATGAAAAAGGCATTAACGTTGATGGCTCCCGACTTAACCATCTTAGGTTCGCAGACGACATTGTTGTAATAGGGAACAACATAAACGAACTAACTGAAATGGTGCAACAACTAAACCAAGTAGCATCAAATATTGGCCTAAAAATGAATTACAACAAGACAAAAGTAATGACAACTGAAGATGCCAATGTAGACATAGACAATAATTATATTGAATGTGTCAAGGAGTACGTCTATCTCGGTCACATTATAAAATTAGGGAAAGAGAACCAACATGCCAAAGTTACCAGAAGGGTTAGACTTGCGTGGGCGGCTTACGGAAAACTGGGATACATTCTTAAGAACAATAAAATTCCCATAAATTTAAGAAAAAAAGTGTATAACATGTGTGTCTTGCCAGTCAATACATACGGAATGGAAACGATAAGCCTAACTAAAGCCTACGCCAAAAAACTTAAAACTACACAAAGGGCTATGGAACGAAGCATGCTTGGTATCTCACTCCGAGATAAAATTAGAAACGAGGACATTAGACGAAAAACAAGAATCTCTGATGTAGTCGAGAAAATTGCTAAAATGAAGTGGCAGTGGGCTGGTCATGTGGCTAGACAGAACAAAGACAGATGGGTATACAAAATTACAGAATGGCGGCCAAGACAAACAAATAGAAGCGTGGGACGCCCCCAAAAAAAGGTGGGTAGATGATATTAGAAGTGTGGCAAGTAAGCGGTGGATGAACATTGCACAGGACAGGGAAAGATGGAAGAAAATGGAAGAGACCTACGTTCAAGAGTGGACTGATAATGGTTGAAAAAGAAGAGAAGAAGAAGAGACATCATAACCGAAGCTAATGACGCCATAGCTAGAGCGGGGGTATAGCCAATGACGTCAACGATGGAGCGGGGAAAGTCTACTCCATGCAGGCGATGCGCACGCAGCCACAGTGGCGGGGCGATTTTATTTGCTAAGAATTGTGGTACTCTTTGGACCGCTACAAATTAACCGAAGCTAATGACGCCATAGCTAGAGCGGTTTAGCCAATGACGTCAACGCTGGAGTGGGTGAACTCTCGAACCCACGCAATCGATGCCCGCGGTCGCAGTGGTGGAGCGACCTCACTTGCTAAGAAATGTGGTTCTGTTCTGACCGCTAGAAATTAATAGAGAGGGTTATAAATGCAGGGTAAAGCTACATTAGGAACCAAAAACCAATAATACGCTGTAAATTGCCTTTAATGACATTATAGCCGAAGCTAATAATGCCATAGCTAGAGCGGGGGTTTAGCTAATGACGTCAACGATGGAGCGGGGGAACTCTACTACATGCAGGCGGTGCGCGCGCAGCTTCAGTAACGTGGCGATCTCATTTGCTAAGAATTGTGGTACTCTTCGGAACGGTACAAATTAATAGAGAGGGTTATAAATGCAGGGTAAGGCTACATTAGGAACCAAAAACCAATAAGCTGTAAATTGCCTGTTAATGACATAATAATCGGCGCTAATGGCACCATAGCTAGAGCGGGAGTTTAGCCAATTACGTCAACGCTGGAGCGAAGGAACTCTCTACTCCATGTAGCCGATGCGCGCGCAGCCTGGGGGCGGGGCGAGCTCATTTGCTAAAAATTGTGGTACAGTTCGAAGCGCTACAAATACATTAATAGACAGTATTAAGAATGCAGGGCAAGGCTACATTACGAACAAAGAACCAATATGCTGTAAATTGGTTGTTAATGACACCATAATGGAAAGTAATGACGTCATAGCTAGAGGTGGGGTTTAGCCAATGACGCCAACGTTGGAGCGGGAAAGCTCTCGACTCCACGCAGGGGATGCGCGCGCAGTCGCAGCGGTGGAGCGATCTTATTTGCTAAGGATTGTGGTACTGTTTGGACCGCTACAAATTAATAAAGAGGGTTAAGAATGCAGGACAAAGCTATATTACGAACCAAGAACCAATACACTGTAAATTGGCTGTTAATGACGTCATAATCAAAGCTACTGGGGCCAAAGTTAGAGTGGGGGTTTAGAAAATGACGTCAACGATAGAGCGGGGGACTTCCGACTCCACTCAAGCGATGCGCACGCAGCCACAGTGGCTGGGCGATCTCATTTGCTAAGAATTGTGGTACTCTTTGGACCGCTACAAATTAACCGAAGCTAATGACGCCATAGCTAGAGCGGTTTAGCCGATGACGTCAACGCTGGAGTGGGTGAACTCTCGAATCCACGCATGCAATACGCGCGGTCGCAGTGGTGGAGCGACCTCATTTGCTAAGAAATGTGGTTCTGTTCTGACCGCTAGAAATTAATAGAGAGGGTTATAAATGCAGGGTAAGGCTATATTAGGAACCAAAAACCAATAAGCTGTAAATCGCCTGTTACTGACATCATAATCGGCGCTAATGGCGCCATAGCTAGAGCGGGAGTTTAGCCAATGACGTCAACGCTGGAGCGAAGGAACTCTCTACTCCATGTAGCCGATGCGCGCGCAGCCGGGGGGCGGGGCGAGCTCATTTGCTAAAAATTGTGGTACTGTTCGGACCTCTACAAATACATTAATAGACAGTATTAAGAATGCAGTGCAAGGCTACATTACGAACAAAGAACCAATAGGCTGTAATTTGGTTGTTAATGACACTATAATGGAAAGTAATAACGTCATAGCTAGAGCGGGGGTTTAGCCAATGACGCCAACGTTGGAGCGGGGGAGCTCTCGACTCCACGCAGGGGATGCGCGCGCAGTCGCAGCGGTGGAGCGATCTCATTTGCTAAGAATTGTGGTACTGTTTGGACCGCTGCAAATTAATAAAGAGGGTTAAGAATGCAGGACAAGGCTATATTACGAACCAAGAACCAATACACTGTAAATTGGCTGTTAATGACATCATAATCAAAGCTAATGGCGCCAAAGTTAGAGTGGGGGTTTAGAAAATGACGTTAACGATAGAGCGGGGGAACTTCCGACTCCACGCAAGCGATGCGCATGCAGCCACAGTGGCGGGGCGGTCTCATTTGCTAAGAATTGTGGTACTCTTTGGACCGCTACAAATTAACCGAAGCTAATGACGCCATAGCTAGAGCGGTTTAGCCGATGACGTCAACGCTGGAGTGGGTGAACTTTCGAATCCACGCATGCAATGCGCGCGGTCGCAGTGCTGGAGCGATCTCATTTGCTAAGAAATGTGGTTCTGTTCTGGCCGCTAGGAATTAATAGAGAGAGTTATAAATGCAGGGTAAGGCTACATTAGGAACCAAAAACCAATAAGCTGTAAATTTCCTGTTACTGACATCATAATCGGCGCTAATTGCGCCATAGCTAGAGCGGGAGTTTAGCCAATGACGTCAACGCTGGAGCGAAGGAACTCTCTACTCCATGTAGCCGATCCGCGCGCAGCCGGGGGGCGGGGCGAACTCATTTGCTAACAATTGTGGTACTGTTAGAACCGCTAAAATTTAATAGAGGAGGTTAAGAATGCAGGGCAAGGTTACATTACGAACCAAGAACCAATACGCTGTAAATTGGCTGTTAATGACATCATAACCTAAGCGAATGGCGCCAAATTTTGAACGGGGGTTTAGCCAATGACGTCAACGCTGGAGCGGAGGAACTCTCGACTCCAAGCAGGCGATGCGCGCGCAGAGCAGTGGTGGAGCGACGTCATTTGCTAAGAATTGTAGTACTGTTCGGGCCGCTATAAATAATAGAGAGAGTTAAGAATGCAGGACTAGGCTACATTCGGAACCAAGAACCAATAAGCTGTAAATTGTCAATTAATGGCGTCGTAATCGACCAACTGTTTTGATTAAAAATCTGGGAGTTGATGTGACTGCATGTCAAGATAGGATAAGCAAAGTAACAAATCAAACTGACAATGCTGCAACGGTCTCGGGCTCCTTGAAGGATGTTATTTGGGCTAACAAATATATGCACGTGGTGGCAAAGGTGCCAATATACAAAACCTGAACTCCCCGTAATGTCTTATGCGGCAGAAACCAGAGCAGACACATCAAAAAGAAAATATATGCTTAGAGATGAGAACATTAAGAATCATACTGTAAGAGATAGAATTCCAACGAAATTAAGCAAACATGTAACACGCATGAACAGAATTGCCTGAGAAGCTGATTCAGGATTCCGTTACTTTGCGCTAGTTCTATCCGTCAAGCACGTAAACAAGACTGTGTTTACGTTTTAAACCAATGTAGTCAATGGTACTTGAACGGACGACAGTAGAAAAACTAACCCTTGGAGCACAGCCTCATGCCCCATAAATATTATGGCTTAGAAGGGGTAGTGAATGAATCAAACATTAAATGGAGATTGTTTTATTATAAAAATAAACTTGTATTTATATAAAACGATAACGCTTAACGAAGTAACAATATCAAAGTTCATAATAGTGTAGTGTAATAGAATGCGTTTAAAGGTCCGAAGACCGCAACTCAGCATGATAAGCTTTTATATTTCCGCATGGGTTTGCAGACTGAAGCGTTGAACTTGGCTTTGTAGGTCGCTTATTAAGCGAAATGCCGAGTTGCATTTTTACTCAATGTTGGCGAAACAATATTCGTTTGTTAAGATTTCGTAACTGGGAACTGAATTTTGCCTGTTTTAATTCAAGATTAAAACAGATATAAATTAAGTATAAACTTGCGAAATTATGAAGTAAAACTGGAGGTTAAAACTGTTTGTTTATGAAATCAGAATTACATTTAGAACTTCTGACTGGTTTCGTAAATTTTGTTATTCAAATTTATGTGTGTTTAAACCAAGTTTAAACATATTGCCAAATTTAGGGTGAAGAAAAAGGAAAAACTATATTGTTTCTTCCACATTAAGGGTTTTGAGAGGATATTCTTCTACGGCGGACTGGCGTTGTTTGGACTGATGCTTCCTTCGGTTGATCCTTTTCCGAATGTAGTAGAAGGCTCCTATTAGAATAGCCCCTCCCAATAGGCTGCTTGTGATCCCGCTGGATAGATAGGAGTGGTGGCGGATAGTTTTCCAAGTTATGTCCTTTAGGTGCTGCTGGAATTCCAACTGCGAAGTTTGTAGATCCTCGAAGTGATCAGACTGTTTTAGTACTGGCTCCTCTGCAATTTCTGAAAAGGAGTTGGGTGTTATTGTGTTGGTAAAATTGATGCTGACGGCCTTGGAATATCCTGCTAGGATCTAGAATTTCTTGCTATGCCTGGGGGTTAACGTATTCTTTGTAGTTTGAATGATGCAGTCTGACGAGATCTGAATCACACCTGTAGTATTGACAGTGACTTCTTCCCTATTGCCACTACAAGTGATAGCTATTCGGGTTGGCTTGTTGACTACGAACATCCAGGTGTTTTCCATGTATAGTTGTTTCCAAATAATGGACTGGATCTGATGTCTTCGTAGGCTGCATTGACTAACTTCCGTTCGATGATATATATCATCAATGATGCAATTTGGGTTATTTTCAATTCCTTTCACGACTGTCGGACTGCAGATATACGTGTTTGGAGTAATTTGGAGATTTTCTTTGAATTCCTCATCTGTCTCTTGAAAGTACATTTGTAAGTTGTAATCCACAGCGAAGATCCCTTTTGGTACGTCGATCACCCAGTAGGACCCATTGTTAATTCGGAGAGGAATTGGTGTCACCTTGATTAAGGTATATTCGGTTTTTTCTACTATGATGAAGTATCCTTGGACGTTGATGTAGATGTCATCATGTCCGATGTCGACCTTTAGGATTGGGGTCGGTAAAATTTCTAAGTTTGGCGAGAGTTTACTGGTTGCATTTGCGAGGATTTGCTTGATTTGGGCAGGTGTGATTAACTCGTAAAAATTACCTTGTTGGAAATGAACGTTCAAAATGTTTGTTTGGTAATTGCACAGTTCACTAATAACATTTGTGGCGACTTGATAGACACTGATGATGTGGATATTTAATCGGTTGGAGTCGGTTGACTTATACCATTTGTCCATGTTGTTGATTGCCCTGATTCCTTGGTTCAGCTTCTCTTGAAGATGTTCCAGTTTCTGATCGATTCGTTCTTCGGTTTCATTAAATCTTGAAAGTGCTGATAGCAAGAATTTGGATTGTTGACTGTCCATTTTTATTAATTCCTGTTGATTTTTGTCGAGTCTATCAATATCTTGATAGACCTCGTCATTTACTCCGAAAATTGATGTGAGTACAGTCCCAAGCACTCCTCGTTTCTCTCGTCTTGTTATGATATCTTCCATGCCAGATTTAATCCATTCCATATGCCTTTTTTGTTCCAGAAGATGATGCACCAATGTCTTGCATAACGTATCTTCGGACAGTTCTTTCGCAGAGTTGCAGAGGTCGTCGAATTTGTCCACCATGTCGGTAACTGTTTCGAAGTCTTCTTCGATCTTCCCTCTCTCGAACTGGATTTCGATCCTGAATGTTCCTCGTTCAATCTTCCCGTGTTCACTATGCTCTACATAGTACCCGCTGTCTGGTTTTTGTATGTTGAATTCTGCCTTACTCAATGTATTTGTAGTAAGGCGAGTAAATCTGAGTAGAAGCATTTTCCATTTGGACCGGATAGTTTTCTTTGGTACTGGGAATGATTGTGTGTGGGTGCTGTTGGCCGAAATTTTCTCTTCAGGCTCTGGTTCCTGCGATTCTTCGTTAGTTGGTAATGGAATGATACTGCCTATGGAACGTTTTAATTGATGTCCTCCTGATTTCTGGATGGTTACTACTCGTACTGATCCATCGGTTGCAGGATGAATGTCGGTAACTCTCGCTAAGGGCCATTTACTAGGATTAATGTTTTCTTCTTTGATTAACACTAGGTCACCAACTTTTATATTCTCCACCGGTTTCTTCCATTTGTTTCTTTGCTGTAATCCATGAAGGTAGTCCGAGCTCCATGATTTCCAAAAATCTTGCTTGATTTTTTGGATCAATCTCCAGCGATTTGACAAATTTGTTGATATTGGTGTGCTGATTGGGTCCGGTGGTGAGATTATCTCTCTTCCTATCAGGAAATGGCCTGGTGTCAATGCAGTGGTGTCTGCAATATTGTTGCTTTGTGGGCACAGAGGACGTGAGTTTAAGCAGGCTTCGATTTGGCAAAGCAGAGTTATTAATTCTTCAAATGTTAGAGTAGCGTTGCCAATGGTTCTCTTCAGATGATGCTTCATTGATTTTACTCCTGCTTCCCATATTCCTCCGAAGTGTGGGGCTATTGAGGGGATGAAGTGCCATTGGGTACCAATGGTGGATACATTTTCTTGGATAACTGGGCCTTCCATTGCTTGACGGATTTCCTTGTCCAAGACCTTTCTTGCTCCAACGAAATTCGTTTCGTTGTCGCTGTAAAGATGTGCACAGCGTCCTCTTCGGGCGATGAACCTCCTGAAGACTGCTAGGAAGCTGTTAGTTGTCATGTTGCTGACGGCTTCTGAGTGTATTGCCTTGGTTGATAGACAGACAAAAACAGCAATGTACCCCTTGGATGAAGAATGCCCTCTTCCTTTGGATGTTCGGATTTGTATTGGACCGGCATAGTCCACTCCTGAATGGAAGCATGGCGGGGTTGAATTGACTCTGGTTGATGGAAGATTCCCCATTAATTGCTGAGCTGCCTCTGCCTTGAATCGGATGCATCGAAAGCATTTCTTGATGCTGGAGCTGACGGCTTTCTTTGCGTTGATGATCCAATATTTTCTTTGGACATAGGACAGTGTGAGTTGAGTGCCACCGTGTAAGGTGCGTAAATGTGCCTCATGGATTATTAATTTGGAAATATGATTGGAATAAGGAAGGATAATTGGGTGTTTTTCGTGGTAGGATAAGTTTGAATTTTCTAGTCTTCCTCCAACACGTATGATTCCATGTTGATCGATGAATGGATTGAGATTTGCGAGTTAGTTGTTGGAGTCCACACATTTTCTCTTTTGGAGTTGAGATCCTGATGCCTTCAAAATAGGATCACTTCCTTGGACGACCTTGATGAGTGTGAGGATGGTGTCTTCCATTTCTTTAACTGATAGACATCCTGGTTGAATGGGAAGACGCCTACACTTGTTGATGAATCTTCGGCAGTAGGACACGACTCTTATCATTGTTGTCAGAGACGAGAAGCGATGAATAATCTCGTTCTCGTCTTGATGAACTGTAGTTTGGTGCACAGTGTAACCCTTTGCTTCTTCATTGGTTGTGGCGGTGTCTGGTTGACACGGCCATAACTCTTTGTTAATTAACCAGCTTGGTCCATCCCACCATAGTGTATGTTCTTTTAATTTCCTTGGACCAGTACCTCTGGAGATGACGTCTGCAGGTCTAACCGAGATTGTTGTAAATCCTCGAAGTGGTTCGGCTGCTGCAACACTGGCTCCTTTGCTATTTCTGTAAAAGAGATTTTGTATTATCGTGTCGTTGAAGAGGTTACCACTTGGTTGGGAACATCCCGACAACGTCCATCTGCTGCCTCTTCCTTTGGAGACGGATATTATATGAGTGAGTATGATAATTAATATCACTCTTGCCGAGGTTAGCTGTTTTATAAGAGGCCGCATCGGTATTCCACATTGCGTATTTTTGGTAAATTCCCTCGCAGACTTTAATAAGCCGTCTTCTTGATTCCATCTTCTACGAGGGGCTAAGTGCTTAGCAAACTCGGAGGTTTGCTCGCTTGCTGCATTTCTTGATGCCATTTCTTGATGCCACCCTCCACTAGGTGCTAATTGTTTATTGAACTCGGAGGGTTTCTCGATTGATGCAGTTCCTGCTGCAACTTCTTGACTCCATCCATCGCTAGGTGCGAAGTGTTTGGTGTCGGATTTTTCTTTTCCTGCATCCCTGCCGACAAGTCCTGGTGCCCCTTTCCACCGGGTGTCAAGTGTTTAATGGAGTCGGAGGGTTTTCCATTTTCTGCAGTTATTGCTGTAACTTCTGGGCTGTATTCATTACCTGGAGCTGATGTAGGAGTTTCAACGATTTGTTCGTGGCCTGCAATTTCATTTTCTTTCTGTCCATCCACTTGGTGAATGGAAACTTCGTGAATGGAGACTTCGTGAACGAGGATTTTGGAAACTCCATGCACTTGATGATTTTCTTGTGGATGAGAAGATGCTATTTTTTCACGTTCGGGATAGCTGAACGTTGAACTTCCGTATTCTTTATATTGGCAGCTGCGATTGCTCGTTCTTCCGCTGTAGGATCGGTTGTTGATATTTTATTCACCTGCTGGATTGTTTGCTTGTCATTGGTAGGTGAACTTCTGAACTGACCACAGCTTTTGATGTAGTGACCTCCATGACTAAGAGTTTCGGAAGCTTCGATTTTCTGCGGTCTTTCCTGTACTGATTCTGTGAATTTCTTTTCACGTACCTGATATTTTGGGGAAAATCTTCTTTGTGTGGGTACTTCTTCTAGGTCCCAAAATTTCTGCAACTGATATTCTTCTCCAATTTTGGCAGCCATGGTGTTGACTTTAATGCTGTCGTTATGTTGTCTTCCAATGGTTCCAGATAAAATCCAGCCCAGCTCGGTATTCCGTCCCAAGATGCCATCCTTTGTTTTAGTGATTCCTTCTAGAATTATTTTTGAATATTCTTCGGCGCCTAGAATTATATCTATAGGACCGGGTCGGTTGAAGGTTGGATCGGCGATGAAGGTATTGCTCCAGGAATCTATATTTATGTTTGGGATAGGGGATGAAGGCATGGCTTTGGTAAGTTTGGGAAGTATTAGTAAATTGACAGGTAGGGAAAAGTTACTTGAAAATCTAGGTGTGATCAAACCTGGGATTTTCCATTTGGCAATTTTTAGCTCGCTGTTCCCAATTCCTGTGATTTCAGCTCGAACTTTGGTCCTGGGTAACCCCAATAATTCGGCTGATGCTTCCGTGATAAACGACCCCTGAGACCCGGGATCTATTAATACTCGTAATAGATGAGTCATCCCGGATGCTGCTTTTACTTGAACCATTGCTGTGGCAAGTAGAACTTGGCTCTCCTGTGTGCCTACATTGGCGGTGATGATGTCCGACTTCGGCTGCTTTTCTGGAGCGTTGGAAGTCTTCATAGCTGCTGCATGAGCTGACGTTCTCATCCTTTGGGCAGGGAGCGGCCTTGATGGTGGCTGCGCCTTATGAAGCAGTGTATGATGCGGGAAGCGACAGATCCTACAATTAAAATAGGCACGACATGGTATATTTGAATCGTGCCGCAAGCATCGATAGCACAATCGATTGGTTTTTACTGCTTCTAGTTTTTCATGGGTAGATAGCCTCTGGAATTGGCCACAGTTGTCGATGTAATGATCTCCATGGCACAGCTTGCAATTTAGGGATGCGGAAGCGTGATTCTTCTGTGGTCTTTCCTGCGTGGGCTTTCGAGCTCCATCTATGGATTCTAGAGATTGGAACCGCACTTGCAGGAAAGCCATTAAATTTTGGTGATCCTGGACTTCATTTGGACATTGAAGCGACTGTTCATATAATTTGTTGGTTTCAGGATCCCATTTTCGAGCGATAGCTCTGTTAATCCACGGACCCCAACTGTCCGTGGAGATGCCTAAATTTTTGATTGCCTCCACACATTCCTTGATGGAGTCGTGCAATCTTTTTAACCCTTGGGCTGACTCTTTGGAGAGGACCGGCAGATCGAATATGGTATCTAGCAATTTAGTTAAAATAAGGCGATTATTTTGATACCTTTGTTGCAGCAGATTCCAGGCGGTGTTGTAGTTTGCTTGGGTAACAGCTAGATGCTGGATCAGTCGGCTTGGCTCTCCCTTAAGATGCGTCTTTAAATATTGCATCTTGATGACATCGTCCATATTCTGGTTGTCATCTACTAATTTGGTGAACAGGTCCTTGAAAGTGGCCCATTCCTCATAATTTCCCTCGTATATGGGAATTTTGACTTGAGGAAGCGAGATGGCTGCTGCTTGCTCGTTCCTTGTCGGCGCTTGCAATAAAATAATTAAATTTCTATACCTGTCTTCCAACGTAGTATATTCAGGACTGAAGTGCATTTGTTCTGAAGCCATGTCGTTTGACATAACTTCTTCGTCCATCTCGACCACACGATCCCATTTTTCTCTTAATTCCCTTGTCGTGATGGCGGGCCTCCCTAATTCTTGTGTTAGTTCGGCGTCGTCCATCGCTTGCATAAAATTCTGGATCCGAATCTGCAGTTTTCGGATACGAACCTTTTGCTCGGGGTTGGCCACCATTTCCTCTTGCGTTCTGCTTACGGAGGCGTTGGAAATTTCCGTTGTTTTTGAACAGCTCTGCAAGTAACTTTTTGCTTCGCCGTATATGGCTTTAATTTGGTCGTAATACCCTGTTTTAAAATAATTATGAGTTGGAATACTTAGCTGCCCCATTTCTGCGTGATTTTTAGTTGCAGTGTTCCAAAGTTCGTCCAGCGTTTTATTGCGACTGGCGATGTAGGCTTCATTTTTTCGGCTGGCAGGGTCCTTTTTGCTGTTGGATAATATTTGCTTTATCTTCTGCGCGAGCTCTTCTTGGGCGATAGCTAAGTTGTTGAATTCCTCCATGTTGTTGGCCATTTTCTGGGAACTGGGTGGTTGGCAGATGTTGTCTTCTTCTCGGGATGTGTTTTTTCGTTAGTTGGAGACAAATCCGGCTCGAAGGACCATGAACAGAATTGCCTGAGAGGCTGCTTCAGGATTCCGTTACTTTGCGCTGATTCTATCCGTCAAGCACGTAAACAAGACTGTGTTTACGTTTTAAACCAATGTAGTCAATGGTACTTGAACGGACGACAGTGAAAAAACCACCCTTGGAGCACAGCCTCATGCCCCATAAATATTATGGCTTAGAAAGGGTAGTGAATGAATCAAACATTAAATGCAGATTTATTTTTATTATGAAAATAGACTAGTATTTATACAAAACAAAAAATGCTTAACGCAGTAACATATCAAAGTTCATATATACAGTTTAATAGGACAAAGTGTTTAAATTACAAAACAGCAGATAAGCAATTTGTGCAGTTTTTATTTCCTGATAGAGCGAAGGTCGCCCGTTGAACTTACTACTGTAGGTCGATATTATGCAAGGAGTGCAGAATTGCATTTTCCTGGTCTTTAACTCGTATGATTGTGTAATAACACTGGCTTTTAAATTACGAATAATGTTTCATAAATTTGAACTGAAATATATAGTTTTTAATCTAATTTAAACATATTAAATTTAGTAATTATGAGGCAAAGACTGGTGATTGCAACATTAAATAGTTCTTGCTAATAAATGGGAATTGCATTTAAAAGCATGCAACTGGATTTCGTAAATTTTAGAAAATAAAATTTATGTGTGTTTAAATCAAGTTTAAACAGAGATGGTTTGAATTTCAACTATGTAGGGATATATATGTTTCTTTATAATAAATCCTACTCCGCCATGAGTGCTACTTTTTCCGGAGAAGTATAGTAGATTTCCTGATTTCAGTGTTATGACTTCGTTGCCCTTTCTTCTTACTTCTGATATCCCTACTATGTTCCATTTTATTTTTGTTAGTTCTTCTTCCATTTCATGTAGTCTGTCTTCAGAAGAGAGGGTTCTTGTATTGAAGGTTGCTATCTTCAATTGGGTTTGTTTTGATATCGTCAAGTGTCTGCGCCCCCCCCCCCCCCTCCAGGATTCATGTGGCTGATTGCTAGTGCAGTATGAGACTCTAGAACTTTCGTCCTACTCATCTGGTACATATTCCGTTTGTTGTTGGTATTCGAATTCATCAGTTCATTAGTTAAAGGTTAGGGGGAAAATATTCAGTATCTTGGAAGATGTCCATATCAGCAGTCCGTAATATGGGAAATAGCCGCTGTTCTTTTATTCCTTTTATATTTAGAAATATATCTGATGCTGCCACACGCATACCAATTTTGAGCTTCACACCATCAATATAGTGAACATTGTTAATACGCAGCTTGGATTGTAACTAGCCTAATAGATTTCATAAAGCATTGCTTGATTATTCGCCCCTAATTATTTTTAAAGTGTAACAAAAACCATTTGGGACCATTCTTCAAACTTCTTTTCTAGCTTCACACAGAGCGAGGGCTTTATCTGATAAGTATCCATTTTCGCTTTTTATTAGTAATTTTTTATACTCTTATTGTGTTGGTAGCATCTGCTTGTCTTGTTTAGGAACAGTATTAATGATAGTAAAAGCACTATCAATGCAGAAATAAATGAGCGTTTTTTTCTTTTTTGTTTCGTTGACCGAGTCTCGCATGTAGTGTTACCGACTTTAACCGCTGACTACTATACTAGTCTCCTTGTTAGATATTTTTCGAAGGCTACTTTTTAAGATTCGATAGAATCCTACGTCATGGTTGGATGCTGTGATCGTTGGAGTGTCATATGCCAGGAGGACATTGACGACGTAAGGTTTAGATTTCAATTTAATGCATATTCTTGGTCTGATAATAGAACCATATATCCTATTAATAACTCATCGAGTTTTTTCGATATTAGAAATGCGACGCTTTTCTGTGTCCCTCTGTGTTGCCAGAAAAATACACCGAGTAATTAGACTACTTTTAAAAACCATTTCCCTGCCAATGGGACTTCATTATGTCGCATATATCGATTTTACGTAGAAGTTCGTTTTCTAAGATGGTCATTCTTCCACGTGGCACTTCAATGCTGATGTAGTTGGCAATGATTTAAAAAAATACGATACATTAATTTATCTCAGTTAATAACTGATGAATTTGGTTCACTACGTTATTACAGTTAATAACAGTATTCAATCATATAATGAAGATATTTGTAAGTGAGGTATGCGTCATTTTATATTCTATAAGGAAATTCATTGAATTGAATCAGCGATCAGATTCTGAAATATTCAATTATTTGAAATTTAGCAATCTCATTAATCATAAAATTCTGTTATGAATGCTTTGGTTCGTCGTGCATATCTGTCGTAATAGATTAAATGCCATGAAAATTATGCAAGGACATCAATCAGCTTGGTTTAGGATTTGCTTTATTGACGAGCAACGAAATTATACGATATGAAACCCTCATATCAATTTCCATACATTTCGGACAACCGCTTAGCCACTCAGCCGTAGGTATAAACTGTGTTTGTCGACTCAACTGATCGGTCGAATAGACACCGTTGACATTTTCGACATTTCGCTACAAAGCTGCAATGCCCAGTTAATTAACACGAAACGTTTTGAGAAAAGCAAAGGTTGAGTTAAATCTTGTACTCATTTAACATTTTTATATTCGCCTGGGGTGTAGGCAGTAGGTATATAAATAGCGTGACTTACAAATTGTACGCATAAAATTTGCACACTTTTGCCTTTATTTTATAGATTACGTATTAGAAAGACCTAATCTAAATAATATTAAAAGAAGTTGCTTAAAATTTTTGTTTTTATAGCAGTTGCCAGGTATAAAATTGTGTATTGCTGTAGCTCAAGTGCTTATACAGCCTCTACAAGCCAATATACTTTTAGATGAAGATTCATTAAGTGTAAATATTAATCTGAGCGAACAGCTGCATCTCCAGGTAAGATTAACGAATGATACCGTCCCGGTGATACCCGATCAGTTTGATGAAGATGATCCAAAAACCGCTTCTAGACGCCATCATTTGCGATCTGAGTAAGTGACATGGATTTATTCTCTCCAATACGTCATTTCGATGTCCTAATTTTGAAAAGTGCGGCAGAATATACAAGTTGGATATTTTTGAGCTGTATATAAGGAATTTCCCGGAAAATACCTTTAATGAAATTCTGACAAACACATGAACTGGTCAATGAGAAAATGTGAAGTGAAATACTTTTAAATATTTACACTGCTCAGATAAAACAACACCAGACTATCCATTTTAGTAATTTCTCAACAATAACGTGTCACAACTTTGTATACAAATGTCAGAAAAAAAAAAATGTATCAATCGTTTCTAGCAAGGTGAGATTGATTCATTATTAGAATTTCAAAACCGTGCAAGAACTGCTTGTTGGTTACGCATATATGAATCCATCATCGAATGTCTAGAAAGCAAGAACTGAGCGAAATGACAAACCAGCAACTAGAAGTCTATCTGGCAGAAATTGAGTTGGATAATGCAGATCCGATGACCTAAATAATACATGCATCAATGCGAGAATCCACCCGGATATCCAAAAATTGTTGTTGTTCGCTCCGTATAAAAATTCACGCCGCCACTGTATTTGCAGTCAAAAAACAAAAGCTGCCATACTTTGGGCATGCTATGCACAGTAAGAAATATAACCTGCTGTAGCTTAGCATGCCAGGAAAATTTTATGGACACACACGACCCCGAAGACAACGAATATAATGGCTAAGGAACTTAGGGCAATGGACCGGAATGGCATCGATAGATTGTAGGCAATAAAATTAGAAGTGCCATGATTATCTTCAACATCAACTGACGACGCGACATAAGCAGAAGAAGACTGAATTTGGCACACACAAAGAAGGAAGAGGGGTTGACGTTTGATTGAGCTCTCGTTGCAAGTTCAGCAGCGGGTCGCAGATCTTCAGTTGGTCAGAGACAGATCAGCAAAGGGTTTGTGTGTGCGATGTGTGTATTATTGTACCCATGCTGTTATATGGGAAGCCCTTTCCCCTATCAATTTCGGAAAATTTTCGCCTGAGTACCGTGGAATTTTATCTCGACCCCCCCCCCCTTTCCCACACGGAATTTACGTAAAGAAACCTTCGTATCGTCTCGCTAACTATCGTTTCGCGACGAAACGCTTGTCGCCAACGCGGCTATGGAAAAACCTTTAGTTACATCGCTTGTAGATTCCCACCGATTGCTGGTAGCAAATTTTCGAACTGCCATGGTCCATTCCTTATTCAGCAAACCGACGCAATTCTAATAGGTCTTCCATCATATATCTTGTAGAACGACGCCAATTCATAAATAGCCAATCTTCAAGCTACCCATTTTGGTTTCGAGTCCGGCAGTTAGATACTGTCTCTTCTTTACCGAGGTGATCGGCCGTCTTCATTCCAGCATCAATTAAGTGGCTGCATTCAGCTCAACTAAAGGTATTTTAATTTTATGCGTAAATGACTGTAAATTTTGTGATACGATGCATATTGTCAAATAGGTTTTGAGCCGTAGTGAGAAGTTTAATAACGCCATCAGCGCTCTTCCACCGTTTATGAATATTGCGTTCCCATGTAAACTTGCAACACAGGCGAACATCTGCTGAGAGATTTGATTCTCGTGCGATGTGACGTAACGAACAGAATTCTTAGAAAGTGTTTTTGTTGCGGTCGCAGCTTAAAGGCTGGACCGGCTTAAATGCATTTTTCTTAATGCTATCTTCATGGGTTTTTGAATTTAGTGTATGATTTTCATTTGTAAACCGCGCTGTATTTGTGATTACGACACAAGGTAAGTTCAAATCCTGAAACTATGCACCTTCATATTTCCTATCACCGAAGAACATTTTCGTGATGCATTTTCTCCAATTCCTCACCGCTATATATGTATACTCATATATACATGGTGGCGCCCATAACATAATAAAAATTTATCTCCGTGTCTTTCCGAGACACCAAGCACCCGTGCTCTTTAAGCATATGACCCACTCTCATCCCGCTGGGCCACTAAACCCTTTTTCGAGCTTGTTAAATGTTGTGATATTGATTACCAGCTGTCGCGCCACCTCTTGAGTGGTCTTCCTGGCGGTCTGTTCCCCTGTGGTTTTCCATTTCGTGCTATTTTGGCTGAAATAATTATATACCCAAAACCCCCCAATCACCTGGAAAAAATCCATACGTACTTCTAAGAAAAGGGGGAACTCAATTGAAAAAGAAAATGATAGAATAGCAGTAAATTGGAAGGATAACAATGTTGTGACTCCAACATCGACATGCTATGATGTATTCTCAAACTAATAAGGAAATAATTCAAGTTCAGCATTCAGGTATCATTGGAGAGTATAACCTTTTCATGGCAGTAAGGAACATTTATTTATTCGCTTTAGATACTTTTACCTTTCGGATATAAGTAGACAATGCAAACCTCAAGAGTCAGTTGGCACACCATACAAATATATTTAAAAATACCTAAAGTAGCTCCAGCAACCTAGTTAGTTTAATAAATTATTTCTTATACCCGGAATATTGTGCCAGGGCCATAGAACCGCGCCCGTGTCCCATTGTAGCTAGGTGGAAGCACTTTTGGTTTGATTACTTCCATTTTAGAATGGCAGAAACTCTATCAACATAGTTTCTGATGACTTACTGTCTAAGGTGCAGGTGCCTAGTGTGTAAAATGAGTGATGTTTGGTTCTATATACAACCTTATTTTTTAAAACCAAAATATTACATTACAGATATTATGTAACTATTGCTGCTGCAAGGCCCATGTTATGACCTTGCGGTCTACACAGTGTGATTGCCTAGCACAGTTTCTCATTCTAGTGGCATATTGTAAAAAAAAAATCATCGTTAAAGGGTTAACCTAGATTATAATTTCTGCAATTACGCCCTTTAAACGAGTTGACAATATAAAACATTATTTCCGAAATGTTTTGAAACAATTTTGAATTAAGTACTCGTAAGCCAGTTGTCGCCAACTTCCATATTAAAATAACAATAACCACAATATTGATGTACATAAAATCGACCAAACCATCAGAATACAGCACATAAATAAAATATAAAGGCTGAAAGAGACAGTGATTAACTTTTGCTTTTTATGAATCCACATTCCTAAAGACGAATACCAACATGCAATTCAAACAGAATTAACTGTGGAAAAATGCAAAAGAACAACGGCCACAATTACTTTGTCAGTTCTCAGAGCCCAGGGTTTACAAACATAGTAAAATGAATTTGGCGGTTATCCAAGCTATCTAATAAATGTAGCTGGCAAAAAGTGGCATGTAAATGTATGTGCAAAATTTGTAACGTTGGAAATGGGTAAAGTTATTTACCTTGGGCTTTGTTCATCTTCAATAACTAAACTGATAATTAAATTGAATTTTTAAGAAAATATGTCAGCTTAATGTGAGCACACCCGCTATAAGGATTAACCTCCGAGTCTCTAAATTTTTTCGTTGCGCTGCCGTCAAACGCATTTTCAGGAGAGCCAGATAAGAATAAATTAAATTCAAATACTTCGCTGATTGAATACATTAAGCGAATTGAATTTAAGTAATTCCGCTGCTCTGTTCAACAACGATGGAGCGGGATTGAAGCGACTTTTCTCCGAACATAAACAGAATTAAGGATTTATCGAGGACTCGATTGCGAACATTATTTTCAGCCGTACCGTGCCTTCCTACAAAATTTTTGCAAGGGCATGTATTCTAACTGAATTAACTGCAGGCAGTGGAGCTTAATGTTTTAAGTTCTGTTTTTGAAAGCTTGGCACTCCGTTTTTAATAAAGAATGCCACGGAGTGAAACTAATCTTCGAAATGAAAATCCAGCCGCTGTGTAAACTACTGCAAATGCAAAAAATAGGAATTCCCGCTTTCGAATGCACAATATGAAAATCTGGAAATAGACATGGCAGGGAAATGTGGAGATAAAACACTAAAGCTTGCGATTTTCGCGATGTGGAGGTAGGAATGCCTCCGGTGCCTGCATTCCAACAATATTAAAATTCGCATTTTATCCATGAACAAAATGAAATTCTAGATCAATATGCCGGAAATTAAAGCTCACCGCAATAATATATGAGTTGGCTGAACGATTGTTTATAAAACGAGTACCAATAGTCAATTAAAATTTCCCCAATTACTAGTTTTCAGAAGAGTTCAGCTGAATGTTCCCAATCCTGGAAAATAATTCTAATTGTTTGCTATTCAATATGAATTAAAAATGTTAGCCAACGAAAACAGTTTAGGTTTTAAAAAGCATTTAATTTTCACAAGACAGTTTAAGATAAACGGGTATTTTTTTTTATTGCAGTAAGGAGGTCGGGAAGTATCAAATTTTCCGGATTGCAATTTTGCTGGAAAAATACTTCACTACAACATCCTGATTTAGTCTCATTGAATATCTTATTTAGATATAAATGTTGACTCCATAGAAATATCAAGCATCTACATTTGGGTTTTATCAATTCAACCCCAGTTGGTGAGGTGAGCGTTAAAACTGTGAAGAAAATAACTCGCCTGGAGACCTACCTTGATGACTGTCTTTTCATACCGATCGTAAGCCAACACTAAGTAAACGTTCCCGCATATGATTCGGAAACGAAACGGTGCAGCGCGTTTACACAGCGGTCGAGAAAGAAAAGGACAACCACTACACTCTACTAAATATTATGAAAATCATGATATAGATTGAGATTCACAAAAATAGAACATAGTACCGGAACTCCTTCGATCGGGCAGAGATAAAAAACGTCTAACGGACGGTTACTATCAAAACATTCAAAAATTATGAAATAAGAACAAAAAAATGAAAATGAATGAAAATATCCATCCTGTGCATCAGCAACATGCGATTGTCACAAATTGAAAAATGCACTTTAGACTACCACGCGGTATAATATTTGGGCGAAAATGGATTACATCCCCACAACGGCGTTGCTCTTATCATAACCAAAAGCAGAGAAACCCCAGTCTTAAGCTTTTGCCAATCTCAGATCGACTGGCCATATTACAACTACAAGCCAGTTCAATCAACTTCAACTGTATGTGAAGACGATCCCCTCGCAAATTAAACGCAAGGCGTGTAAGTTTTGTAAATCATCCCAGTTGATGGCGATGTCTTGGGGAACTACAAACGTGAAATAGCAACCAGTTTACTGTACAGAGGTGGCGAAATCCCGCAGACATTGCAGTTCGGTGATTTGGTGGCCGGACGGACACAAAGTAAGCAGCTCATCATTCAGTGGGGCAATATTAAAAACATCGCCGCACCGAGCTGCGGGAGACCGGTATTCGGCAATCTCATCACTCAAGATAGATGAATCAGACTTAATTAAGTTATTTTCAAGCAGCCATTGCAATCGGAGCAGAGTCTGAATAATACTTGCATGCTAAAATGCGTACGCGCAACCTTTCCTGTGTTCGATGCATACTGAGCTTGGGTGAGATGCCAGAAATAATTTAACATTATTACTCGCAGCGCTCGCGCAGTGCACTGGTAGCGTAAACGCGTCATAGAATAGCTGTCGCCAGTGTGATTTAATCATGGTTAATAGGAATGTGTGCATAAACAGCTTTCTGAGCGTAGATTGATGTTATTGTTAAAAACAGCTCTTTACTTTGTGGTTTGATATTTAGGTTTTATTAGTTGTGGTTACCTTTTGCATAAAAATGTAGTTACATGTCGTTGATTTGTATGTAGCAAAGTGTTTCGAGCTAATATGTTTAGCGTAATACGAGTACAGGCCAACTTCTGGTTCGTTTTAACAGGGGCTTTTCTTAACCACGAATGGCATGAGTAAAGTAAAAGGGTTCTGATTGCTATTGAGCTAGCGCGCAATAAGAGAGGGCAGCATTAATATTGACATTCAGTCGGTGAAAACGATCCCTGAAGCTAAGCTAGTGTCACAAAATTGCTCATACAAATCCGTATATGTCTTAATAAAATAGAGGAACCCCAATTGTGACTCAGAATAGATATAGAGAAACTAAAAAACTCGATATGTTAAAAGATGCAGAAAACAAAAAAAATTGTTGGGAATATCTCAATAAAAGGATTTTAAAAAGTTCAGCACGGTTGTGAATACAACAATGGAATTTTTTATAAAGAAAGAAATACTTGGCGGAATGAAATGAACAATGACACAGGACATACTTGACGTCATGGAGAACAAATCCACTTAAATAGAGAGAGCAAGCGATCAGAGAGGCAAAAATAAGAATGGTGCCAGTAAATATATAGAGCAAATAATCCAAGTATTACAAGAATTACTAGAATGGACAATAATATAAGTAATAGAAATTATAATTAGTCAAAGAAGAGTAAAACGGGAGTGTTCTGCGCAGCAATGACCTCTCACGAGAACTACCGATGAAAACGGTACGGTATTATGAGTTCTCCGTAATTTTATTCGGAGTAAAAAGATCCTTGCAGAGAGCATTCGAGATATGGACCTACGTACGAATGATAGGTTACGTTGAACAAACAGGGTTTGCAATGAAAAAATACTAGGGCAAATGAAGACAATTAGTCGTTAAATTAGTAAAAACCCTGCAACTGACCAAATTTTGACACATAATGGGGAATCCCTGGACGTTTAAAATTCTACATTAACCGACAAGAAAGATAACGTCGCAGCTGAGGAATCTCTCACGATGGCTCAACGTGACGACAAATTTTTTTTTCACAGGCGTCGTCAACAATATCGCAATTGCCGTAAATTTTTGGCCTTAAATGGTATGAAACACAATAAGCTTCAGAAGTACCTAGAATCGCTGCATAAAGTATGTGTTAATAAACCTAAGACGTTTTTAAGTCAAATATCAACAACGCTTTGATAGCAATCCAATCACATCTATTAGTATAGTATACCTTAGCCGTGTGCACCCTGGTTGGATTCAATGCGTGTTGACCTACGTCGTGTATTACTTTTTCATGAGTTACTACGGCATTCCTCGGCTTGATTACGGCCAATCCCTCTAAGCGTCTGACCATATTATACCTTCACCCAAGTCATCTAGACTCTAGAGGATGGAGACTTTCGCTTCGCACGCCGGTCACAACGTCATAAAGATATCCTTATAGATAGGTGTAAAGGCGCTACTTACTCCTACAAGTCACGTACGCGTTCTGAAAGCTAATATTGCGTAAGACGGTTATCGATGACTTCATTCAGCTGGCTCAGCTTTATTGCGGCAGTTTAGCAGGATTTTAGACAACCAACGCAACTTGTACTTTAAAATATGTGTCGTCGACGGGGCCGCTCTTAAAACGGCTTTAGGGTCGGCTTATGCCTCACGTGGCAAAAATAGCAGTTAGGAGAGAAGTTGGTACGAATCACAAACCTACTAAAAGTAAGATGCTGCGATGTCAGATTGTGATTGACTTAGATACACAAAAGTTAAGCCAAGAATGATCTCTTACAGCGGTCGTCCGAGTAATTCGCGGGGTTACCACTTGAACTAGACCCTTTCCTTTCCCTACTCAGATGAGTTTTCTACAACTTATCAAAACTGCCCCATTCAAAGCTGCACTTCAAAATTCCACAACTTGGTTAATCCTATCTCCAATAATTTCATTAGCTACTAACCTAGCAGTTCCTATTTGCTATACTTAGAAACAAAATAACCGACTCCCACAATACAGTGGACTAGAAGCCACGTGCTAATGTAAAACAGAGAACCTTACCTTAGCTGTTAAAAATTAAACTTAGACATGTTTCGACTTGCTATTTTTAAGCTCAAACAAAAGACATCAGCCGAGCTATGTAAAATTAAAAATTATTTTATAACCGCAATTGATTTGCAGTGCAAGGAATTAAATGGGATTTGCACTGATGGAGACACACGTCGAACAGTTTTGAAGTATTTATGAAGAACAAATCTGCGGAAATAGTTTAGGCTCCATGCAAAGTTGTTATGTCCTGACATGATATAAGTATCCTTTTGTATGGCGAACGCCACATGAAGCCATTTCACTTAAGGTTATTTGTAAACGTCAGTAGACCTAATCGAAAAATTGAAGTACCTGCCACTCTCAAACGCTGATTGGATTTTTTTAAACGGCAAATCAATGACCTTGCAATGTCCAGAGCAAAATACGGTGTAAAAGCGACGTTTTGTAAAGCCAAATTAAGCCAGGTCTGACAGCCTTTGATCAGATTGTAATTGGGATTAAGAAAACCAGTTGAACTCCCCTCGGTGCGTAAATTAATTAACTTCCCTCCTGTGGGAGATGATTTGGGGTTCATTGTAAACAATTTAGAGCACATTCATGGATATAGACATTTCATCTATACGCAGTTTTAAATCCTTTAAAACATTGAATTTTTTGAAGTGGAAGATTTTTAAGAAGCTGCCTAGTTTATACCTACAACTCCCAATCATGCATCAGTTGCAAAGCACATGTGGCCACCCTTGAACAATTCAATAGTCATGAGTAGAACGGTTGCATCTAACTCACTTGTACTTTGCAAATTACTGGTCCGATGCAATTAAGTGACTTTCCAATTAATTAAAATGACAATTTCGTATCTACATGTCTACTGTGATTCAATTGCAAGTTTCTGTTAATCTAGCTATTTAATAATGGTGGGTAACTGCTAAATTAAACAAAATGGAAAATGTGTCTGGCAATTCATTTTGTTCTACTTTTCCAATATGATCATCTAGCACTAGTAAACAGCAACGCCACTGCTCCAGGTGTCTTGGTAACATGTTTGAAGAACGAAAACATATTGATGAACACGTTCCCTGTGTTCATCACTGACATCGCCAATATATGGTGGAACCACATTGAGCCGAAAAATTTAAACTTGTTAAAAACACGTTAGAACCATCAAATATCTACAAATGTTTTATAAAAATATTGTAGAGCAGAAATTAGTTCTAGTACTATTGAGAAAAAAAAACCTTTTGAACGATATTAACTTGGTGTATCAACCATGACCTTCTCTAGCGGCTGACAGAAATTATTTTGTTTTTGATTTGTCAGCGTTAAGTATGAATTAAAATTCTTAAAATGCCGAATCACGGACATAACTCTCTACCGCAAATATCTATTAAATTAATTCTATCGATGCAAAGAAGACCAATATTATAAACCAATTTCAAATTATAGTTTAAATTGATGTCAAAAAGACATGTGTTTCTGGGGCATTTAACCTTCATCTATGCACATGCTTAGAAAATCAACGATTTCTTCTTGCAGTCTTCATCCTTCGCATTTTATTCTTTCAATAACCATCTTCACCTGGGGATCTGTCATTTCGCATTAGTTTTAGAACAGTTTCTGATTTTTCCAACGTAATATCGGGGATTCCTTCTTGCCCGACATTGAGAATTGTTCTTGTTTGATCCACATTTATAGCTTCGTTCTGAGAAAGGGGAATGTAGCCCTTACTGCTAAATATGTACGTGCATGTTTTTACAGTATAGGTTCGCTATCCTCAGCATTTCTTCGTTTCTTCTTATATGTAGACCATCATTATTACAAAGTTTTGTAATTACTTTTTCCTTGTACTTATTATGTTTTCATTATTCTCGATTATTTCTTCCTCTCTGTAAAGTCCAATACCTTTTTTATTCTTCGTCTTATTAGTTTGTTGAAAATTACCCTATACAAATTTGAAAATAAAAATATTTTAAGAGAAATCCTTTCGAATGCTTCAAATAGGTGATTTTTTTTTATATTTATTATTTAACTGCAAGGACGTGTTAATGTAGATAGCGTGACCATTCCAACTGTCCTATGCATGAGAATATCAAAAATAGTAAGAACAGGGGTTAGGTAAACTAGTTGAATTGTAGAACGTTGTAAATGCTACTATAATCAATATTCAAAACCTTTTTCTTAATTTTCGTTGTAGAATGAAAAGGATAGATGTGCATTTTTCGTTTTTTGTAAATAACACCGTTATTATCAAATGTTCTGTAGCCTCGTAAGATTTTAAGATATTTGCTAAGTCATTCAATTCTATGCCAAAGAATTGACTTATCCCTTAGTTATTGTTCGGGCTTATAAGTGAATTGTAAACATACAATTTTATCTGACGAATTAGTGTGAAAACTAAAAAAGCTAATTACCTCAAGCCAATTTGTTAGAATATTTTCTATCCTACATATTTTACAAATGGTTACCGATCACCATTTAGCATTTATTTCTCTACTAATAAGTAAATAGGAAAACAAAAGACCTCAGAAATTTGTCAGAATTGTCCAAATTCCTCAATGTTAACAAACTAACTGTAGCTATCAATTTACTCGTCTCGTTCTATAAAAGGTTGTGATTTACTTGCCATATAGAAACGTTGACTAATGAAAAAACGCAAAAACATCCATGGATTAAATTTATGATTTTACAGTTGATATAAAACGAAAATTGGAAGTTAGTTTACAAGTTTCCATTTAATCGGTAACTCTTTAAATTTGCATGAGAACAGTATAAGTAGGTGCGTAGATGTTCGTACATACTACATATTTGAACCTACTGATCTAATTTAATATTTAAATGAATAACGGTTCTACGTTTCTGTAAATCAGAAATTGTTTACAGATGCTGATTTTATTCAATCTCAATTTTTTATAAAATTTCAAAGCCTTTAATACTGCTACACGGGAAATTTCTGCACAAAAAACATAATAATCGGTATTGCGTTATTATGTCACATCACGGTTGTCCAAGAATTGTCTCGTGGTGTAGCCAGTTAGTTCCCGAGCAGGATTGGGGCGAGTTGTCATAATCCACATAGCTGACTCATAAAACAATAAATAAAGTAAACCACCAGCAACTGATGTAAGTAACCTAATTGTTTATTACACTATAATACTCAAGGGTGCAAAAGCGAATCTGCAATATGTTACACTCATTTGAACTAGCGCACAGATTAGGAAATGGATCTGCTTAGAATTCTGTAGATCTTAATCTAGTCGTAGGATCATAAGTTTAACTTAGTTTTAAATAGTGTGAAAACTAACATGGTTCTTATTTCAATAAGTGGAGTGAAAAACACAAGCTGTACGGTTTTTGCACCCAATTCTGTCACTAGCACATGTAACCCAATTGTCGTGAGTGACATAAAAACAGCGATAGCGGATAACGGGAGGCACATAAAGTCGCCTAAATATATAAATTATTAGAACGCCAAAACCACGCGGATGGGCCCATACGCTCAAGGTATATTACACACTTTTGTAGGTGTATTTACGCGATTATAAATAGTTTACTTCGCTCCAGTATTTCCTCGCCTAAGTATTAATTCTAAGCCTGGTGGAACGTGGAACCGCTAACAGAAGTACCACTCTAATGCATCATAAGAGAACTAAGTTAATTACTAAAGTTTAAAGCGAACACATTGTGGCGAAAGATTTCGGAAATTCTTTGTGCCTTCGGCCAGAAATTCGACAGCGTAACCATAAGCAACAACGCTTCCAATCTCATAGAAACTACACGCTTTGGTATTTTCACAGTTTGAGAGCTTATACAATTCAAACACGAGAGCATAATTCAGCGAAGGTACATGGGGGAAATATGGCAGGGCAGTGTCCCTGGAGGAGCTATGCAAGGCTCCGGGATGCGGATCAAGCAAATCTGCCATTCAAACAGACGTGCAATGTTAGATAGAGCATGCTTTTCTCCACTTATAGCACGAGGAAAATCCGTGTGGGCTAAGTTTTGCAAGCAGCCACAGGAATCGAAGGGCCCAAAACCGCCCACAAGTTGGTGCTCCAGGTCTTCTACACGGCGACATCAGAGCCCACTAAAGGACGTATGCAGAGCGTGGCACTAACAAGACACTAGGATAGGCCTGAAATTACACAACATCGAAAACGGTGTCCAGAACGGAAAGACAGAGACCTACCGGAGTTGGAAGATGCCCAAGACTAAGTGATTTTACAGAAATAAATTGGTATCCCAGCTTAACTCGATTTATTCCAGCAATCTCACACACAATTCCTTACAAGTAAGCGCCCATTTTCAGCATAATTCAGGGATTCTCTATGTGCATGAAGCAGAATTCCAAAACCACAGGCACACACCCAGGAAGACAATCTTATACGATCAGTGTCATAAAATGGCCCCCGGAAATTATACTAACAATCTATTTTCAAAATTCAATAGAGTTACCTTCAACGATTTTCAAAATACATACTGAAAATGAAGAATGTGGATAGGCAACCAGATGTATAGAAAGAAATTGCGGTCCACTCAAGACATTTCATATACTGCATCTCAAAGACAAAAATTATGTATAACAATACAAGTAATGTAGTTTGTCCTGGCAAGCTTCAGTTGAAAAAACAAAGTTGACGTTTTAAGAAGGGATTGTTATTCTCCAAAATCAAAAGTCTCTAATATTTAACATTCTGGGAACTACTACTGTTCTTCCAAACAATTTATTTATTGCATAATTCTCCAAAATTCGATTTCAGGATGGCATCATATCTGAGGATTATCTGATATCACTGCTTCTCTCCACTTTTAGATCACAATTTAGTAAAAATTCTAACTTGATGGCTTTTCAGCAGTTTGAAAGCTGCCAGTTCAGAATTTTTAATTCCCTATCCTCGAGGGCCAGTTGAGAATTATCAAGAGGACCTCTATGCTGAAAGCAACTGTTCTCAGTTAACCATATTTAAATTAAGAAGAAAAATCGCAATAGCATTACTTGAAAGAGCGTAGATTACATTTTTGTGTTTTTACAGATACCTACATTTATTATTACCATTTCAGGTTTCAATTAATTAACACAGAATGATTATAGAGATCGAGTCGAACGTAAGTAATGCGTTTTGACACTTTAATTACACGGAAACTTGAAGCCAATAATTGAAAATTTTGTAGTACAAAAGGACAAAAGCAGCAGCTTGCAATTAGGGTACTCTTTGTGAAGGTAAATTGGAGTTTTGTTTCTTAACTTACATCATGGTAATTCTAATGTTGCTGGCAAATAGTGGAAGATCGTATTGCCTACTAAAATCTTTTTACACACTAATATTACGTACAAATATATAGAACACACTAGCTTCGTTGGCTTTTTATGGATTTTTAACGTTTTAAGTAGTACATAATGGGGGTTATGCATAGTTTTGCAAAATCCTAAGATTCAATATAAGGTTGATGTATTCTATGCCATTTTAACAACTTTTGTCGTACGCTTTCGTAAATGTTGTTATACAAACAAAATTAAGGACAATATATTTGATTTCAATCCTTGATACACAAAGTTTTTCTACAGCTCTAGAGCACAATTGTCGATACATTTTAAATTTCTTATGGCTTCTCCCCTGTGCGAATTTAGTCGTAGGGATCCTGTGTTAAAATTAAAATGAACCTCAATGCTGAGAGAAAGTGGTTGCCGATATTGCGTGAAAACGCCGTAAAGAGTCGTAAAAGTTTAATTACATTGAAATCTGGAGTCAATTCAATTCGTACAAAAGCAACACAGCTTTATAATTAGGACACTCTTTGTGGATATTTATCTATTTTCGTACTCAGACAACAGCCGTTAGGCCAATTATAGGCGTCGCTGTACATATTATGGGGACTTCCAACCTCACTAACGACTGTCATGATGTTATTATGACATCCGGGACCAACTATTTCAGTGACAGCCGTATCACGAGGCGCCGAGAGAAGCAGCCATGGAACTCCTATCCAAGTTCTGACCAGAAAGAGCGTTGCTTAACTCTACTGATCGAACGTGGACGCTTGTTCAAGCTACACCACCCGGGACGTTATTATTATTAAACACTGTTTAATATAAATTTAAATTTTCCCGACATAAAAAACAGTCAGATTTAAGACATATTTCTATAAGAATAAAAATAAAAATAAATTGCAGCAAATGTACAGTGGCAGAATATTTATTAATTTTCTTTCAACGAACGTTAACATATTACCCCTTGTTTTGTGATTCTTTCTATGTTTGAGCCCCCCAACTGTAATTAGTTAAATTGTGCGCTCCCATTAATCCCCAAAAACAAAGTATCGGGTTTTAAAAATAGAAACGAATTGGTAATTACGCATTTGAATCAGAGTGAAACTGCAGGGGGACCAATAATTTATAATGGCCCGTGTAACAAACCCACCCCCGGAAAACGCCTGAAGTCAATTCCCTACCTAGCCTAAATAAACAATGCCAGCCGCAGCTACCTGCGCTTATTAATTATTAAATGCTCTGCTTCTAAAACTTGTAATATGACATAATTGGAATGTGATATGCTTACGGATCTTTGACACTGCTGCCTCAATTACCGCCTAATTCAATTACAAACAGCTTGATAGGAACATTGTATAACGCGAGTAATCTGGGAACCATTCCAGCGTATTCATAATCACTACTTCCCTACCACGTAGCACTGTGGCGGTGTGGGCGGAGAGTTTGATTCTGCTTCACTTCTGCCGCAAATAGGGTTCTGAGGCCATTTGGTTAATAACTTACATATGCCGCAGTGCTTGAGAGTTTCGGGCAAACCCTGATCAGGTTACATAATTTTATATTATAATAGCTATATTAAATTACTTCGTAGGCATATTCTGCATGGCAACACTAACTTATTTTTTGACCCTCAATGCGAGTACTTTATAATTTAGTCATGCAACGAAAACTGTAGAGGCTAGAGAACCTGACAGTTGCTTTCGTGCATAAAACATCCAAAAAGTACATTTTTGTACCAACTATGAAAATAAAATAATAAATGCAAAACGGTACGAAGTTTCCCACTAATAATGACAAACTCTAACAAGCTAATTGCTGATCTATAGCAATTTGTAAGAATTCTTTGTATTTAAATCACTTTACCTGCCTTGCATGGGTTTTGAATAAATAAAGGGTTGAATCAAATAACGATTGTCCAACTTTAATTGGTCAATTTTGGTGCCCCAACGTTTTCTTGGCTCCGATTTGCAGCCACTTGTAAATCAACAAATTTCGTCTGCGGCGTATTTTAAAAATTGCGGCCAGCACTCACTTTGCTAGTAAAATCTTCACTCCCATTAGTTTAAAATGATACAACGTGGCCCACGGACCTTTACTAAAATAATTAGTTTAATTTGATTAGTATGAACAGATGTGCATAAACTGTGCCAACGTTGATTATTAACGATTTAAAGCTGCTTTTTTACTCAACTCGAAGCCACCTCATACCAGGTAAACTATAAACAATATTAAGACCTGCCGTGACAACATGCCATAAATATAATACAGGCAGTGAACCAGGAAAAGGAATAGGTACAAACAAAAAAATATCTGCAAAAATGTTATAAAGGAAGAAATACTGCGTGGAGTTTCAGGAATTAGAAATTAGCTTATTTTTATTATTTTTTTATTTTATACTCAGCCAACAGCCAATTATAGGCGTTTCTGTACATTTATGGGGACTTACAACCCCACTGACAACTGTCATGATGTTATTATGACATCCCGGACCAACTACTTCCGTTGCAGCCGTACCACGAGGCACCGAGAGAAGCAGCCGTGAAACTCCCATCCCAGTTTTGACCAAAAAGAGCGTTGCTTAACTCTACTGATCGTACGTGGACACTTGTTCAAGATACACCACCCGGGAGCGATTTTGTAAAATATTCTTTGCCACAGTTCAGACCATGCCCACGACTCCCCTATTGGTTAATCGAAAATATACCGCGCCAGAGAATTTTTAGTAAAACGTACCCAAATCTAATACATTGAACATTACTTAGTAGAGAAGACACTTTGTAAATGTTATTTAATTTTTCACGTTCTAAGAACATTTCTCTACAAAAGGTGTTCAGAATTTTGCCTGTAGCAATATATGAGAAAATTTGTTTGTCAAGACACGTAAAATATGTGAACCTGTACTTTGCATTGAACGGCGCAGAGATGTTTACAATATACATCAGCTGAACCTTGACTGCAATCGCAAAAGGCATTTCTAGTAGACACCGTGTCGTAGAGAATAGTTTTATCTTAAACAAATTCATTCACTTAGATAACATGTAATCCCTCCCTATTGTACAGAATGTTATTGTTTGAGTATCTGTTATATGCATATGGCAACAATTTCACAACGAAGTCGGTTAATTCCACCACATTAAAGGTTATGCATCTTTGCAAAATAATATCTTTCATCACTTTAATAGAAGTTTCTACTATATTACTTCTATTATGAACGCACTGATTTTGACAAATTGTTAATAACGTATTTTTCATGTTATCCATTGTGAAAACTTCAAATATCAATATTGCACGTGGTGGTGCTGGCGTGCGAAAAAGTTACTCGGGTATATTTTACATGACAACACTGTGACCGGGTATAATTTACTTTAATGCCATTATGGGCGTGGTCGCTACTAGTGACCCTTATTAAAGCTCATACTTCGTTAGGGTATTGTATACAAAATTTGCCACAGAAAATAAAAACAAAAATTATATTAGAAATTTGTTATTACATAGTAAGCAGAAAATAGAATAGACCAAAGACGAGATGGCATCTGAACGCCGATCAAACGAGAACATAGCAACCACATTTCCTGGAATTGTGACTATGCCCAAAAAATTGATCTAATTTTTAACATACACAGCCCAGTTGGAGCTAAAACGGCAACAGTTACAATTCATCGCTGATAAAATTAAGGCAAATACTTTAGAAAAAAGTAGGTACAGTAAATTAAGAGCTGTTTTACCAAATATTGAACACTCCCTGAATGCTACCAAATACACTTAGAGGAAATCGAATATCATTGTTTAAATAGGATATAAAGATTTAAGGTAGTGAAATGTATACCTGTAAATATAAATAAAATAAAAAACCAAAAGAAAATTATTCACGCTGGAGAAAAACCTCACCAATACAGCAATCCGAAATACGATGTAATCAGAGACGTAGCCAGGCTCTGGCCCTCCCGGAGGGGCTCGAGGCGCTGAAGTCCATCCCCGCAATAAAAAAATATTGTAAGATCGTCACTTACTTGTCCAGACAGAAAATTAACAGCTCAACTCTCTGTATTTTGTTATTAGGGGCTATTTTTAAACAAGCCGCTTTGAGAATCATGGCAGGAAATAAATCAATGACTTTTGTAAAATTACAATATGCCATTCTAGTGTGCATGATTTATAAAGGGTGGTCCATTAGTATGGTCATTAAATTTAAGAGCAATTAGATGACAAAAAACGTAATTATTTAAACTGACCGATGTCACTAGAATAAATTTCTGTAAACATAGTTTCGCACAGGTGATCGCGATAACATCAAATTTGAATAAAATTCAGAAGCAAAAAAGAGTTGTTTCGGGATTTCAATATCCAACATTGTGTGCATTACATGCTAGTCTCAAGTCTGGAAGGAAAAGTGAGGACAAAGCATTTAATGTACTCTTATCTAATTTAGCTAACAGAGGTTTTGGTGTTAGTCACCAAGTCTTAAAGATTTCGACCACGTCCTATTGTGATTATTTCCCATAAGCGATTATTTTTTAATGCATTGTACTTCTACTAAAGTCAGTACTATAAACCTCTTTAATTTAATAATCATACTTATGAATCACCCTGTATAAGTATATCATCTGTACTTTGTATCAATACATTTGTTTTTTGTACGATTAACTTGATAAGAGGCGTCCACGAATGGGGCCCCCAATTAATCCACTGCGAATTCCGGTTCAATGGGATTGCCGGGAACTGCCACTTAATAACCCTAACTTGGGTTCAGTTAGTTGTTGGAGTGAAACAAGACTTAACAAACACGAGTATATTGAGTAACAACGATTACAAACGTCACTGATGGATCGATGGTATTTTACAAAAGCTTCAACTGCTGTGACACGCTTGGATTGGCCACGCGAAAATAGCGAATTGCGCGTAACCGTAACACAAAACAACCTGGAAACGTCTTTACCAGGGAGTTAGACCGAAACGCAAACTAGCACAAAGCATAGCTGAACTTGCTTCCTCGAGGTTCTGAATCTAACTAACTCTGAATTTACAACGAGCCAAACTCGCAAATTCATCAAGGAGGGGCAAGCTCAAACACTATTGGCTGAGGCGATCCTGCGTAGCCAATCGGAGCGTCGCACGTTATTTAGGAAAAATGCTTATTCTAAGAAACCTTAATGCTAATCTCTCTCAATGAGGCAATTGAACGAAATCCATAAACCCATGATTTCCAAATATGCTAAGTCGGCTTAAGTTCTATTAGAAAATGTATCCATCCGCTTAAAAGCCATTAAGGGAAGCTTACAAATTCCTTTCCAACATTAACAGAGGCAAACAAATACGGCAAGATGCAAATTTGGCTTTACCACGACCTTTGAATGAGATAGAACAGTTATGACTTGAATTACATGATTAATTATAATCAAAAAGGTTTTGATGCACGCATCTGTGTGAATCAAACAACATTTTTGAATAGAAAGATACAATGAATAAGTTTCAATATAGATACTCCAGAAAACATTCACAGCCCTCCCCCCCCCCCCTTTTGTAGTCTTGAGATGGCCGCCGCTGGAAAAAATTTGGATGAGTCTCCCATTTTCAAACGATAATCTTGGCAACGTCACTGGCTGTGTTCTACCATCTTGTAGTACAGCACATTTTACATAAAAAAATAAAAAAAGATGCAGTGTACAACTGCAATGTTTACGCTACGAGTAAATAATTGATAATTTTAAATTGGGTAAATAGGGTCAGTCCACGAGAGTCGCTTAATTGCCCAAGCGTAAGAGAGAAGATGCAACAAACATCTAGGCAACTTTTAATGAAATATAAGGGATGCCCTTACTAAATAACAACTTCTTTGGCAGCGAAAAGTCAAAACGTCAGAAGTCAGGAAGTAAAACCGGAAACGGGAATTTTATTTAGTTACACTCTCAGCGGAGTGCACAATGCCTGAATGTCGGAAAATGCAAATGCAACGTCAGCAAATATAAAACAAAATATCTGAAACTCATCTCCATTCAAAAATCCTAGAAGTTATGAATTATAACAGCTGCATTCGCAAAAGCATTTAATCAATTGGTAGGCGATAAGGCAACTTGAATAATTATTTTAAATCAATCATGACTAACGCTAACTACATAATTCGTAAATAGTCAAAATCGAAAAATAGATAGTTTGAAGTGATCGTTAGAAGAACCCGCTTCCGAACAATCGCTAGCTCAAAAACAAAAATATACCTTTGATAACACATTGATAATGCAAATACAGTCGCTGAGATTAGAACTCGCGCTTCCAGATGGAATTCGGTTGCTAGCCAGACGCTTTAACCGCTCGATAATGCCCACCCACATACTGTATTTGCTTATGGCTGCGTTATAAAAGACGCAAAGACGATACGGCTTGTCGCGGACGAATTGTGCACGATCGGTGCCGATAAAAACGTAAAGCAGAACCGCAGGTACGGCATACGTTTATATTTATAGGGATCGTTGTTGAAAACTAAAGCCCTGTATAAGGTAAGGTGTATCTACATCTTAATCAATTTATTAGAATAAGAAATATGAAGTAACAGGAATTAACTGACGAACAAAAGAATCAAATTAAAGTAGAAAATGGGATAAATCAGCAAGCAAGATTACTAAAATAACAAAAATAAAGTAGATCAAAAGGTTTCTAAAATATACGAAGACGAGGAGGAAACGTGATTGAGTAAAAAATGAATTGTATGTTGATGTTATATAAGGAATAACTTCCGGGATCGGACCATGTCATGGCCGAGTTAGAATAGAAGTCGTTCGTTACATAATGACACTGGTATTGATTTTCATCGAAATCTACTTCGATGTTACGACCAATGAAAATGTAGATGTAGATAAAATAAAAAATCTGCTAAAGGTATCACAACAATTTAGAAAGCAAAAACCGCATGATACAGCAATTATAAAATAGAATAAGATATCACTAGATAATAAACACAAATTTAATGAAAAATGTAGAAGCCAAAACCAACAAAATTTTATGTAAATAGTTTAAGCAAACAATGATAGCAACAATGAAAGGAAATCACCTTAAACGCTTAAACTAATATGAAATTCATGATTTACCAACGCCCAATAGTGCATTTTCAGAATTATTTTCTAAAGTATTGCTGTAATAGACTAATATACACCGACATATCAAGTCCAACTTGATAGAAAATAGAAGAAAAGGTTTCTAAGCTTTTTTCCTTCAAAAATTGTCTGTTTACAAAACACGGGAATCGTAACAAATAAGAAATGAGAATATACGAGGGCGGTTCACCAATTATTGTCCCTAGCATAGAAGCAAACGTTTGAGAAAAACGAAATAATTTTATTTTTCAACATAGTCCCCTGACAGGTTAATACATTGTAAGTATCGGTGCTGAAGTGCTTGAATGCCTTTGGAAAAAAAACGGCTGTCATCACTTCTTCGTCGTTCATGAAATGGGTTCCCTGAAGATGTTCTTTTAATTTTGGAAAAATAAAATAGTCGCTAGGGACCAAATCTGGCGAATAGGGAGGTTGCTCAAAAATTTCAAAGCCAGCGTTGTGAATGGCTGCCATTGAAATACAGCTTTTGTGGGCCGGGGCGTTATCCTGATGAAACAGAACACCTCGTCTCAATTTTCCTCTTCTCTTTTCCTTGATTGCTTCTCGAAGTTTTGGTATTAAATCTGTGTAATATTGGCCTGTTACGGTGTGCCCACGTGGTAAATAGTCCACAAAAATAACTCCCTTAAAATCCCAAAAAACCGTTGCCATGATTTTGCCTGCCGAAGAAACAACACGAAATTTTCGAGGAGGTGGAGAACCCTTATGCCGCCATGCCATACTTTGGCGTTTCGACTCTGGGTCAAAGTGATGAACCCAAGTTTCATCCACTGTAAGGAATCTTTGTAAAAATTCATCGGAGTCTCTGTTAATGATTGCCAAATTGGTCTCTGCGGTAACGTGTCGGAGGCGTTTTTGATCTGCCGTTAGCATTTTTGGTACCCAACGTGCAGAGACTTTTGTGAGACCCAATTCTTCGTGCAAAATTTTTTCAACGCTCCCAACTGAAATGCCACATGTCTCCGCTATGCATCTGACGGTAATTCTTCTATCATTCAGTACCATATCATGGACCAAATTAATATTTTCCTTGGTAACCACAGTTTTTGGTGGTCCTGCACCTGGCGCGTGTTCACAGGACTCTCTCCCCAGTTTGAAATCTCGAGACCAATTTTTAATTACCTGGTATGAAGGCGCAGAATCACCCAATACTTCAGTCATGTCCTTATGAATTTCTTGCGGTGATAAACCTTTTTTACAGAGGTACTTTATAACAGCTCTGGTTTCAATTTTATCCATTTTCATAAAATTACAAACACCACAAGAGAACTGAACTAATATTTCGAATAAATGAAAAGATAGAGAGATGCAATTTTACATACACTAACGTGAATAAATGACACTTCGGATAAAAACAGTTTTTCATTTGTCAGTCAATGCCTACTATATGAGGGACAGTAAATGATGAACTATCCTCGTATAATATCAGTCTAACGACCAGATATGGTGAACAGTCAGAAAGTTTCAAACTGATAGTAGCAGAAAAAACAAGTAAAAGTAGGTAAATCAGTGAAAGGACTAAAGACCAGTAAGGACGTAATAAAATAATAAACAATTTTATATCAAAAAATCTAAGGAAATGCAGGATCTAAAGCATTTAGTAATAAAGGTTGGGTTTTCCTATCGTAGGACCACCGTTTTGATATGAAAGAAACTGTATAGCCAACCATTCGACAGGATAAGAAAGAATGCATTGCTAAAAGATGCATTCCGTAAAGCTAAATAACAATTGATATGGCAAATCATACGGAGAGAAAGTAGCAGATGGAGTAAAAGTGTGACGAACGAAATCCCAGACCGGAAAGAACACACCTATAAAATCCACATAAGTAGAATAGATGAGGGGTCATTATTCTTGGACAGGACGGGGTTGATATAAATTTCGATACACTTTTTCATTCGATTTGTCCGACTTGTATGCTCATTTATAGAACAATTGCAACCTTATTAATTTTATTAATTGCCAATTTGGTTTGTGGCGCTTTATTAACGTACAAAAATGAATAAAATTACATACGGAGCTGTCATAAAGTTTATTATAAAACAAGCGAATTCCCAAAATGTGATTATTGGAAAATATTGGTTGTATACAGGAATGATGTCGTTTGAAGTCAAGTTGCCAAGGCTATTTAGGCATGGTTAAAAATTATTGGATGATTATATTCTTATATGTCGTCCTACAGGTCCTATTGGGCTCATAACGTCATTGGTCGTTGGAAAAACCAAGTGTACTAGAGGACGCAAAATTGAAGAAAGGGCAATTAGCAGTTATATTAAGTGTTTCAGTAACCAAGGCTTTCACAAGTCTACATGAGTGCCTTGGCTTTAACCGGAAATATGCCACCGACTAAGCTCGGGAGAATGGGTTGGAGTTAGCTTACCTTAGAAGCTGACTAGCTAAAATAACGAACGCCAAGTAGTTCTTTCTGGCACGTTCACGTCTGAATACGCGAGACTAACGGACTAGAGACTAACCACTAGGCGATTCCAACAAAACTAAAAATTAAATGGAACCCAAAGAGTAACAAATATCATCTAATGATAATCAACAATCTCCTTCTAAGCTATATGGGTCCAGTGTAAAAATTGGGTTAGCCAATGAGCGACTCAGTTTTAGCTTTCATAATTAAGTGAGTACCGTGACGGCACTTGCCTATAAATTCTCGCTTTTCTCCTTCAGATCGTTAGAATAGTTTCGCCTCTGGCGTGGTTTACACGTTGAGTTACTGTACTTCTTTGCTGTTTCTCTTGATGAAGCCGCTTACAAAAGTTTGCGAAACGTTTAGTTCTGCGATCGAAATACTGACACGGTCCAATCCTAAAATCGTTTGTTATCTTTTGTTTTCATGCCCAGCCTGAAAAAAGTAATCACTAATAGATTGGTGACGAGCAATTAGTAAATTGTACGCCCATAAATGGAATCTGTAATGCTGCTGCTGATGCTAAATTGAAGGTAGCGTCATTTATAATGTAATGACGTTACATCATATTCCTAAATTATAACAATAGTGATCAAAAATGTGCTTAGCATTGCACTATATTTTTAATACATTTTTCCGAATTTAGGAAATTTCTGGGAGGAGTTTGGCCTGAGACTTTGCGGGTCCTGGCCAACCATTATATCTTTTGAAACCCAAATGTAAATCATCAAGCAGTAGTGAATGTGTCAAATCAAGATCGTATTTTATCCCAACAGCAATAAATTGCTCTCTCAGGGAACTCAAACAGCGTCCAAAGATTGCCCTATTAGGAAAACGTGTGAAGCATTTCAATTTAAACGGCCCAATCGGAAAGTATTTAATTATGCAAATTCCAGCGAACTCACAATAAGACGCGCCAGTTCCGTTTGTAAATATTCTGCTCACTCGCGAAATTGATGTTGCGCCAGCAGTAGTACTCTATAAATTTAAATTGTAAATGGGGAAGTTATGAGTCCCTACGCGGATTTTAATAACGACGCTATGTAGCTGCAGATTCGTGTTTTTTGTTTGAGGCATTGCCATGAACGTGATCCAAGGGAAAACGCGTCTGGGATAAAAAAATGCTGCGTTGTACGATTTTAAACTTCGACTTTGAACAGCTCAAGTGAGCGAACTCAAAAGGGGCTTCCCTGTGCAACACGCAATGTGACACGGGAGGAGTGTATCGACTCCCCATAAAAAATAACCAAGGTTCCTGGAAATTCAATAACAGATCCTTATGACTTAAAACTTAGATTACTTTTGCCTGAGGAAGTTCAGGAGGCAAGTTTTGCCAATAACCGTGAAGTTAATTTTCGAAGCTAACTTTTAAGAGCTCTTTCATTATTTAACTTGATCATATCGTCGATGAAAATCACGAGCTCCCACTGAACCTGAAATAATTAGACCCCCATCAGAAACTTCGGGCTTGAGCTGAAGGAGCAGTTTATTGAAGTTACTGATTTTACATCTGCTGCTTTTTAATTGTATGGCTAGCATGAGTTTTTGATCATTAACAATTTCACAAACAGCATTGTAGAGATCAATCCAATTTTAGCGCAAGTTGTTTGTTTCAAGTCACCAATAAATATTTTCCCCTCTGTTTGTACTACCGATATTCGAAAGAATGAAAAACATACAACCTTCAATCAACAAAGTGTCATACGACTTATTGACATCGGTTGAAGGTATGAGAACATGCTCCTTTGCATATTTCCTTTCCAAAGGTAAACCTGGACAAGTTACGCAAAAAATACGACAAAGAGAACAACAAACTTGACAACATAAGGTTGCAAACTTCCTATAAAAAGTTGTAATGGAATCGTTTGAGTCATTGTTATACTTAGACGTAGCAAACATTTTTCTTGAACGAGATCGTTTAAACTAAAACATAACGCAATATCAAATTTAAATAAAACAAAAAAAAATGAGAACGAACCCAAGGTTACGTTCTTTCAATGTTACAATCTGTGCTAGCCATGTAGTTTTGTATAAATCATATTCTCCTCGCAAAATTTCTGTTAAACCAGCTGTGGAAGTCTCTAGGGTCCGAACTACCGAAGTCGATTTAGAAGTTCATACGGAGAATGGGCATTCGTAGCAATTTAAATTCAAAGTAACGGTCGTGCATGGCCATAAATTTCGTCACCACAAAAGGAAAATGCGCAGTTGTTCTAGTTTGTTACTTGCACAGATGACACGGTGAGAATGTTAGTGATTATACGTCGTTTTATGCTACATAAAGCGACAAATTAGTTCCACAATCCCGGTAGATTAGATTTCAGTTACTTACATTCTTAAATTATCCTTTCATGTCAGCATTACAAACTAAATTAGTCGTGGGATAGCAAAATAATCGAGAGAAGTGAAAAAAAATATAGACTTATATAAAGTAAAGGTTTTAAAGGAATCTTAATAATCAACCATTGGTTAAACCGCGTTATTTACACTCGTTAAAGAGACCTCCAGTCTTTTAAAATTACCATTACTCTCTTTTAACGACTAAAAATCTCGTTAAATAATGTTTACATCGAGTATGCTATGAATTTCCCATAATGCAATCTAAAATTTTATTTGAAATTGGCAAGACTATAAGTCTATGTCAAATTCGTGGTTAGCAGGTTAGGTTTTGAGTCACTTTTGACACAAAATATAACCTGCTAATTTCGAATTTGACATAGACTTACAGTTTTGCCAATTTCAAATAAAATTTTAGATTGCATTATGGGAAGTTCATAGCATACTCGATGTAATTCTTTTTAAAACACCCGGTACAAGAAGTTGTTTTCCGTGAAAAACTTCCCACTTCTGAGAGAAGTTCCCACACAAGCTTCGCTTTTCGTTGATCATTGGTATGCTTGAAAATGTCCGATAAAAAACTTGGGTAACCTTACTTTCTTTTTCGCTGAGAAAGAAATATCTTCAAATCTTCTTTGTAAAATGCAGCCTTTTCTTAACCACCTTACATTGTTGTACAGCAGTAAATCGTCGTCTTGAGCATTAATTTCGCCAAGAAATGATTGCAATTCACGATGTTTCATTAATGATTTGGCAAGTCCAAAATTGACAATTTTGATGACTCTGGAGATCGGGGTTGAGTTTGCAACAAAGCACAGTTTGATGTATGATGCAGTGGTAGGAAATTATGTTCATTTTGAATCGGTACTCAACTGTTGAACTAGTCGTTTCCTACTTCCAACCATCGGTGGCGCACCGTTTGTGGTTTGTTAAAGACAGGTAAAAATCCCGCGTTTTCTTTGCGAATTCAGACCGCTCGTTCGTGTAGAGCGCATTTCAAATCCCGTGCCTGCTTGCAACCGCTTCCCCGTGCGCCAATATGGTCTATTTTTGATCTTACGATGATCCGTAGCTGTGCGCAATGTGCTGCTGGAAAGCGGCGTTAGAATGAATCGGTTGTTTAAGTGGAAGAGAGAGCTCAAATGTAGTTGCTTCACACCCCTGCTGTTAGCCAGACAGTTGACCATATGTTCGTGCAGCCGTACATTTTAAGGACCGCATCAGCGTTCTGCCAGTGCGTCTGCCACCTTAATTTCGGTAACACGACTTCTTTTCTCGTGGTAGTTGACCTTACATAGCCAAGCGGAGTCGTTCTGTGCAAACGGTCTCCGCGGCTCCGGTTGTTGGAGCCCGCTGTGGAGGATTCGAGTTCTAACTGTCGAGCAGTGCAGTGGTGCACCAAGCGTCGAAGACGTCGCATGATTCATCCATAGCCAAGGCATAACAGTCTGCAGCCATTACCTGTGTTTTAAATCACATTGATATTCTTCCGCCAAAACGTATGTATTTCTTTTGTTATTAACTGCAGACACTGGGATACTCCGAATAGTCTAAATACCACCTTTTTGTTTTCAAACAAAAAATTTGCTGCCTCGAGCATGAATTCTTTAGCTATGTCTGCATTCGTTAATGGTTTCATATTGTTAGCAAGAGTTCAAGAAATGCACAAAGAAGCCTCATCGTATTTCTCCTGTCTGTTCGGTCATTGAACGACTCATGGCAGTAGGTAGCTAGTCTGTAGGGACGCACGCGTCAACAACACTACTCAACTTCTACTGAAGTTCTTCGAATCAAGTGCGGCGGCGCGCGACTTGTGGTGGTGGGGGAAGGGCAAACCGCCCGATTGTCGCTTGATCCGATGGCGCAGAGCGCGGGAAAAATAAAATTATGAGGACGCAATATTTTCATTTTTTTTGCTTCGATTTTCCGGCATAAATGAAAAGAGTTTATGATTTTTATTGATTCGTTAAGATCCGCACAAAATATGTCGGAGGTCCGCATCCGGACCGCGGTCCGCCATTTGGTGACCCCTGCGATATATGATTAAAACGACCGTGTTCAAACTTCTGATTGACCATGAAATTAGACACTTGAGTTGAATTATGCTTAAACAAATTAGAATATAAAACTAGTTCATTACATGTACCATTTAAACTGTATGTATACAAGAATCAGCTTTGGTGTCGGCATACTGGGCCAAGTTGCAATGTTATTATTGCTAATAAGGAATCTTCGTGCAGCTATCGGTATTACAATTGTATCGAATGGCTTTATTAGGTCAAGTTTCATGCACATTGTTTACAAGCAGAGAAATTTTTGCGAGCGTTTTGTTTTGCACTTGTGAAATAGTAGGTTATCAAATCAAACAGCAAAATACGATACAATTTAATTGCATATAAAGCTCTGTATTTTATTTAATTAATCAATATAGCTTTAAACTCAGAAGTGTATTCATTTGTGAACACACAAAGGCTACAAATGTCGGAAGGGGTAGTTAGGTCTGGCTACTCTATTCACATCTTATCCTACAATATCCTTCATTCCTTCACCAAGTGTAAACCTCATCAGTAAAATAACCTGGTCCTATAACTATACAATTTATGTTCCGAAGTGCGTCCTGAACGAGTGCAAAAAATAATCCACGGAACTACACAAATCGACATTTGCATTGTTAAAGCCACATTTACTTTGATCATTACGATTAATCCCCTCAAAATGCGCATCAAGCTTGGTAAAATGACTATCAATATCTCTATTTTTACACGATTTATGATTCCGTTGAAATAATTCTACTCCGTTTAAAATTCCCGTCTAGCTCATTAACATGACATTTTCTTTATTTAATTCAATCCTAATGATTATTTTCGTTGAAATGTTCCTCAATCGTGTTAAAAGTCAATTAATATCTTTCAACTACTTTACTTCTCGTTGGCATGGCCTCCCATCTTGTTAAGATAAACTTATTCTTTTACTTTTTACATTTTTTTGAAAACCACATTTCGTGCAATCTTAACGCTCTCTAGTTAAAATTCTTCTAATATTATTAAAATTACTATCACTATCTTATCACTTTTTTATACAGTGTGTCCGCGGATTGAGTTCACATAAGGTGTAAATGACAAACAATTTTCGAGTTAGATGTTAATATTCTAGGAATCGCTCCCGCTTGTTTTCAAACAAATATTCTGAGAAAATCAATCAAATTAATTAAAATACAGTGTGTTTTTAAAATCGATTTTTAAAAAATGTCCAAGAGTAAAGTACCTGTGTTAAAACAGATAACAAAAGAAGGTATTAAGGAAAGTTGTTTAGAATGGTAGACTTTCAATTTTCAGCCAAATCGGTCTACTTTGATTTTTCGTTTTTTATACCAACATACTTTTTATCGTGACTGTAGGAGGCACTCTAACTGGTTCATGAACTAAGATGTTAAAAAAATAATGGAGTGCCTCCTACAGCTACGGTAAAAGGTATGTTGGTATACAAAATCAAAAAAAAATTAAAAATTAAAGTAGGGCGATTTGTCTGAAAATTGAGAGTCTGCCACCACTCTTAATTCTAAACAACTTTTGTTAATACCTTTTTTGTTATTTCTTCTAAGGTAGTTTACTCTTGGCTATTTTTTAAAAATCGATTCTAAAACACCCTGTGTATTAATTAATTTGATTGATTTTCTCAAAATCTTGGTTTGAGAACAAGCAGGGGCGATTACTAGAATATTAACATCTAACTCGAAAAATATTTGTCATTTACACGTTATGTGAACTCAATCCGCGGACACACTGTATATAGTTGACACAATTTCTGATTGCGTTAAAATAATTTTTGCTCTCATTCAAGTTATCGTCTAGTTCATCAAAACGAATTTGCTTAGTTAAAGCGACATTTAATTACAGATGACTTTCGTCAAAATCAGCTTCAATGCTATTAAAATAACTATCAATATCTTATAACAGCTCTACACTCTAGTTGAAGTTACCGTATAGTTTATCAAAATGACATTTGTTTGTTAAAACCACATTTACCTTAATTAATTATTCTTGTTCAACTGGCTTTTAATCTTGCTAAAATGACTAGTAACGTCTTTCAACGACTTTAGATATCTCTGATACGATCTCCAACTTCTACTCTCTTTAAAATTGCCGTCTAGTTCGTCAAAACGATGTTTACCTTGTTAAAGCCACATTTAATTGAATCTTAATGATCAGTCTTAAAATGACTATCAATACTTTTTAGCGAATTTAATTACAGCTTATGCGATATTCGATCTCATTAAAATCATTTTTGCTCTCGCTAGAATTACATAAAAGTTTAGTACATCAAAACTACATTTGCTTTGTTAAAGCCATCTTAAACTATTGCACCCGTATTCATAGTCGTTCGCCAGCGGCTCGCCGGCGAGTCGCCGGAGTTTCGTTATGAATTGTATGTTGGCGGCACTGTACGTCTATGTCAAATTCGAGGTTATCAGGTTAGGTTTTCCGTCAGTTTTGACAGAAATTGACACAAAATCTAACCTGATAACCTCGAATTTGACATAGACGTACAGTGCCGCCAACATACTATTCATAACGAAACTCCGGCGACTCGCCGGCGAGCCGCTGGCTAACGACTATGAATACGGCTGTTAGTGTCGATAATGTCAATTTCAATCTGCTTAAAATGAGCATTCTATCTTTAATGACATTGACTCTCTTTGATACGCTGTTCGATAGCATTATAATAATTTTCGTTCTAGTACATCAAAACGATCTTTTCTATATTAGAGCCACATTTAACTTAATCTTAACTGTCTCGATAAAATGACGTCTCGTCTTGTTGGAGTGAACATTCATATTCTTTAACGACTTCAAGTCGCGCTGATACGGTGTCCGAACAATTTTACTCTCGTTAAAGCTGCTGTCTGTTCGTAGTTTATCAAATCCACATTTGCTTTGTTAAAGCCTCATTTAATTTAATATTAACAATTAGTTTTATCAAAATAAGATTCAATGGTGTTAAGATGACTACTGATGCAGTTTAACGACTTTAATACTGTTCGATCTTGTTAAAATAGTTTTTACGGTCGTTAGCCTTACGCTAATATCTGGATAATTAAAACGGAATTTGCTTTGTTAAAGCCACATTTAATTTAATCTTGACCATTATTCTCATTAAAATCACCCTAAATCCTGTTGTAATGACCATCCATATCTTTTCACGGCTCCTAATGTCGCTGATACGGTGTTCGATCTCGTTAAAGTTACCGTCTGGTTCATCAAAACGACATTTGTTTTTTTGTTAAGGACGCATTTGACTTAATCTTAACGATTAATCTCGGTAAAGTGACCCTTAATTTTGATAAAATAATTAATAATATATTTTAGATTTCGTTAAAATAATTTTTACTCTGGTTAAAGTTTCCGTCTAGTTTATCAAAATGACATTTATTTTCATAAACTCGCATTAAGTGAATTTCAACAACTAATGTGGTTAAAATAACTTCAATCTAGTTAAAATGATTATTACTATCAACGTAAAATCTAGTTAATACGATCTCCGACCTCCTTAAAATAATTATTGCTCTCGTGCAAGTTGCCTTGTAGTTTATCAAAATGACATTTGCTTTGTTAAAGCCACATTTAATTAAATCTTAACTATTAGTCTAGTTAAGATCACGATAAATCTTGTGAAACGACTATTCATATCTTTTAACGACTCCGAATCTTGTTTTATTTCGTTAAAATAAACTTGCTCTACTTAAAGTTGCCGTCTAATTCATCAAAACGACATTTGCTTCGCTAAATTCACGGTAATTGAATCGTAACGATCAATGTGGTTAAAATAATTTTCAATCTTGTTAAAATGGTTATTACTATTTTTTGAAGGCATTAACTCTTAATACGATCTCGTCCTAAAGCAACATTTCATGAAATCTTAATTATTAGTCTCGTTAAAAGCATGTTAAATCGTGTGAGACGACTATTCACTCACTTTAACGCCTCCGAATTTCGTTGATAGGTGTCCTATCTCGTTACAATAGTTAATACGATATAGGATCTTACTAGTCTTTGAATTTCATTATATCACCTTTCAATAATTTAGAATTGGTAAAATCTAGTTAAGCTGCGTTGACTATCGTTTAAAAGATCTTTTATCCCTTTAATAGAAATAATGTCGTGAAATGGTTTCTAATCTTGTTTAAAGGATCTTTTATATCGCTAAAGTGGAATTTACTTCGGGCACGATTTAGAATCTGACCTAAAAGAATTTTCAATGTCGTTTAGGCGATTCTCAATTTCCTTATATTTTTGTAAATTTCGTTGTAATAAGTTTTCCGAAAAATATTTTATCTATGACCACTATTAAAAGTAGGCCTTTTAGAGCTAGCTTGTTTCACTAAAAGTGACGTTTTATAGTTTACCGTGGTTAAAGAAATCAGCTGTTTACTTTTAGCACATGGGCTAGAAGTGAAGTGAGGTTATAAAACTACAATTTCGAACTGGAAGTGAAGTTGTAAAGTTATTCTAGTTGCTTCTTGCGTTACAGATAAAGTGTTTTTGAAATAATTACAGCATTATGTAATGAATGCAGTCAGATGTAGAGTATCAATAATTACATTTCGTAACTCACCTTGACAGCACTGACGTGGCAAACAATCGCCCGCGCGGCGTGGCCTACTGTTTATTATGACATAAATTAAAAGTGTCGCAGATGTAAACTTTTGTTAAATCGATATTTATGGATTAATAACGGTAAAATTAAGGTCTTAGATAAAATATTGTATGCAACGCGTGCTAAAAGTCTTTTATGCACGAGACATGTTATGAAACTCAGCCTTCGGCTTCGTTTCATAATTTTCATGTCTCGTGCATAAACGTTGACTTTTAGCACTTGTTGCATAAATAGCTATTAGTTGGACCTTAGTGACTTATATCAAACTAAAACAATCTTTTAAATGTTTTCGAATCGTAAAAACGACGTTTCACCTGGTTAATTGACTTTTAATGATACATAAACGATTTTTTACTCACTTTGCATGTTTGTACTCTTTTTAATAGTGTTTGCAATCACATTTGATTCCTTTTTAGTTGCGTTAAAGCAGACCTCGTTAAAATTAAATTTAACATGGTTTAGGTGCTTACGTTTAAAAAGCATTAAATCGTGAGTATATGTAATTTAGCATTGAACTCCTTTAGAAAGGACTGAAAAAATAGAAGAGAATGTCGATTATTCGACTTTCAATAACACTGTCATGAGTCAATTATATAAAATAATATAGGTACTACAAAAATATATAACATATTGATTGACATAATGAATCTTATATCTTGGCTAGATCAAAAGAATGTTGTTTTCATAATACGAAAATTCAACAGGTTGGTGTAGTAAGAAATTATAGTTTTTAACATACTCGTATATTTATTATTCCTTTAGTTGTATACACAGGGTGTATCAGAACCATATGCACAAAGTTTAAGAAATGGTTTCCGGAGTCAAACCAAACCGGTTAAACTAAACTACCCATATACTCTTTATTATCTTCAAAGTTCAAAACAGAATCGTCAACCAGAAACCACCCCTTAAAATTTGGGTAAGTGCATGCGCATGTAACTATTATAAAAACAACCCGTTCAGTTAATATCTAATTATTCAGTTCGATTACATTTAAGGCGGCTGATCACGACTTCATATATTATTATGATATTGGTACAGGGGTTAAAAATCAGCATAATAAGATTAAAATAATACACTATTAAAAATTACAAAGATGAATTTAGATGTGAAATGGATATCAAAATTAAGATGTATTTAGAAAAGAAAGGAAATAGAATTTATAATTTAATTAAATGAAGCTAATTGAGAAACAGTAGGATTTTAACTTAATTTAATATCTGAAATGTACTATTTAACATAGTAGATATTAGTCATATAAAAAAGCTTTAATAGTGTGTTGGACTGTACAAAATAAGCTAGATCGCTAAGGAGATAGTTTATTGATTAGAATAAAAAAATTTGATAACGAAAATGATGTAATGCAATTTGTAACGTTTGAAATTAGTAAATAAACCCCTTTATAAAAGTTTTTAAATACATAATTGGCAAAATGAAAAGGTAAAATTGAAAATAAGTTGGCGTGGTGATGAAGAATAAAAACTAAAATGTTAAAAGAAAAAGATTAGCAGACTAGATGGATGAAGATTAGAATGTGGTGAGAAAACCAATCTAATACAGTTATGTTTTACAAAGGCAAATAAAAGTAAGGAAATTTGAGTTTATTGTGGAATTACATTGCATCGACTGAATTGGATAACAAGGAATGGTTTACAAAGGAAGTAGATAACATCGACATCATTAGCAGAGTGAGCATAATTGTGGGGCTTGTCAAGTGACATCCTGTGGCTTGCATCTGGTAAAGGTTCGTGGTGTTGGGTTGTAGCAGGCTTCATACGTCTGATTTGGTTGAGCATTAGAGTAAATACATCTACAGCTGAGGTCGATTTGGATGCATACTGTAGTGGAGGTATAGATGCTGATTTACAAAGGCAAGCTGTTTTTCATGTGTTCCTGTGGCGAACTGAATTCCTGTGTTGATTTGGATCCGGATTCTGGACATCCTTAGCAGTTGGTTTTCAGTTGAGGCCTTCGCTGTGGCTTTAAGTGGAACAGTTTTGTAGCGTGGTTAGTTGCAGAGCTGGGTGTATTGGGTTTGTTAGAGGCGAGTGCTAGGTCTAATAAATGGTAGCAGAATACAGGTATTTCAAATAAAAACTGAAAGAAAATAAAGAGTGAAGTGAGTTAATTTTAATTAAGGAAGTACTTACCATTTGAGATTGTCAAATGACTAATGTAACGATGAAGTATTTCTAATTGATTTTTCAAAACTAGTTTGAAGTGTCAGTTGACAGATGTATTGAGTGGTCATATAAAATAGGAACATCAAATTTCAGAGTTGTATATTGAGTAAGCAGTGCATGCCTTGAACTACTGTCATTCTGAAGATGTTTATAGGTTAAGCGACGCTTATGTTATATTTATAAATTGACCGCTCTGGGCTGTCACTAGGCTATCGATATTGCTTTACCCCGTGTAATCATACACGAGGAAAACACATGGTCATATTTGTGTAGCGTAACATACTAACACTTACGATGTTGGGCATAACAACTGCGGCCAGAGTTAATCTGTTACAGTCGATATCATTCAGTTATGGGCCATCCAATGTATTTTATATGTATGTATGCATGTAGTATCGTTAACCTCTTGTTACCTTAGCGGTGTAGTGGCCGGTGCTTTGTACGCTAGCATGGTGTAGTACCACATTTTGCCCCGAGTTGCGAGGTACAAAGTTAGAACTCCACTTTCTTGCTTACTGAGCAACCATTGCGTGAGGTGTGCCTTGGTGATGTGTGGACCTTGTTACTCTATATCTTGGATTGGTGGTTCTGAGTAAAGCTCAGCTAATTTGGTGCCCAACTGTGAATGGTCTCGTCGAACCCGGGTCTAATCGCCAAAGCTGCAGAAAAAATCCGGTCCCCACAGGATTCGAACCGAGGACTTGCGTAATACAAGCCTAGCGCTTTTCCAACTGCACTTTTTATGTATTTTATATTTGTCATCTTAATATACTCGAATCAAGTTTCACTCCGTCTTATTATATTTGTGAATCAGAATGCAGCTACGCGAACTATTAGAATAAAATAAATATCTGAAATCCGAGCATATTTCTTGTAGCCGAGAGGAATATTCATGGATTTATTTCCGTATGCAAGGTACAAATTGTCTTGACTATTGTCAGCGAGCCGTTTCTTCCGCCTACAACACTCCCTTCCAACTGAGCTAACCAAAACGCAATTTTTTTAAACTTTTTGCTCATCTGATGTTACTTTCGCCAGTAACAAAATAAAAATAACTAAGAGAAATATTGAGCGTGTGAAAAAGAAGTGTTAGTCTTTTTGAAACAAAAAATCCTCAACAAGCTTAAACATATACTCCTTGATACCTTCGAATAAGGACACGGGTATTCAAAGGTGCCCGATAGAAACAACTTCATGGCAATTTAAAAAATATTGATGCCGATGTAATAAATGGACAGTGTGGAATTATGTTTACACAAAAATTGTAACCACCATTTCATCAACAATATGGCTTATTGTTATTAACATATACCGTTGAAATAGGGCATATTTTCATAGTTTTTCATAAATTCTAGCTAGTATAGGACAAAAATTTTCATAATTAACTGTCATAAAAAATTTAATTTGCCTTTAGGCGTATTAGCGTTTTTTTTTCGTATTTTACATTCAAATATTAAATGCAACATGGTTAAAATGACGAGGGAAGTTCGAACTTAATGTGTACTAAACAATCACTTTTGTTTGACATTTAAATAGACGCGATATTTCGAAAGCTGTAACAATAACTCCTTAAAAAACATGTTGACAGGTTAAACTACAATCGTCGAGTGATAAAAATATTTCATTCAGTAACTGCGTCGAATAGGCGCTGGAAATTGGAAATTCTACACCGTTGGCGAGGAAAGGGCCTAATTAATATACATCAGCTTTTAATTTATGAGACCCGACATCCAGCTATAAAAAATTGCACCGATGTCAGGCGTCCATTATTCATGGATATAATGGTAAACACGCCCGAAGGTAATTAAAGCGGCTGTTTGAAAGAAAGCTCGAATTTCGCGAATTCAGAAGCAAATTTAGTACGACAACGGCTTTCACCAATTCATCATCCCAGCGATTTCCAGGCGGACACCCCCGAAAAGGGTTTTGTGCGGCAAAGCGAATGCGTGGAGACACTGTCTTCATGACGTGCAGGCTAACCCCTGTTCAAGCCCACACCAGGATGGAATCTTAAAATCACGATGCCATCTTAAATATTTGAAACGGCTTGAATATTTAAACACTTTCCAATCCGGCCGCGGGGGCGTAATTGGGAAACTCGACGTTGGCCTGACATTTACCTCCATTTTTAAGAATTCTGAGGTTAACATAATCTATCAATTAAGCTCCTCGACTTCGCTCTCTTCTCGGGGTGAAATAATTACTGCGGTGCAGCTCCAGCCCCTAACGAGCGCTTAATCAACCGACCTCAATTACAGTTTAAATATAGACGAGTAGCCACGTGAGCGCAGGACGCAAAAGGAAATAAAGACTTACCTTGAAGCAGACGAGCAGTGAAAATGGCATCGTTAGAACGACGATCACCCAGGATAACACCGTTAGGATTTTTCCGCATGTTTTAGACTCCTCGACCACGTGCTCCGCTGTAACAAAAATAAATTATCAGCACGTCTGCTTTTCATCGTCCCTTAAGAGCGTGTAAGGGCGTCCGACTAAAAGGGTTTTTATCATTTGCCCTCTTTCCTATTTCCTATATCTTGCCAATTACGTTAACTCTCAAATACGTAAGGAAGTACCTTTAACTTCTATTAGGTGTGGAGTATTAAGAAAGGTGTCGCATATTTTAATGGCGTGTAACAAGTATGGACAATTTCTGATGACTGAAGAAGTGTTTCCAAAATATATTGCAATGTTATGTTTGGTAGATATTTGAAATAAATATTTTTTATATTTCAGTTGTTTATTATAAAAATCTCGTAAACTTGCATAAAACTTTATTCCTTTACATATCATATTCACTTAATTCAAGATATTTGTAGTTATGTACTCTGTCATATTACTTATTTACTTGGTGTATTAAATAAACTTATTTAATAAAGTATGGTTAATTAGATCTCAAAAACTAGACCAGTAGTTTCTATAAACATGAAACTCTTTACTCAGGTTGGGATATGCATTTTTTACCTTATATAATCAATCCTTTCTTTCAGATATGTTTTGTTCCAACCTTCTGTAGGTCACTGCTACCTCTAATCGACAAACTCCAACCTGTTCACAGCTATGTTCCCATGTACCTTACAGTCCACGATGTTGAACGTCTACTAACTGGTATATGTTACACCGGGTACATGTCAATAAATAATATTTCTGTTATCTTTAAATTGTAGTTTAATTTTAAATTATCCAAAATGTGATCGAATACAGATAATAATAATAATAGGGCCTTTATTTCAAAATAATTACACAATAATAAAATCATACCATGTATGAGGCGAGATTCAGCTCACATCAAACCGTAAACTGTTCTACCATCTAACCCCAGATCAATTTAGTTACATTTACTTTCCTTTAAGGAAAATAAATCACTGTTTGTTATTTTTCTAATTCTTGTTCTCCCCTAGCATCTGGCTTGGGTACAAAATTTGAAGGTTAGTTTTCTAAATGTGACTTGTAAGGGACTAGCTCGTGTCACCTTGGTATTTAACCATTATCCTGCTAGCGTGAAGCCAAAGTATTTCTTACATTGTAATATTTAGGTAGAGACGAATTGTGCATTGGAAACATGTATCGAGTGTTTCGAACGCAGATTGTATGGTGCAAACCAATTGATGCAGTCGTTACGACGATTAATAGGATCAAAGCAAGTTGTGCGCGAACGGAAGAGCGGGGAAGCAGTCGCTTGCTAGTTGGCGACTGCTACGTTTTGTTCAAACAAAAGGGACGCCACAACTAGCATTCAAGTGCTATTGAGAGTTTACGTGTTGGCATGGGTTAAGAACAGTCGACGCGTCGTTATTCTTGAGCCGTCAGTACGCAGCGATGACATCACCCTGATGACACATTGCATTAGCCTGATTTCAACTGACCGAAGCCAGAGAGTACGGGTTGTTCACACGATTTGTTTTTTGACTTCGCGTTGCACATTGACAATCACACTTCTATTCAAGGTATATCTAAGCAGGTAGATTCAGCGTTAAACTCGTGGACATTTCTTAGCTATTGTTGATAGCGTATAAAACATTTCTATGTTACCATTGTGAATACCTTTATGTATTTTTATCCATGTATGTTTTTTCCAGAGTATATGTATTTTCATTTAAACTGTTTGGTATTTATTCCTACCACGATTTGCATGTATCATTACAGAATTATAGGTGATAACAGGCAGGCCGGAACAAGCTATATTTAAATACCCTTAGCCATTCTGAGGTAAGAGCCGATCTTGTGTTTCTACGACTGGGTTAACTAGCAAACAAAGGGCAGTCTAAATTTATAGTAAAGTAGAGTATAGGGCACGGGAAAACTCAGCAGTACAGACTTATTAATTAAATTTTACATTGTTATATTTATTAAAAATTACATTCATCCTATCCTTTGGGTATTTTGCCAAATTACAAAATAAAAACATTAGAAAATTAATGTTTTGGAAACAAATCTACTTTCGTTTTGAACAATTAACTGTTTAAATTAAAAATTAACTAGGAGAACTTTGCCTATATTACTGAAAATGTAGCAGGGTACGAATCACCTCCGCAGTAAAGAGCTTGACACTAACAGACGACTATTTCATTATATCTTCATGAATGCATAATCAACTATTATTTAATTTCTCTGAATGTGTGGAGACGCATTTGTCTTTTGCTAAGTAAAATATACACAGTTTCTTTAACTTTACGTTTAGTTGATATCGATTCTTAGATAAGATCTAATGAATTTTGTGGTTGTGATTCCAAGCATGCTTTGCAATTTTAGATTTATCATCTGGTAGTTTTTAATTGTTTGTTTCGTTCTTTAATCCTAACTTCTAAAGGCCTTGATGTATCCCATGGTTGTAATTTAGATTGTAATTTAGGTTGTAGTTTGGACAATGTCCCTCCAGTTCCCTCCGTCTGAGGCATACCTAATATTTCTTGAAAAGGTGTAGCAGTGAATTCCTTGATATGGTCGATCCAGCGTGTAAAGCCTCCTCGAGGGCATTTCCCTTCCACTTTTCCCTAGAGAGACAGTTTTTCTAGGTTGTCGTCCTTCCTTCTGGTGACGTATCCGAAGTATTTCAAATTGGCTGTTTTACTCCACTTGACGATCTTTCCTGAATTTCCAGTTCGTCTAATATGGACACATTGGTTCTATACGCTGTCCAGGGGATCCTCAGGAGTCTTCATTAGACCCACATTTCGAAGGCGTCCAGGTTATTAATGTCTGCAGCCCTCAAGGTCCATGCTTTCACTCCATATATGGTAATGGGATATACATGTGGTGATCTTTCCAAAGTTTAGTTAGCTTAGTCATAGCTGTTTTGGCAAGCGCTATTCTTCTTTTTATGTCCGTTAAAGAGTTGCCATCATTATCTATATGGGAACCAAATAAACTATCTCTATGACATTGCGACTATTAGGTGCGGTTTCTATTTTGCTGGTGCTGTCTATTACCACGAGTTCTGTTTTTTTTTGTCGATTAAGTTTTAAGTCGAAACGTAAGCTCTCCTGCTCAACCCTTTCAATCAGCTCTGACATCTTCTGTTCATATTACGCGATAAAGGTAGTGTCACCCGCGTAGTGCAGATTGTTTATTGTCTTGCCACCAATACTATTTATATCAACCTTTAAATGTTGTTTTTCGTTGAACGGTTTCGTTTTCTAAAGATAAAATTTCTAAATACTAATATACATTTAACTATCTAAAAGTTAATATGCCAACACTACATCACTACTCCTGTTGTATCTTTTTATAACTAAATTCTATTCTAAACATTTCGTATTCCTTATATTTGTTATTTACTTACAGGTTAGCCACTGTCTGTACACGCCTTTATTTCTTTACCTTTCTACCTGCTGTTAGGAAGACGAACATAAAATAAAATGACTTATTGCCATTTTCCAAAGAAAAGTAACTACGTGTAGTGTTAGTTCCATATTAACTATGATTTATACTTTTTGTAAGTTGTTTTTCAATTTAATTCAAATAATATTACGTATTTTAATAAACTTGTATGCTATTATTATCAATTCATTATAAGCGAACTTTTATTATTTTATTGTTTGTTTAACGTCATATGTTGAAGTACAGAACCATTACAATATACAGTGCGTTCGGTTACGAATGCTTAGCATCATATCAAAAGAGAAAAATAGATACAAAGGTAAAGATAGGAATATAGTAGATGGATGTAACAAAATCAAAAAATGACCTGACTTGAATATGGAGTCCCTAAACTAGAAGATGTAAGAACAAGAATACAAGAACTGAAAATCATAAATCATCACTGGAGGACGGAATAAATGCCAAACTACTAAAATATCAAGGAAACGAAATGGTAGAGAAAATACACGAACTATTGAAGAAATGCGGATTAAAGACAAAAATCCAAAAGAATGGAGTGTGAAACAATTTCTTTAATTTTTAAGAAAGTAGATTAGATAAGGTGCAATAACTGTAGAGGTATCTCTTTACCCAGTAGAACATATAAGATAATAATATCAGTAACAGCAAAAATAATAGAAGGTGGGAGGTTACCAAAATGGATTCAGAAGACACAGATCCAACGAATCATACCTTGGCAATCAGAAGGATCTTAGAAAAGTGTAACATTGATGTACATACATTTTATATAGTTTTCCACAAAGCTTATGGTAGTGCCAAAGAAGATAAAAAAACAAGAAACTAGTATTTCTGCGATCAGTAGACCTCGAGTAACACCAGTTTTCATACCTTCCTAAGCTCAGCACTGAAATGAAATTCGTACCCTCAGATAAATCCCAAATTTTTGGGTTAATACTGACTACCAGATATCACTTATGAGTAACAGCGAAATGTGATCAGTAAAAATTATCAAAATCACCCATTTTTTAGTAAAAAGTCTTCGTCGTTCTTCTACACTTTTTGCGGTATTTGGGCCTCCTCACAGCGAACGATGCACCGCAGTGGAACCAAAGTTTGGTACCATCGTTCCAAAGCTTCATAGAATATCTCCATACATTTTCATGGAAATTCCCTCACTGGAATTATTGGCTAGCTACTGACCATGGGGTAGCGTTTGTGAGTAAGAGGGAAATATAGACTGTGAAGATGATCAAAATAGTTTTTGATAATTTTTCGGGTATTCGGACCTCCTCACACCGAACGTTGCATCGCAATGAAACCGAAGTCTGTATACCTTCATGAAACACCTCCGTAAGTTTTCATAAAAATCCATCCCTAAGTTTCACAGCTATATGTGAAACATGCATGCATACATAGATACATAAACCAAAAACTAGTCATTTCGAAAGCCCTCGCATCGCTCGGTCAATGAACAATTTAGGCATACCAAGAAATGCAGCAATGGCCCTACCATTAAGTAGCAAGCAGAGAAAAATTAGGGGTTGCCTGTGCGCAGTAATTTCTAATAAAGGATTGAGACAGACAGATTCCATATCGACGATATATGTTCATGAGCACTATTAACTATAATCCCGGGGCATCTATAAAACAGATCAGATAGAATATTTAGCATGTACTGACGATACAGTTATACTAGCAAGATGAACTAATGAGTTCGAAACAATAGCCACAGAACTAAAACGAAAAGCACAGATAGCAGGTTTAAAAGTAACCATTCAAAAGACTAAACATATTCTACGAACAAGAAAAGATAGGCGAAGACTGTAACAGCAATCCATATAAGAAATGAGTTTTTTGGAACGATAAAATGTTTTAAATGTTTAAGAACTATTGTAATACATGCATATGACACAAACACAAATGTCGATGGTAGAATAGGCAGAAGATAAATTTCATTGCGCATAGCAAGATATTTTCAGATAGAAATCTATCATCAAAACTAAAAGAATATAAGGTTAGTATAAAAGGTACAGCGACATATGTATGGAAAACCTGCGTACTGACAGTACAGGATAAAGACTGTCTGCAACTGATTTTTAACGGAACCTAAGATGACCTAAGAAGAAGTTAAGCCAGGATGTTGAGCAAGATTTATGACGTTCAGGAATAAGATGATGCAGTTTTGCTAATTTCAGGTCCATAAATAACTGTTATGAGGAAAGCATTCTTTAATTAAACACACAATTACATAAACCTACTTCTCTATTCAATTATAATCGTGATATAAAAGGTGTGTATTATTTAATTCAATTATTAGAGTGCTTTGCACATGCAATAACAATAATTTCCCACTAAGCAACTCTTCACTGCTCGGCTTGGGTTGAATAACATATGTGTTCAATTGTTTTTAAAATATAGTCTATTTCTATTAGTATAGGTTACTCATATATGCTTCACCAAGACAATTTGTGTTTAAAGCCCTCAAAATAGCCCAAGTCTTTTAATAGTGAACCCTATTAAGCCCAAGTCAGATTCAGAGTATGATGCCATTACGTAAATAGTTTTTGAAATTGTTTTGTGGAGCTTCAGTAATCGTGCAATTTGTTTAGGTATTGCGGCACACTACATTCTTGTTCTAATATGTTTCATCTTGTAGTGTGGCGAAATATCCAAACAAATAGCATTATTACATACATATTATTCAGAAGCACAGTGACTGAGCCAGGCAGAATGTTGAAGAAAGTAGTATTTGATTTGCAGCAAACGCTACAACTGTTTCTTGATTGCAAGCCATAATGTACACCAGAGCTTAAAGACAGATTTGGTTTGTGACTTTTGCACTTCCGTTCCATGTAACTACATGTAGCTACCCACCTTTTAAGACCCGCCTACAAACAACGTATAATGAATGCATAGCCACGTGTAGCATCCATAAACAACACCGCGAGAAGCCTGCAAAAGTAGAGCAGGAATCGACAAGCTGTGCAGCCTAAATGAGTGGGTAACTAATTTTAGAGGTTAGGCTACGCCCAACTAAATAACTAGTGTCTTAAATTGAGTAATTAGTGTCGCGAGTGACAAATTGCATCCGGAATTCGAACGTAAAAAGTATGTAATTTAAAACTCTCAAACTTTACGCTTAATGCCTTTGGGGAACAAGAACTGGCTGCGTAATAATCGGAGCAGTCTCATTAATAACCGTAGATAAAAAGGAAGCAATAAAGCCATCTGGTAACACTAGCCGTTAATTTTGAAGTAACTTACCACTATGGCTGAGAAGACATCTAATTACAGCAGAAAGGTAATAAAGCAATTCCAAATTTCCGGCATCAAAAACGAATTTTCATGGCTCATTGTACTTTCGAGAAAACTCAGCGTCCATCTGGTCACCAACAAACAGTAAATAACTCTCCGCTTGCGCAACTAGAAAAGGTATATAAGGACGGACAATTCATTCCAGTGTATTCCGTTTACAAACTTCGGCACTCCGTGTCTACCAATCGTCTGGCACGTGTCGTATCCGCGTCACTTTCAGTCCGTTCACTAACTGAGCCCTGTGCAGGGCGCGTTAACTGTAAGCTCATAAAATTGTTTTAATCGCGCACTTTATATGTGTATTTCTATATAGTGCTACCTGTATGTATATACAGTGTGTCCGCGGATTGAGTTCACATAAGGTGTAAATAATAAAAAATATTCGACTTAGAAGCTGATATTCTAGGATTCGCTCCTGCTTGTTCTCAAACCAAGATTTTGAGCAAATCAATCAAATTAATTTATATACATTTTCGAATCGATGTTTAAAAAATGTCCAAGAGTAAATTACCTTTATTAGAAAATATAACAAAACAAAATATTAAAGAAAGTTCATTAGAATTAAGAGTAATGGCACTCTCAATTTTCAGACAAATCGATCTACTTTGACTTTTTGGTTTTTTATACCAACATACCTTTTATCGTAGCTGTAAGAGGCACTCCATTATTTTTTTAACATCTTAGTTCATGAACCAGTTAGAGTGCCTCCTACAGCTGTTCATGATTTTAATGTTTATAGCTATAAACTGATATCCTGATATTTCATGTTCTTGCTGCCACTTTATTGTATTGCCTTTATTAGGTTAACTTTTGCGACTGTATGCAGCATTATACTTTTAAAGGTTACTGATACTCAATCCTCATATTTTGTTTCACATATTTCGTATCCATTCACATTATTTACTGGCTTACCCCGATAAGTGCTTAGAATAGATTGCTGTATCTTTTTGACAACCTTATCTTACACGTATTGTACACTGTAGTCTCTAAGACTTTCTCTTACGTCAGCTTCCCACTTCGTTTTGCTTAGCATTGTTGCCCCATGGAGTGAAACCCTTTTATTCACATATTTTCTTAGAGTGAATTGTCAACTTTCTTTGCTGATTCTATTTACTCATTCTATTGGTTTATACCGCTATGGTGCATCATTTTCTATCAATGTATGCCTGAATTGATAAACTCAATAGTTTTTAGTCAATTTAGTCTCCCTTCGGTTTTCCTCTACGTGCTGTTACCAACCATTAAACTGAAATCAAAGCCCTCCACTAAAATGGCATATTTGTTAAAATCGTTTAAAAATCAACATCGCTACTACACAAAAAAATAGGAAGGGATTTCGTTGAGCCCGTTGCGTCAAAGTAGCGCGGGCGACAGAACTTCAGTTGACCGGGACACAATTAAGAGGTTGCGCCTGATGTGTTATTTGTTTCGCAAATGTAGCCGTTTAGAAAATCCCCCTACTGTATTGATTTGGCAAACTTACACCGATTGTAGAATTGTAGAATATATCCAGCATCCCAGTATGCAGTTTACGTATACGAAATGCCGAGTCCCCACTTGTTCCTAAGTTTAGCGGAATTTCACATCGACCTACGGTCGCATACATTCATCGGAACCCCTATTGCCCCGCTGCCATCAATCCACCAATCTATCGTAGTTTCGCGAATTTTAAAATCAAATATGCCGTTTCAGAAATATTACAAGATATGCCATAGCAGGAGTTATGCACCATATTCTCTATCGCCGAGATTTTCCTGGTGAAACCCATCACTAGCAACTAATCCATCAGGTGGTGACATATAGTAACAGGAACTTATCCTCGCATATTTCAAAGGTGTTACCGTCAACCTGACCATAAATAGGAAGAAGCAAAGGCAACCGACTTAGCCGGAGCTGGTTGTGGGTCAAAATAAAAGACTAAAATATTTAGCTGAAAGAAAAATATGGGCGCCAAGTAGCAAGTAACCCAGCACTTTGCTAACCAATTAAAATGTACACTACAGAAGGCGCTTCCAACCACACCTGAAAATTAAAGGCAACGGCAAGGGCACAAATAAAATTCGCAAACGTAGATAACGAGTCAGTATAATATCACAAAATAAAAGTAGTTGGTGGTACGTGTACGTACACAAATAAAATACACACACATGGTAAACCAGATTAAAATATCACATTACATATCAGAGTAGCATAAAGTTATTATTAAGAATCGCCAACGTAATTATATCATCAATTAATAACTGTTTAGATGTTTAGTATAAATTAATATTATAGACAGAAATAGAAAATTGACTGTACATTTAGCAATTTGCATGTTACCGCGGCAATATTATTTACATTTAAATTTAGGGTATTGGGTTGAATATGACCCAAAATCCTCGAATGCAAGAATCAATCGGGTGTTATTCATACTTATGAAAAAGGTCCAAGTGACGCCAAGATCTTGATTCAACGCAGAGCGGTATATATCCCGGAGATGCATGATAGTTATGTGAAATCCTTATTGATTTAAAAACGTCGTTTAAAGCGTGTTAGTTTAATGAAGTATTTTGCAAGTACAGGATTAAAAGTTCAACTCAACCGAACTGTTCGGTCATTAGCGTGACGTATAAGTTCAAATCTAAATTAGAATGCAAAAGTAGTATTCACTCGGATGGTACGTAAGACACTTCCAAATCGATTTAACAGATTACGAGCTTGTTTACAACTGTTGACATTCCTAAACGGTAGCTAGGTTATGCTGATTAGTAATCCAAATAATTTGTGATCTGAGTGCTTCCAAAATATACTAGCTGTACACAGGTAAGCGCTACGTTATGCTAATAATTAATGTAATTTATGAAGACAGGCTAAAATTCAAATCGCTGACACACATGTACAAAGAATCCCAACTTGTAGGTTAATTCGAGGAACCTACAATGTGACGTAAGCAGCACAACGAACTAGCTTAAACAGACTTTGTGTAGTTGCACAACAGGTTGCAGACGTGCAGGAAACTTGTCCGAAAACATCAACCAAGGCACAAGAGTACACGGAGGTCGACAATATACAGGTAGCATAACGATGGGGATTCAAGAGTCAATTTAACTCGGACTTCTTACAGATTTGGGGCCTCTGCACATTAGGCGAGGTAGTTGCAGTAACACAAGGACGACATGCATTCGCAAAGGCGCTGAATTTAGCCGTACGAGAAAAAGGGAGCTCTTCGACGTTCAGCTCCAAACTTTGCCGAAGTAAAAATCATGTGTTTTGGCGGTAAAATCCAGAACAAAGTCTAATTTTGAGAAAACTCATAAATAAATCTCAAAAGAACATCACCAAATCCTACCGAAAGGCACAGAAGCCAGGGGATTCTCAATGTAGGATGCTAGTGAAAAATACAAATTAATGATACGTATCACAAACATAGAACACTCAGCAGCATTTTCTGCATCAAGCCATAGAAGCAAAAATGGACGAAATGGGCAGATGAGAGCCAATATTTTGGAAATGGGAGGGAATTCTGATTTTGTTACCTGACTAGCACGAGCGTGGTGTGACGCCTAACCTAATGTAAATTATGTAGCAATATTTTTATCTATTGAAACCCAAAAATAGGCTGATAGCTCAATTATATCGTAGGCCAAAAATTCAGCTTTAGCTAGAATAGGGCACATAATTTCATAGATATTTAAAAGTGACTTTTGGCTCATAACAAAGTACTATATTATTTTGACTATCGCGAGCTAGCTCCTTTTTATTTCAATATAGGATCTCTTTCACACTGCGCGCCTGGACCGCTTTATCTTGTTACGTGTTGTAAGCGGGGATCTACCAGTAACATATTTCTTGGGGAATTTACTTATTCTATCCTACAGGATTGTCTAGCTACTCGTGACATTTATCAACTAGCAGCTACTTTCACTTTCTTCACGTCGTCTTGATTTATCCTCTAAATCTTCCCGACACAAATTATTTTATCTATTTTTGCATATTACCCTGTTAAATTTCACCTCCCGGATGCCCAGGATACCTCTACGTCTTAGGTGTCCTTCTCCTGATTGGTCCAACGTTTTACCCCTATTCTAAGTCCATTTCATAAATATGATCTCTCTCAGTATCAACACTTGCGTTTTATCCATCATAGGATACCTTCAATGTCTCATTTTTTGTCAACTATACATTCAGTTGCTGTTATAATATAACCAATTTATTTAATGGGGACACGAAGGATCTATAGGGGCTACAGAGACAATATTAAAAATAGGGACAGCAAAAGCTCTTAAGGAAACTATGTTAAGCTTAAAATGTTGTTATGTAGGTAAGCTATTTCGAGAACAAATTCCTCATAAAAGGCCTTGAATCATGTGAACACAGTTCGCCCTAAAGTCGTAAAGAAAATATATGGAACTAGGACCTTGACATGCCTTCTAACTATACTGATAGTGAAGAGACTGTGAGAAGAGGGAGCAAGAGAAAAAATATTGAGGACCACTGCTCTAAATGGTTTTACTAGGCAACTGCATTTTGTCAAAGAATGAAGTTGCAAACATTTCCGGCATTCAAAACTAAAATTGGACATTTATCTCCAAATGTGGTTGCAGCTTGCCAGTATCCCAGTCGAGCTGTAAAGCTTTTAGCTTCCACAAAAACTCTTTGACACTGCATTCCCTGAAGAGCAATGCCGGTACTGCGATCAAGACCACGATTTACCAACTTTAAAGGAGTGTATGATTGATGAAATCGCGTGCTCTGCGTCGCTTTCGACGGCTAAAACCTCGCGCTTTGCTTGTAAGAAATTAATCCCATAATGCACCAGCACTCGAAGTTAAGTAAGGAAACGCGTTCGAACACCCATTAACGAGATACGCGGCTACAAGCTAACACGGCGACCTTTTAATTTCCATCAAATATTTATGTGGCTTATCCTGGGCCGTGCAGGTTAAAGAGCAAAGATACTAGAAGCATGGCGGGATCACAACATACAAACGGTGATAATGGAAAAGCCATTTATCACTGCAGTGACAGCTACCGTCTAAGCATACGCCATTTAGGTCGATTCTGAACTTAGAATAGCTCAACTATGGAGGTAGGTCCCCAGACGACAAACTTTATCAGCTATTTATGGCAGCACTTATAAAATATTTGTCGGCTAGGAACTGTAGGTGTGACGTTCCTGAAAGATGCATGCAGGGCTTTGTAGATGTCATCAAAGGGCCCGGTATTTAATATCCGCGCGTTGGATGAAGAGTCGGCAACAAAATGATTTATCGATTAAAGGAAGCACCGATTAATGTTTCATTGTTCTATCCAGTTAAATATTGACGTGAGAACGTCTGCCAGGCAGACATATGAAGTGATGAGACCTAAGGCTTGGTCATTAACCATCTCAGGGTAATTTAATGTAAGAAAAAGCCATATTAGTGCTTTAAAGCTCCTGATTAAAGTCAGCGTAAGGACGCTCGACCCACACACACCGTTACTAATCGAAAAGGAAAGCAATATATTTACATAACCGCGTGTAAATAACCCACGAGCAAATAACTAAAGTTCCCGGGGAGTTGGGAGCTGTAAATTCTGGTTTAATTTAAATTAACTCGGTTTGCAAATGAAGCTTTCTTCTGCAGGGATCTTTTTAAGCCAGGAAACCCACGTCCACCGTGTTAATAATTTCGTCTACTTGCAACGACTCCAGCTTTAACTTCTAATCAGTATGACGAATAACTTTAAAAAGCAGTGTGCATATTATAGGTTACTGTGTATTTACCTGGGGAAAAGGCAAGCCATTAAGCGCAAATGGGGCTACCAAGACTTTTTCCAATTCTTTTTAGGCAGCTTCAGTGTATTAAATTGGAGATACTTGAAATTCAGAACGCTCGAGCTTCTGGAAAATGTAGCGGCAGACTCTTTAGATTACCGATCTGAAATAGCTTACGTTATGCAAATATTGTCGCTAAAATAAGTTACGTGTTCTTGGCGGGGTTGATATTAAAATTTCAGCTTTATTGAGTTATTGGATGTATTACTAATGTAGTACAAGATATGCAGATAGTCAACTGCGCGTTGCCAGTTGTATATGATTTAATAATATATCAAATAAAACATCCATGCAAAACCGTTTATAGCTACAGGCCACGTAGTCCTTTAGTTTATATTGGAAACACATTGTGTTAGAACAATTTAATGAGTCAGACATGATCGTATAATATTTATAACGACACGTATTCTAACTACTGATATAAAACAGAATTGATATTGGAACTTAGAAACAACTCTGCGCCGCATGTATTTTTAACGTCTGTAAAGCGACTCGAATATTAGCTTTTGTTTGAACGCGTCTCCTTTTCCGGAACGCCGTGATGGTACCGTCTTTGACATTGCCCTGCGGCTTTACGGGCTTACAGATTATGGTTGTTTTATTCGTGGCCCCCGCAGAAGTAGCGGATTGTTGCAACCTAGACAGTTCTGTGGAGGATTTGTTTCTCACCCGTCATTCAGCGGTACGTTCCCCAAGTTCATCTGGGGTGAGTCCCTTCGCAATGCCGATTCTTATCGAATGCATCCATGAGTCTATTTTGGGTTCTGCCAACCAATCCGGGGCTCCTGAAACTTATAGGTTCAGCATTGACCGTATTACGCCATCACCACGACTGAGCGCGTCCAACCTTGACGTGGTTAGAGCTGTTATCATCTGGACTCCAGCCGTAGGATGTGTGGACCTTCGCTTATCTGGATCAGCACATAGCAGAAGGGGCTCAAAGGAAGCTAAAATCGGCTTTTGTCTTCTTTTCTTTTAAGTGAAATTTGTACTACTGATTAATGCTAATCAGACGTTAGCTGCTATTGTACAGTTCGCTTCACAAACTGGGTACCTGATTAAATGGTTTCCCAACCACGGCATCTAGGTTAATTGCTACCACCTTTAATTTTAAACTGTTGTGGATCAATTATATACCTTAGTTAGAACTGTTGTGTGAGACTTTTATTTGATATGAGTACTACTAACTTTAGACCGGCCAATAATTAATTAAAATTCGTACTAATGATTACTTGCAATTTTTACTGCTAATCATCTGATATTTGTGCTGAATTTTACCGAATTAGAAACTATTATACTATGATATTAGTATTTTGGTGTTATTATTTGTTACTGCTACCTGTGCGTGATTTGAGGTTTTCTTTCAGGTAATTATGTGCTACTTGCGTTACGAATTATCATTTGAATGCCTGTACACACTTGACGTTAACTGGTAAAGATTATTTGGCGCCCTTTTGGCGTTTAATCATTTGTGAGTATTTAAAGAGCTTTACGCCATCTTCCTGACTAGCCGGCCGGCAACAGTATCCAAATATTTATAAAGTTTGTTTTGTTTTGAGAGAAATCACCGACGATTCGTTAGGATGTGGTGTTAACATATACATTTTTAATACTTCCAGTTGTCTTCTGAATTGTATGCCAAATACTAACCAATTCACTATTGAAATCATAGCTCTACAGTTACATCATTTTAAGGTTCTGACCTCAAGGGAGAGATAGATTAGCTGAAATTACAGTTAAGTATACAATTAGCCAGGTTGAACCACCATAAAAAGTAATAAGATTGAAGCAAGAAGAATCTTCAGCGTTTAGGACTTCTGCTCTTTAAATATATAATGGATAACGTAATAATAAAAAGCTAGGAAGTAGCGAGAAAATAGAATAAAGCTGGAAATTGAAAAATGGAATTGCAGCGGACGGAAAATTTTATTTCTGATTTCCGCCCTGTGAATCCGTCAACATTAAAGGGAATTTTTCAATTTGCAATTGGCTTTCCATTTTTTAGAAACGTTCCGTATGCAGCGTGCAATTTCTACTGTTTGGGAATTTCCAGGAGTCATAACTTTACATGCATAGATATAAAGCTCTTGGTGACGCTTTGCGACCGGATTTATTCTGAGAAATCGTCGATAATCTAGAGCAGAGTAAGTTTTATTGGTTTCATGAGTTGCGGCGCCTGATAGATTAATTCAGGATGTGTTTGAATATAATAAACCCGTCATTATTGGTGTAGTAATAACTCGACGCTAATAGGTTATAGAAATGCTGCTCACAGACCATGTGCTGATATTAGCAGAGCCTGAGAAAGATCTGCAAAAATACTCATAAGAGTTAACACAAGAAAACTAAAGCCATGGCTTAGAGTATAATCTTGGAAAGAAAGCATCAAGAAGAGGTCTAAAAGTTTAAGTATTTGAGTGTTTGGATACAAGGTAATAAAGGGATCGATAATTAAGTCAATAGAAAAATCTACTAACGTTAGCTCTAATGCTCTGCCTCACCTGAGCTAAAGCTACTTATTAGCTATGCAAATTTAAAGGATATAAGTTAGTTGATTTGCCACATGTAATGGTTAACGTTCGTTACAGATAAACGTTTGGTTTTGGGATTTATCGCATTATCGTTTCAAGACTGGTGTGATGTGTACTAATTCTTTTGGGTTTCTTCTGGCGAGGTGCGTTGTTTGCTTAGCTCGAAAAGTTCGATATTTACCTGACACCTTTGCATGTTGATTTGGACATGTTGGAGATTGATCGCTGTCATTTAAGACCACTAATCGGTGTGTATTGTACCACTTCTGTACATTTATTTGACAGCCCATATTCGATATTACATCGCGTTGCCTATTTGCGCGAATCTAACGTTTTCTGTTGGGTACTGGCGTATTACGTAATCTGCTTCTTGAATTTATTTATTTGGTTGCTGTGAGCGTTGGCAGGGTTGTATAGTGACTTCCGTCCGACTGATCAGTTTTTGCTTTGGTCATTAAGTATTCGTAAGGCGAGAACCAGCTAAAAACAATTCACCAATTTCGTAAAAGATCTGACTTCAGTATTTCTTCTAAATTCTTACGTTGCTTTAAGAAAATTGAGTTTGAGATAGACGCCACGTAGGTGGACTTATACGAGGACTTATTGAGGACAAGCAGCAGTTTTAATGGATTTCAATAAATCGGCACATCGTCTGAATATTGCAGCACTAAACAGTTTTCCAGCTGAAAGCTCTTTCTAACGTTTTTCTAGTTTTATTAGTTTTTCTAGAATTATCGAAATTTTCGGATTCGTGTATGGAAGGCTTTGCTTTCCTTTTTGATAATTTTGGATCTCAATATAAACTTGGGTAACTGGAATTTCCAGTTTATGTAATTGGTGGCGATTACGGCTCAGCTTTGACTTCTGTTTCATAGTCTGTACGATTTGTCTACGTTGGTACCATTCTATCCAAAAGCTGAACGATGTTAAATGGTTTTATGATCGACATTGGATTTAACAGACCTTATACTATAACTAAATATTTTTGTAGCAATTTAAAAATATATTCCTCTCTTCAATGTAAGTTGCGATTGTCAGTATAAAGTTGAAGGAAGAAAGAATAGATAGAATATATAACACATAGAACATTAGAAATTCCACAACCACAAATATACTTTACAGCGAAAGGTAAAGGACTAAATAAGTAATTAAAACATAGAATAATAGACCAAATTAATGCGTATTATCTAAGTGTACAGAACTACAAAAGGTATTGGGCATATCTTTGCCTTAAATATGCTGTTGGCAATTGAATCATTTGTATATCCACATATATTTCATTTATATATGCAGGCCACGTGTGTAACTCCTCAAATAGGGGTTGGTATATCCCTTGCTTTTATGCTTCTCCTCACATTTAAAAATATACGCAAGTTGTATTTTCCATTGCATATTCCGGTATATTAGATTTAAGCAATGTATTTTAGAATTATAAAACTCACCCTAAAGTACTCTGTAAGTGCATTATGAAGTGAAATTCGCATACAAGCATGCAGAGATGTACAAGGGAGTTTCAACCAAACCAATTGCAAGATTAGCCGATCATTAGTTCGTTGCCTTTAACTAATCGCGGTGTGCATCCCTGCGTGCCAGCAGTGAAGTGAATTTCGCCGGCCAGTGTTAATTGACAGCGACAAGAAGCCTGCAGGAAAGAATTTCTGCACACAGGTTTCAAGTGCAGCGAACAACTGTTTGTAAGCACACAAACGCTTTTTCCGAGCGTACCAGATACATTCAAAGCGTCTATTAGGAGCCGGCATCCAGAATTGGGGTGACGCAATCGAAGACATATTGTTTTCAAGTGTACGGCACGGTTCACGGAGCTGTTTTTGGTTTAACAGCGATTAGAAATCACTCTCGCGGTGTAAGAATGACTCCTATGGAATGCGTTTAAGTACGCGAATTGTATATACTTTATTAGAAAACAAATTGACCGTTCTTGTGGATTGTTTGAAGTCAGTTTCAGTACCGGAATGCAAGAGCATACCAGCTTCCTGTCTTTTTTTTTGAAATTATTGACAGTTCGTAACCACGATTGAATACTATGTATTTACTGAGCTAGCAAGGTAAACACGAAGCGCAAATATTAAGGCGTACGACACATCTTGTTCAAATATGAAGTACCATTTGTGGGGTAAACCTTACGTACTCCCTGGGTAATAATAGAATCTCATTTGTACATTTGTCTTGTGATAGAAAACTATTGATATTGTGATAATCCAGTACAACTAATAAATCCCATTATCGTGAATAATATCATACTGTATGAATGACTACAGTTCTCTGGTATTAATCTCTTCGAAACATCCTGTTTATTTCCAGTTCTGCGTTTAAGTTGTCTTCAACAAGACGTTTCCCTCCGAGCAAATGGGAAAAAGTCTGAAGTTTTTATACTTTCTTACATTAGCTTGGATGGATTTCTAATACCAGCATTGTAATTAAACTTAAAGGAAAATAATCTTCTGCAGAAGCTAATTATTACAATGCTATCTCAACTATCAATACACAAGATTGCCTTCGTAAATCTAGCTGCGAACCTACTATCAAGTTTAGGCTATGTCTGTAATTTCCATAGAAATATCCTATTTATTTTGCTTGTGTTCGGTACTAAAACAATGTCAACAAGGCGGTGTTCCGCAACTAAATCCTTAGTTTTTATTCGTTGACTTAGTTACTTTACTGCGCCCTTAATGTTAAACATCATTAATATTTAGTTTACACGCTGATCTTCAATAGAATGAGACCCGACTACACCAGCTGCTACTTATTATCATAATACTACCTAGTCTAGTAATAAACAAGATTGCCTCGTAAATCTAGTTAAGAACCGCCGTTGCGTTTAGGTTATCTCAAAATTCTCTGTTTCGGAGATTCCAAATTACACTGAAAGCAATTTCGTATAAGCAGTGCGTTACTTTCCGTGACAACTGGCATAAAGCGCGTTCCGCCAGGACGCCTTAATGCGGAAAAGATAAGGCGAAGACAAATAAAACCACTTAACGCGACTTTCCTGATTTTTCACGTGCAAAATAGGTGCCCATTTTTCCAAACCCAGCCAAGAGGCTCGGAATGTAGCTTTGCGGGGCTGTGAACAACTGCTGTTAGTTTAAATTTCCTGGTAACAACGCCCTCGATTTTGGAAGAGAAGATAGGATAAAGTAATATATTGGATTTATCGTTTTGCTGCAATAGTTAACTAATTTTTCACTTGCCCATTTTTCTAACGAGTTTAGAAGATGTGAATATACTAACAACTACTATTCATTTACATACACGTTTACTCGATTATAGACGAAATGGAAAGGTAATTTTCAGGAGAAGTTGCAATTACAAATTAATATTGCTGCAGTAATGCTGATCCTCTTTTACTAACTTACTTTCTTACAGACTTTCATGCTGTCATGTACACAATTGTTAATACATTTTATGAGTAACCCAGAACAGCAAATATACAGCTGAAGAAAATAAAACCATTAAATGGTACTTTCCTGATTTTCCACATGCAAACTAAGTGCCCATTTTTCTAAATGGGCTAAAAGGTTCTAAAGGTAACTTTGCGGGGTTACAAATAACTGCTATTTGCTTACGTTTACTTCCACAGCTCCCTTGAGTATAGTGCCAATAAAAAAAGTAGTTTTCCAGAGGAAAAGAAATTTTAAATTTATATTCCTTCAGCAATTCTTTTTTCTGTTGTTCTTGAACCTTATTTGGCCATATTTATGTCTCTTAACTCGTTTTTCGAAATATTGTAGAAATTTAGTTAATGCAGGCTTCGAACCATAGATGCTATGTATGAATTGCCAGTAAGAGGAAACGTAAAGTAGGCACAAATAAAAGCACATAATCAGATTTTTTATGATTTTCCAAGTGCAAAAAAGGCGCCTATTTTGTGAACCAGCTAAGAGGCTTAGAGTGCAGTTGTACACTGTCACAAATAACTGATATGAGATAGCATGTTTTCCATTAGTACTGCTTCGAGTATAACCAACATAGCAAGAAAGTCTTCAAGGAAAGAAATACAATATTAAATTCACATTGCTTCAGTAACGTTGATTCCCTATTAATCTCCTGCTGTCATATCGAATTGCAGAGTTGTATCTTACTGAACGCACATCTATTCAATAATCTTTAAAATTGTCGCTCAAAACCACAGATGGATCTTACAAGTGGTCAGGCAGATAAGACTTGCTCGATCATTTCAATTGTGCATGATTTTTTATGTTGCACTGGTGATATCAATATTAATTTATTAAAAAATACAAATGATAGTACTTATTTTAATTTGATGGTAGATTGTGTCAATTTAAGTCAAATTATCGATTTTCCTACACGAACAACAGAAAATTCACAAACTCTTATAGATGTAATTTTATTTTCAAATTCCAACTTAGTTAGTGATTATGGGGTATAGCAGATACACACTTTTCTGATCACGATACTATCTATTGCACTCTAATATTACCTGCTGCTAATAATATATTGTACAAAACTATTAAACGCTTTAAACACTTCGATTTGGAGCATTTTCATAAAGACTTATCGTTAATTCAGTGGTAAAACATATTTTACTTAAACGATGCTGATGAAAAAGTAGATTTCATTACAAATAATATTATTTATCGGTTGCAGGATATTAATCCCTTGTTTACATACACAAAAGTAGGCTGGTAACTAAATCATAACTGATCTGTACGGTAATAGTCCATTACCGTACATGGCAACCATAACCATACAGCAACCGATAAACTATTGAACAAATCACGGATGTTATGAATCATAACAGCCTCAGATGTTTTAAAATCCTCGCTCTGCGAGCTCGGATTTCAATACAACATCTGCGGCAGTTATGATACTCATAACATTCCTAGATATGTTAATAGCTATAACATTGTTGACTTGCATGCTCCCTTAAAATTAGTTAAAATTACCCATAAACGAAAGCCATGGATAACTGACACTATCAAGCTTGATAGACTTAAAGAATAAGGCATATAATAGGTATAAACATTCCAAATCATTAGCGCATTGGAAATATTACAAATCGATAAGAAATTCTGTGATTTTAGCTCTAAAGAAGGAGAAAAAAGCATATTTTAACTTTGTATTTGATGGCAATGATACTCAATCCATATGGAGGGAAATTAAATCTTTGGGTGTGAACAATTACAAAAGCAACAATACCATACCAGAACATTTAAATAAACCCGATTCAATTAATAATTTTTTATAAATAGTGTACCAAACTTCAACAATAATAACAGTAATGTATTCGATTTTTATAATAACCACAAACTAAATGAACTCAACGAAGAATTCAATTTTCACAGTGTTAATATTGCGGATATAGTCGGAATTATAAACACGATTAAGAGTAAATCTAAATATTGACTTAATCAAACTTTGCTGTCCTACCATATTACCTTATCTAACCCATTTGATTAATTTCTGTTTAGCGAAGAATGTTGTACCAAAATTGTGGAAAAAAGCATTAGTCATATAATTGCCAAAAAAGCCAAATATTCTTGAATTAAAAGACCTGAGACCAATAAGTATTTTACCTGTATTTTCCAACATTCTAGAAAAAGTTATGTGCTCACAAATTCAATCCTACCTAGACGCCAATAAAATATTACCAGATACACAATCTGGCTTCCGTTCAGGTTACAGCTGTACAACTGCACTTATGCATATAACTGATGACATAATATCTGCTTATGATCATAACGATACGACGGCTCTAGTACTATTGGACTTCAGTAAAGCGTTTGATACATTGAATCACAATACAATGTCTCATATTTTAAAATATATTGGTTTCAGTTCAAATGCGTGCTACAAAATTACTTAGAGGATCGTTTCCAAAAAGTAATTTTAGACCGAAATTCTTCAGACTACATGGCTGTGAAAACAGGGGTTCCCTAGGGTTCTATTTTAGGACCTCAGCTATTCACCATTTACACATTCAATCTTCAAAAGCATATCAAATCAAGTTCGATGCATATGTTTGGCGATGATACGCAACTCTTGTACTCATTCAATAAGGAATCTTTTCGGAAATGTTTTAATGATATTAATGATGATCTCAAACAAATATTTATAACATCAACAGAACACTCTTAGTTATTAATCCTTCCAAATCTAATGTAATATTTTTTGGTAATCCAGCCAATATAATAGAAATAAAGCCGTTTGCCGTTTTCAAAATAAATGATAATTGTGAATGGAGTAAAAAACTTAGGATTGACCCTAGATAATTCGTTTAGATATGTAACTCATATAACCAATTGTATAAAAAAAGCTTATTTAAATTTAAAAATTCTTTTTCCTCATAGACATCGCTTAGCAATTCTTGTAAAATCAATGCCTTGCGAAACATTAGTGCTATCACATTTCTCTTACTGTTCTCAGGTCTGTGGTTAGTCCATTACACAAGATCTCGCTCGCAGAATACAGCGAGTTCAAAATTCTTGTCTTCGCTTGATTTATGGAATAAGAAAATTTTATAGAATCTCCCACAAATTAAAAGATCTAAAATGGCTCAATATGCATAACAGACGATTGCTTCAGTATGCCACGCTCTGTCATAAAATCATTCTTGAAGAACGACCACCATATTTGTACAATAAAATAAAATTTCGTACTGATGTTCATTCTTTAAATTAACGTTTCAAAGGACTTATAACACCACCAATTCATAAGACTGCTCTGTTTCAAAGGGGTTTTCCTTTTTAGTATCCAGAGTTTATAATTCAATACCCCTTGGTTTAAAAACCGTCTCGCTTCAAACATTTAAGCGCAAATATAAACAACAATTATTTGTTTCCCAACTTAGGTGAACCTTTATTCTTTGTTTTAGTTTAGAATATATTGTTTTCTTGCTAGAATTCCATGACATATCATCACAGAATCTAGTATTAAGTTAGTTTAGGCATTGTGTTTATATTTAATTTATTTTCTTTTCGATTTCAAAGTCTTAGTGGCAGAACAAGAACAACCGAAGGGTTGTTTTTAAACTAACACCTTGAGATTTTTTCCAGTTTATAATTTTTGTATTGAATGCATTTTTACGTTATGAGTATGATTCGAAGAATAAAGACCTCTATTATTATTATTATTAAAAAATAGAGCCGACGCCAATAGAACTGCCTAATGCAATTTTCTGATTTGTCATATTCAAAAGAAACTCATATATTTTCGAACCAAGCTAAGGAGTTCGAAGTACAGCTTTGTTCGGCTATAAACCACTGCTACATTTATTCCTAACATATACTTAATTAAACCAACATTTGGAATGTGCATTCCTGCAGCTATGTTAATTCTCTGTTAATCTCTTACTGGCTAGCTTCCATATCAATTCGTTGGCTAAATCTCTCAAAATTATAATATCAATGACTACGAGGATACAATTACCAGCCGCAGCTAAATCAGGAAGACGGCGTGCAGTTCTTCAAGTACCCACAATTAATTTAAATCCTGAAATGGTGCCAACGAGTCTGTTAACTAACGACAAATATATCTAAGCGTTATATGAAGGTAAGCACACGAATCCATGAAGCAGTAGCAAAGAACAAGGCAAAATGCTCATATCACAGTATAATAGCCACTAATTCAGTAGTATTTAGCACAAATTTCAGGTAATTATTGGCCAGTTTAAGGTGCACCTCGACAAACTCGGCTTGCGAGAACAATAGCTTGCAAAATAGGTTAAACAGAGGTACAAATATAAATTACAACAGTTTAAAAACAAATGCGGTGGCGATCAACATCGGTACCGTGGTCGGAAAATCATCATTCAAGTACGCAGCTCGTGAAGCGAATTGTACTTAGAGGCCGGAGTCCGAAATTTTGATTTAATTCGGTAGCAATACAGGTGAAACCTCTGCACCGATTCGCTGTTCGCAGTATTAAATATCTTAACATAAAAAGAAACACAAAACCTGATTCTAGTTTCCTTGTTGAGCTCCTTCTGCACGCTACGGGAGTTCAAGCAACTGGCTCAGATTGTGGGAGCTATAGGCCGCCAAGCATTCAAAGTCCATGGACCTGCATGTGTTCAATTCAAACCGGTCAAGGTGAATGCGCTCAAGTGCGGGGATTGCAATTTTCGGGAATCTTAGAACCTACGGCTTTCGGGGGCTAGAGAAACCTAAGACATAATCATTTATGCTTTCGATAAAACACAGCTCGAACAACTTCGAATGACTTACCCCAGATGAATTTGGGCCACGTGTAGATAACATTTGGTGAAGAGTTTTCAAACCAGCCAAACTAGGCGCGAAAAATCATTTCTCAACAAAATTGTCAGCTCTGCACCAATCCGCACATTCTGCGAGGGCCAAAAACCAAACCCATCCTCTGCAAGCCCGCGAAACTGCTGGACAATTTCAAAGACGCTAAACCACAGTCACCATTACGGCGTCGGAAAGGAAACCGACGCGCTGAGTACAAAAGCCGCAATTTGACAGTCGCTGTCCGGCCAGAATCGAGGAAGGCGGGAAGTGTAGTACATACATTAAATAATGTTTGAAATTATTGCCAAGAATCTAGATTTAAGCTTTTTGGGCAATTCTAAACGACTTTTATTAGCTACATTTTCCGATTAAAAATGCCTAAGATGATTTTTTATAATTAATTTGTTATAGAAAGTGGTTCTGCCTGGTTATTCGGCAACAAGTAGATTATAACCTTTGAGGAAGATTTGGTTCAAATTGGATAAAAACTAAAATTTATATAAGGGTGTTAAGCTTTAAGTGGGACGGGTACAATGTATATAAAAATATAAAGCAAAAATATAGGACATAATATAGTGGGTTTCAAACACAAATTTGATATTAAGCAAAATGGCAATACTTTGAATGCCTGGATAGATTTGTCGTAATTGTTAAAATTCGTTGGCGCTCACCTAGCCTACTTTGAATTACCGTTATAAGAACTTAAAGAACCGCACTCTGTCTTCCTGAGCTAGCGCGGTCGGCAATTGTATCCAAATAGTCATAAAGTTTGGTTTGTTTTGAGAGAATTCGCCGATGAATCATATAAATGCTAACATATGTTCCCACTGGCCAGTTAATGCTGGAGGATCTGCCATATCTAGGCTGGTGAATCTATTATATTTAATTGAACGTTTATATATAAGTACCACGTAACTGGCTATTTTATGCATTTGTTACTACGTGGCCATTATACGTGTGCTACTCTGGGCGCATATGATTAATTTTTCAGATTATATTCCAATCAACTGCCTGCTTTTGAGTTTATGAGTTCTCGCTTCCATCTGGGCACATTTGCCGTAATTAAAGACTCGTTGGCGCCTTCAGAAATTATGATTGATTTAATATTTGGTATCAGAACCCGACCATCTTAACTGCAGTCAGCGGGCAGTTGAAAGTGCCCTTGCAGTTTCGTGATAATTAAAAAAATAATTTTGTAGTTAAAAAGTTGGTATTAAGCTCTGCAGATATCAATTTTAAGGTAGATAACAATCTGCATTTTAAAATAAAATATTCTTGCTTCACTAAATGCAACCCCTACTACCCGACTTCTCCGAAGACTCTTCTTCCGCGAACTGATTTTTCAATGATTTTTCGAGTATTCGAATAATTCATGTAAATAATTTTAATAGTTCACCAATTTAAGCCAGATTAGCACCATAAGTAAATCGAAATAGAGGTCTAGTTTATCGGTTAAGTTGTAGTAGGGTTAACGGTTTCTATAATCTGTTTTAAGTGGTAACTAATCCGAGTGACCTACTGGCGCATTTTAGTGGGTGTGCTTTGAACTTCAAACATGTTAATTTGAAAATGTTTGAACTATTTATTTGTTTAAAACGATCTGGAAACGTATCCGAAGTTAATCGGTTGTTATTGGAATCTAACTCGTATCCGCCGAGTGAAATAAAATCAAAGTTACTGAAATTATGGGAAATAAAATGTTAACTTACATAACCGTCATTCGTCGATCGTATACATACACTTGCATTTATAAGCTACAACAGTTTTTTTTTAATTACGAATGCAAATCTGTTACCGTATGTAACAGTTAAAATAGTAATAAAAGGAAACTGAAGCGAGGCGTTAAAAATGCTGCTACGAATGTGTATTGCATTGAATCCTAGGTTTGATGAAAATAATATATTGTAATAAATGTGTTTACTATATTCTAGTATAGCGCAGGTAATTGTTAACGATATATTCAATCCACTATTGGGATTATATTATTTCTACTACTTCCGGTAAAACAAAAAAGTATCTGCAGACACAATGCCGACTCAAACTTCACGCCGTTTCTCTGCAGGAATTTTTAAATTGAGGTGTAGGCGTTCTATAACTTTGTAAACTTCTACGAAAACCGGTTAACATTTATAAACGCAACGCATTTTCTACTCCCTGCTACTCTTCCTACTCTACGCTGTAGATAAATCTTTCAGAAAGTTGAGCAAAGTGCCGACTGGTAAAAACATTTGTCCCTGATAGTAGATATGTTAAGTGTCATGTGTGTCAATAAATAAATAAAAGTTCTTAGCTAAATCATTTTAATTAATAATTTTCCGATATATAGCCAATTTGTGTGTTTATGTATTTGAAAATTTTTAGATAATTATACGTTAGTTTTTTTTTAAATTTAAACAAAGTAGCTTTGGTGCCAGTACATAGCAATGCCAATCAGGTCAACTTACAGCCTTAAAAGTACAGTTTTTGCAAAATTGGTAGAAGCGAGTTGAGAAATAACATGCCGGGGGAAAACGAAGATCATTATCAGCCTAAGCGTTGAAGGAACCAGTAGGTCTTTCTTGACGCTAAAAGTGGGTGACGCCAAAAAGAGCATTTTTTATTGCGAGGTGCCGAGATAACGCTTCGTTTTCGAAAGCTAGTGCCGCCGGCGGATATTACCGTGATTTTGCGACGTAAAGAAACCAAGAGCACCTATAATGTGGACATGATATCTAACCTGAAAGTGCATTATTTCAAAAAAGTCCAGGCAGATATCTCTTAAGCAGCGCATTTAAACGCAGCCAATAAAGTGGGTGATTTTCGCTTAAAACGGCCCATATCGTAAAATTGCATCATTTCCAATCATACATCCCAAAGCGAGGACTTTTCGTTGGGTGTGGTCCAGACGTCTGGGCGACTTGTGACGTCAGACACACTAGTTTTTGGATCGAGAATACCCGAGTGCTGTATCATCTCAAAACACTGACGATTTCAGTGCGATTTGGAATTCGCGCAATGTATGTCAGTTATAGTTATACATTCTAGTTACTTTAACTGTCGATCGCGATTAGAAACATGCTATATCGGCCGTCATTGTGCTTGTATTAATTGGACCTGCTTGGGTCGTCCATAACCATGTATTTTCTACGTGTTTTTCTTTGATTGTTTATTTATAAGGTATGTATGTGTTTAAAGCCGATATATATATCTATGTATTACACTTACTGTAAAGCGATTAATTTTCATTAGATTGGAAGTGTGGCGTGTTTAAATTTAGACCTTAAGCTATGATGGTGTCAGCGGCCAGAACTTGGTTGCATTGATTATCCGTAATCTCGACTGGGGCATTAAAAGTAAGAGGTCTGTCGTTATAGACTAAGCTCTAACGGACAACCAACAAGGCAAGTAAATATTTAAATATTAAGGCGTAAGAGACATTGTTTCTCAATACGACTTGTAGGGTGGGGGCGAACCACAGTAAGACTAAAGAAATAGCGTTACAAGTTTATGTCTTACATTGTACTGTACTATTATTTTAAATAATTTAACCAATTGTTCAATGCGTAAGTCATTAAAAAACATTAATTCTGGAAAATTGTTGGTTGGCTGGAAATTTATTAAATGGAAATTTATGTTATTACTTGAATAGGGTGCACGTTACCTGAAAACAGAATATTACATTACCCAATTACCTATAATTTTCAGTCATTATTATAGTAAATAATACGTGGACGTTTCTTATTTAATCATAAGTGAAACAGAACTATTCGGACACGGTTCAGTTTTTTTAGAAATAAAAACACATCCATTACGTCAATTTTATCTCTAATATTTATAGCAATTCTAGCTTCTTGTTTTCTGGAAAACATCTGGAACTGCTATGATCTTCCATTACTGAATAATTTGAAAACCAATTATGGAGAATATGCTTTGATACTATTCCTACGAACGTATAAATAATATATGTGTACAAGGAGGTTGCTACGGGAAAGAAATGTATACGACAGTATAATGTCAGTAATCTAGACTATTACATAAATCAACCTTCATAACCTTCAATAATAATGGAAAAGCATAAACATCGGTGCTGGCTAACGCAAATGATCATGTTTCTCAATTACATTGCATGCCAGCTTCTAAGTAGGTTAAAAATGAAAATGTAGACAATTTATCAAATTGATTTGATCCCGAAAACATTCCTTGAGGCTTTTACTATTTCATTTTAAAGACTCCAGCCACTTGTTTAACCGCTTTGGTATATAGAAAACGGAGAAAAGTCTCGGCACAGCAGAAACTGCGCGGCGTAAACCCAATTTCTTGTGATTTACTGCTGACATGGTGTTTCTGCGGATATGAGAAAATCGGAACAAATGCTTCTTCCTTCTGTCCAGGTAGGTGCTCGTCCTCGTGCTAACCAATGTGTCAGACGCATTTACTCTCATCCGCTTCAGAATCGAAAGTGAATACTGCAAGAATAGACGTACGAATTGAGGAGAATGTTCGGACAAATTATTCCTTTGCTTGCCAAATGCTGAATTTATAGCATCATCGTTGGCTTAACATTTCTCCCACCTACGAGCTAGTTGACGTCAGGAGATAGAAACTTTCTCCGGGCTATTGAAAAACTGCGGAAAGCTTTCTCCCCCAGCCAACTCCGACTTAGTAATTGGCTAAGTTGAGAGACCGCAGATTTGATATCCACAATGCATGCAAAGCTGGGCCTCCTCGACTCCACTTCAACTTGCAGGAACAACTTGACGCCTCTTGACGCCAAGAAAGTCCGAACTTGCTCAAAGACTATTGAAACAACGAGCAGCCGGTTAAGTTAATTGAGAGCCCTGAGAAACCAAGCCGAGTTATGAAATCACAAACCGGAATTAAATTTGGGGAAACGTGAAGTCCTACAACGATAGCAGTTCGAAAATAAAAATTGAAGGGTGCATATAACATAATCATTTTAGACTGTGCTAAACTTTAACTACTGGAATATGGGCAACTCAATTACATATATGTTCCTATACTGTTTGATGTTGTAGGTAGTGTTGTAGTCTTTCTGATTGTCTCTAAAATTAATTAATTAAATTATGTTGCTTCATCTTAATTTACATTAAAATTGTCCCTTTGTTTCAATTTATGAGTTCTAACTGTATTGTACACATAAGGTGGAATTCTCTGTTAATGCAAATTCCCTTGAAATGAAGGAAGAAAATGCATCATCATACCTTGACGACAAAGAAGTTACAATAGTACAATAAACGCATAGTCTTCCACTTAATTAATAAAGAATTGTGTAATGTCAAATTATGTTTCAACAGAAGCTGTAAACCGTAACTCTATTTAATTGCCAGAATAACAAGAACTTAATAAGGTACCCCTGCATAATTTTAATAAGGCTTACTTTACTGTCATTCCAGATAAAATTTTATTTTAAATGTATATGCCTTTATTATATTCCAATATTTAAAACAATACGTTTAAAGGGATTCTATCAGTTCTGACATCGTTTTAGCGTGGCTTGTCGGCGTTTGTTGTCCTTTTAATATCGGTCTAACGTTTTAAAACTTGTTGAGTGGTTTTTGCAGGCATGCCAGTTTTGCAATTGGTTTCCGGCCATCGCCTGATGTTGCGGAGCAGTAGCACTTGCAGTTTTTAGTAATATATTTATTCGCTCGCCATTTTAGGCGGATTAGAAACGCTGTTATTTTTCACGTCGCCCAATAGCATCTGGGGTCTTATTTGACTAGCGAAAGCAATCCAAATTTTATCTTGGGTTTTCTCTTTGTTAGCGGTTAGTCCGGAGCCCCGCTTATGGAGGTCTGCCATGCCCCCGTGCAAACTTGAGCTTTGCCATCGAGCGCGTCGTCCTTGAGCCAGTGATTGTGACACCTGCAAGTTTACAGCTCGTGGATACTTGGGAATCGCGCTGTTTCGTTTATCTGGGCCCCCTTGCATATACATAATTTGCAAAAAGAAATCAACTAGGGGAAATCTATTACGAGGTTTTATACACCTTTTATCTAAATAAAGCTACAACGCGCTATAAGCTGCATATCTACCTGATGATTTCTCCCAGCCACGGAGCTGGGGTGAATCGCCAGCTCAATTGGTTTTAATTTGTTGTAAATGATATTTGTACCATTGGTTGAAATTTTATGTAATTTAGTGTTCTCGCGAACCTTATATCTGTATTGTCAATTATCTGAAATTTGTGATAAATGTTTACTGAATTATTGACAATTATACTGTGATACCAGCCTTGTGCTTTTGATTTTGTTATTGCTACCTGTACTTGAGTTGAGCTTTTCTTTCAGAATATTTTGTGCTACTTCAGTTTACAAATTCTCTTTGAATTCCTGGATACGCTTGTAATTACTTGGTAGAGATGCGTTGGCACCCATTTCGCTCTTAATCACGTGGAGTACTTAAAGAACTGCAAGCAGTCTCCATTTGCGCTAGTTTGTGATGTAGCATGCTGTGTGGATGCTTAATTAATTCAATATTAATATCCAGACATCTAAAGGGTATCATGTGATAACAGTTGGTGATAAGATTACTGGTGGTAGTAGCAATAGGCAACCAGGGGGTTGTTTACTGCAAGTGAAAAAACTTCTTTAATTTTGAATAATCTACGTTAAAGGGCTAACTTTCCTTGAATTGTAAGAGTAATATTGTATATTTATTACGTGATAGCAAGATAGCCTTCTTCGCGATCAAATTTGTCCAAAGGTCACAATTATTATTCATATTATAATTTCAAGATTGTTTGAAACCATTTGAAGTGGTAATTGGTACTTAAACCATCAGTATTAAGAGGTACGAGAGCTACAACGAGCTATTTTGGGTCTTCAACAACTCAAGGAAGGTGTTTGACGACTACCAATCAGTTAGGAGCTGATAGAAAATACACTCAAGGTACAAGTGAGTCTTCGTGAAGGTTAGTATATTTTTATTAACAAGTTTGGTACGACAAACTTAGTGGAAAGCATTGTAATTTAGGTTTAGAGCGCAATTTAGAATATTAAGTTTTCTAAATTTGCTTTGATTCGGGTACTCGACGTTTTCGGCCATTATAAGTAGAAGTTATATAATTTTGGTCTAGGTATCTGTAATTAATTTTAACCTCAATTTGGAAAAAGTAATTTGATTAAATAATTTGACAACATTTAGTTTTGATTGATTGCAATGTCAAACCAAGCATAATAATACAATCTAACTTAAAAGAAGATTCTATTAAAAGTACTTAAAAGGGGTGTGATTGACAAAGAAGTCAATGCAATAATAATTTTGTAATTCGGTATTCAATTATAAAGAGATTAATTATTATAACTTTTACTCATTCAGCTAAGGAAGATAGATTCCTATTTGCTCAATAAACTGACTAGCCGAGGTAATTTTAAATAATAGTCAAGTGACATAGTCATATATTTCCATAAGTGAGATATGTCAATTTTAAAAGTAATTCAAGTAATTCAAGTGTTTAATACATTATTCTCGATACTACGTCTGTTAACTAAGCAATAGGGTAGATATTCAATTTACTGATTGTAATAACCGTTCGAAAAAGAGTTATATAACATTTTCCGGCAGAAAATTGTATCCAAGTAGTCATAAAGTTTGTTTTTTGAGAGGTAGCCGACAAATCGATTAGTTATAATAACACAAGGTTATTAATGTGAAAACAAAGGAGATCATGTGGAAATTCAACTAAAAAATAGCGCTATAGACCCAGAGGGCGATGATTACGAAGGTGAAAGTTTTACAAACGTTATGTCAAAACTACTAAGGATTTTATTACTATGTCGATAAAGATTGTATCACTAAGTAGAAAAAGGCAAAGTGTAATAACACGAATCCTTAATATTCGAACGCATCGTCTTGGGACTAAAGAAACGCTAAATATATCAAGACCACCACTGACTACTAGAATATATTCTTGACTGTACTTTGGAAACCTATACTAACAATTTCTGTTATATAATTATACTAGAGAACAGTGTTGTAAATCAACAGATTCGATTGAGATTCAAGCAACTTGGGTCGCATATTTAGCAGAAAGGTTGAGTAGTAGAAATGCTTCGGCTGACTATGAGTAAGCAAAATGTCTTTTTCTCTTACGACATCTTCGTTTGTATGATATTAGTAGAGACGAAAGAAAAAAGCCGACAGATTGGCACCAATGTGATAGATTTTATCGATTTTTTCTAGAAAATTGCAAAAAAACGTTACTTAATTCGACGTAAGGCCAGATTACATGAAAAATTGGAAATACGATAAAAATCTTTGAATCGATTGATTCAAAGACGTATTACATAAGAAATTTTTAAATTTATGCTGGAAAAAAACCCAACGGTACCTTTCCTGTAGAAAATAATTCAGAATATAATAAATGTAGAAAATAATTTACAATGTAATAGTCAGGTAATACATATATCACATTGTATGTGTACCCGTCTGAATGTCTTCGAATGGAGAAGTACTTATATGTGCAAAACATTAGCCCAGTAGTTATTTACCATGATTTGGCATATATGGAAATTTATTTTCCGCTGCTACACAAAATTACAATCTTATTTAAATTTTTACTGTATTTGTATTAAACAATTGTAAATGTGTTGCGTTATCAATCAATTCGTCAATTAATAAACGTAAATGAAGCGCTGCTTTGACCTTTCAGTATATAAACAATTTGTAAGTTTATGCATTATATGATATTTAGATATGACTGTCTGCTTAACTATTTCAACTGAAATGCCGCTGTAAACTTTCATAGGTCTGTCTTCTTCTTCAAACTATGTACGAGACTCGTACCACAACGGAAAAATCCCTATAAAGGTTTGACATTTGCAATTAAGGATTATTGCCGTTATACGTATTAAAACAAGGACGGCTCCAGTACGATTTGAAATTCGCGCATAATGCAATTCGTGTCATTTCGTTCTAATATTGGGTATTTGTTAATGTATGTAATTTACCGTTATATATACTAGTTGTGGTAACAGTTAAATTTTCATGCAATAGTGCTACGACCTAGCCTACGACCGTTTGTAGTAGTAATGGCCAGGTATTCTAGGTGTTCTTTCATTGGATTGCTTGTTTATATGGATGCGTTTAAAGGCAATATTGAAATATTGAAAGAATTGCCAGAAGTACGACTACGATCGTTAACAATGGTATCTAACGCAGTGATCAGATAGAACTACTTCTCAAAACTATGAAAAGTTGTAAAAGCTATAGTTACCAATTCCAGGAACCCATCTCAACAAGCTGATATCATAGACCGATAAGCCTGTTGTCGGGAATGTCAAAGGTACTAGCGAAACTACTCCTAAAGATAATGAAACTATATCATGAAGAGAGTCAATTAATACCGGTTTAGGGAGAGACAAGAAGGCCATAGAGTAGTACGAAAAATCAATAAGGACCTAGAAGAAAGGCGTTACCCAAGCTTTTATAACGTCTAGCACCTAGGCCTTTCGTACAAAATTAAAAAGCAGTTTCCTCAAAATATTTACGAAATACTGAAATCGTATGTTAGTGAAAAGCATTCTCTAGTTAGACATTAGGGATTCCACACGGACTCTATCAACTCTAGAGTACCCCAAGGCAGCGTTTTGGGATCCATACTGTACTACCCCGAGATATACGTGCCACAAAAGCAGCATTTGCAGATGATGCCGACATAATGGCTTTACACGTGAATCCACTAATATGCAATCAGCTATAAGAACACCTAAATAAGGTTCAACATTAGCTTAAGTGATGGCGAATTAAAAGCAAATGAACAGAAATCGGTACAAGTTACATTTATACTAAAGACAGGTAACTGTCGGACAGTTCAGCTAAATGGTAAACAAATACCACACGCAAACTCTGCAAAGTAGTTCGGGATACATCCAGACTGCCGCCTAAACTAAAGGACTCACATCTGACATAAAAAGGAAGCAGCTGGGAATGAAACTAAACAAGATGTATTGGCTTCTAGGTCCAAACTCAAAACTCTCCATAAATAAAAACCTGCTCCTGTATAAGCGTGAGTTGAAGCAGCGTGGACTTGCGGAATTCAATTGTGGGGATTTGCGGAAATTTCAAAGATCGGAGATATTGAAGCTAAAGCTAAAGGTAAAGTGCTACGAATACTAGTAAACACGCCGTGGTATGTGACAAACATCATATTACAAGACTTGCAAATATTGTCAGTGAAAGAATAAATTAAGAACTTCAGCGAAAAGTATATCAGTAAGCCTAATGACCAGCCAAATAAACTACCAGATAATTTGTGAGCGCCTGTTAAAGTGATATATACCAACGGACTTAAATACAAGATTCAATTAAAGCGTACGTATTTATAATTAATTTAATTATTTAGCAGGTATGATTCAAATGTTGAAATCTATAGTTAAGTTAAATTACGTTGAGACAAAAAATCAAATAAAGATGTAGGGATAAGTGGAAACCATTGGGCAATCACTAGCATGTCACAATTATTGTCAAACAATTTGTTTATTGTCTTCTTCGACAGATTACAAATAAACAATGGTTAAAAGAAAATTTACAGTTTCATAGTATAACTATCTTCCTTCACCCGTAAAAGAAGTTAGTAGTCGATTTCTCACTACAAAATATATGAGCCAATCTCCTGATAATGATAGGAAATGAAAATATCTTATGCTGTACATATTAAAACAGTTTGGATAGTTGGCCTAACTGTCGCATGGAATTACAATAAGTACTTGTATTGTGCCACTTATCGAGCAATTTAGAGAAAATCAAGTAATTTTAACTTAAACCGCTTTTATATGTTAGCTAAAATTTTCAATGTTGGACTCCAGTGAAGTTAAGTTCAAGTGCAATCAAAACAGTAGCGGGCTCTATATGGAACCATGCGGTAGTTACTGTTACGATTTGCGTTCTTGTGTGAAAATTAACTATACGTGGTTGTACGAATAGACTGTACCTTAGTTAGCGATAAGCAATTTGTAACGTAATTATTTTTAAGGTAGAATTTCATAGGCAAATTTTTCATATTAAAGTTTACAACAGGCGGCTGAAAGCCGGTATTTAGAACGTGCGTTTATCTGGGAAAATGGAAGTATTTGAATGTCACGGTAGCAGAAGGGTTAATTTATGCAGTTTACCTTGCAGACCGAAAAATTTAGCGACGATAGGTTATTAGGGCGCGATCAGAAGAGCAACAATTGCCACTTGGCCATAAAAGATACCTGCCTGTTAGAGCAAACTTTTTTAGTAGAGTTGTAAACTTTATTAGAGATCAACTTCCGGAGTGTGATCCTACAATTTTCAAGAATATATAGCAGTATGGAGCGATTATGCATTGCCACGTTCATAAAATTGATTTAGCAGTCCGAAATTAATAACTGCTCTGATAAATTTGTTAGACATTTTTACAACGCCTACCGACTTTTCTTGTTCAAACTGAACTGAAAATTTAGTAATTAATAAGTAACCTTATCGGACTTTATTAAACAGCAAATAACTGCAATTATTTTTATTTAAGTGTTCTTATTAATCCCGCAACAGTAGCTTCGACGAATTCGCGACCCTATATTACTCTCCATAAATATACTATTGCAAGTATGATGTAATTTGGTACAGCGCTGTGTAAATCCAATTAACTTTTCCTTCTGTAGTTTTTAGTGTATCTCATTATTTTCATTGAGATCTTACAATGACATACATGTAGTAGGCTTAATACAACCCTCCATAGCGATTTAACCAATCAATTTGTCTAATTTGCTCAAAAACTATATTTTTACAACGATTTACATTTTTTGAAACTATGAAGAATAATATCTCACTGTAGGTTTTGAGAGATTCGTGAAACACGATGATTTTGTAAATACGTAACCGTAACATATTTAAAGTCAACTTCAATAATACCACATATCGGGTGATCAAATAAAGTTCACCTCTAGCGTACGGTAGCTTCATATAAACATCATGAAGCCACAGAACAGTAGATGTGAAATTTATTTAATCACCCTATGTTACTCGTTAGAAATATGGAAAAACTCACACATCCGACACCAACTCTCATATTCCAGTAACAAAGAATAATGACACCAATAAAAATGTAGCATCGTTTCAGGTAGAATATACAGGACTAAAGCGCTTCTCAAGGAAAACTTTGCATTAGATATGCGAATAGTGGCTCTATATTGAATAAATTTTAAGTTCTAAGGCACTTTTAATAACAATAAATTCCTTAGAAACAAGCATGAAAAATAAAGGACTTTATGAAAAATCACCTAGCGGAAAACTTAGCTTTTAAAGTCTTCCTATCTCACCGACTCAACGTATGTGAACTGAGATAACGTCAACTACGCAAGAAAAACAAATGCAGATGTTTGGAAGAAAATGTTCGACAGAGAAATTCTCGCGAATTGAACCAAGTTCAGAAAGCTGTGTAATCTCTCAAGCGGATTATAAGCGACAGTAAAATGCCTGCAAGACATTTGTTAAACTGCCGAAGTATTAACGTTCCCCGTTGAAAAATATTTTTCCTGGCACAATATTTCTAAAAATTTTCTATACAAAGGCATTTTATTAAAAAGTTCCGATTGTAATAGAACATCTGTCAATATATCAGAGCAATCATCTCATCAGTCTATTGCATAAAAAGATATCACCAGGTCCCTTGTCAAGAAAAACACAGCTTCGGCTACTAGTTAAACGCTCAGTATATAATTTATTCAGTAAACAAATGGAAATATTTAGTAATTTCCTACTTTTTGCAAAGCATAGAAAATCGGACGATTAGCAAACTACGTTAGAGTTTAAAACGCATTTTAAAAAGTAGCAGATGCACAGTCATTGTAAAAATACTAAATATTCAGTAACAACAGCTTCCTTTACCGGCTGGATATATGAGATTAGGTTTTGTGTTAAGTGTCTGTTTGTATAGTCCTCCGACTGCAACTGAAGTTAATTGAACTGATATAGCAGGGGAAGATAAATGATGCAGTAAAAGTGTGACAATTATAAAGAAATTTTAAGATATGCCTATTTTAAAAGTTCTGTTTGCCGTCGCTCAAATATGATAGACAATTCGGCTATTCCATATTATGCTGGCGATTCTGAATCCTCAGAATCTAAAGTGGAATAAGCAAGACGTGGAAGCGACAGAAAACAAGCAAAAAATTGAAACGCATTTTCCAATAAACCTGATGCCATAGAAGCTGTGAAAAATTAAGGTATTTGGGGCCCTCATTACAAGAATATAAATAGAAGGGGGGCCGAATGTGACAATTATCGGTGCAAAAAAGTAAAGGCTCGTGGTTAATAATACAAGGCAGCTGTATCATTGAAATATAAACCAGATAGCCAAAATATCATCCTATATTCTGAGCTATCTCATACATGTAGCGCTATAGAAATAAAAACAAAAAGAAGAATAAGTGAGGCTGTCAAAAGAGAAATAAGGAAGTTGTTTAATTTACAATTTTAAAATAAAACCAAACAAGAACGTCGAATGTTTAAATAGCAAGAAGCTACCAGTCCAACATATTACTGATATTGATAATAATGTCTTGAATTTAAGAGAGTTAATACAAAGCATTCATAATATCATATGGAGTTACTACAAACTTCGGGTATAGTTTTACTACGAATTTCAAACAATTTTAGACTCAAACCGCAGACTAAACAGACTCAATTATTCTAACCGTCTTCTCCAGTACCAGTGGGGACTCGGCCAGGATCTCGATAAACAGCTATGAATCTGCGGAACTACCAACTAACAACGAGGACTCAGGAAGAGTATCAAAAACTTCGCTAACAAACTAGTAGCACAAACTAGCACCTCATAACTTTACGACTCCAAGGTCGGCCCTAAAATGCGTGCCTAATCAGAAACGAGAATGAGAGAAGACGAATGCAACACATACCTTCAGCTTAAAGCTCCAAGACCTAAATTATTAGTAATTCTAGAAAATTAAACAACCGGTAAAAATTACGACAATAATAGCTCAATCATATTAAAATAGCGGCTGGTAAGGCGACTTATGCAGAAGAATCTGATGTGGCAAGATAATGTGTCCTACATTTATCTACATTTGATGAGTTTAAACCTATAATGTTCAAAATGTGGAGGATAATTACGCACAACGATAAAAATTAATGGTTTGATGGCCAGCGTAACTGCCCAGCATTTCTTTAAAAAATGTGGAAACATATCTTTAGGATAGCAATAACACTGAAAATGGTAAGAGCACCTCCAGAAGTCAAAATAGTGGCAATAGAACAAAAACGCAGAAGTCGTCCAGCGAATGACGAGAGAGATTTGTTATTCAATTAGTATAAATTATATATTTGGGTCCAGCGGAAAATATTTAAGTTTTTTCTGTCTATCAAATAGTAGTTTGCATACCAAGGCACTGAAGTTTAGCTTTTTATCACGAATGTGGATTTAGTTGCCGAGGCCTGTAGGGCCAAGGCAAATAAAACACATGAGGGATAAAAAGGAACTTCAGTGTCGAGGAGTACATTATGTTTTATTTTTAAATCGAAAAATCGTGAAATTACAACATTTTAACCAACTTTTGTAGGTTATGTTAACGTCGGTTAAAGTTTACCTATCGCCCCGCCGCCTACAAAAAGTCGTAAAACAATGGATTACTTCACTGTCGATTTCTTGTATTTTACTCCCTGAGTATAATCTTAGTTATTGGCGACACCAAACATCCCAATGCCGGGATGTATGTAAGAAGGACACACACCGAGAAAATTGGACAGAACGTGTTACAAATCATCTCGCTACAGCAGGATTAGGTACAGCTAGAAAACCCCTAAAGATTGAAATAATTTGGCAAAATAAAAAGGCAGGTTCGTGCAACCACGTGCAACTTACCCTAACGACCAAAATCGGGATGAACAAAAGATGGAAACATTTACGCATTGGCAGATATCGGTATCAAATAATACGAAATACCCAGCGACTCGCGAGGCGCAACACTCGTTCACCGGGACAATAGCGGCCAAAATCAGAACGACGGCGCAGAACATCTAAAAGTTACGACAGAGGAGTTTAGCTGGAAATTATGTAACCTGTCACCGGTAGCCTAATTGTCGCTTATTATTTACACTGAGTATATGTAAATGGATTTCGTTTGAATTTTGGGCTGATTAAGGTGTAGTTTGGAAAGGATTCATTGTTAAAAACATATGGGTGGTATTTAACAGTCTACCAAATTTACCCAACCTTTTCGTACAAAAAAATACTTTCGTTTCCCAAAAATACTAAATGCTCACCAAAATTAAGAAAATACATAATCTTAGAGCGACAACCAAAAATTGACATCATGCTAGTCTCTTATATTATTTGTTCCCAAAAATAACTTTCGTTGGCTAAAAATGCTAAATGTTCACCAAAATTTTATTCCGCATTTAATTCTAACATGATACCCAGATATTTAATTTTCGTCAGCGTCTTACATTATGTAGCATTTAAAAAACACCATTTCTTTGGCAAAAATACACAATGTTTACTATATTGTATACCACATTCAATTTCAAAAGTATACCCAGATTTATATTTCTTGCTGGCCTAAATATCACTTATAAGAAAAATCTATCGTGTTTTATTGGGTCTTGTTTATTAATGGGGACATAGAAATGAGTCTGAAGAATTCTTAGAAATAAATCAATATCTTTATATATATAATGCTTCTGTACGTCTGTATGTAACTGAACTCTTCCTAACCGGCTGGACCGATTTTGATGAATTTTTTTGTGTTTAAGTGGGACCCTGGATGGTTTAGATTTACAATTGGACCCGGTAAGTGGCGCTGCAATCGGGTTTTAGGCAATTTAAAAAAAAATTACGAAATTTCTTTTTTAACTTTTTAAAGATATCTCGCATATCAAAACTTATAACCCCAAAATTTCACCACCCCCAATATTTTTTAAAATTAAAAAAATCGAAAATTCGAATATCGAAAAAACGTTTGCTGAACTCGGTAATAGCAGGCAGCGGGCAGAACAACGTCTGTCGGGTCCCCCAAAATTTCACGCCCGCCCCCCACCACCCCCCAATATTTTTTAAAATGAAAAAAATCGAAAATTCGATTATCGAAAAAACGTTTGCTGAACCCACTGATAGCAGGCAGCGGGCAGGACAACGTCTGTCGGGTCCGCTAGTATATATATAAAAATCTAACACAAATTTCACAAAACAAAATTGAAAATTAAACTTATTAAGTTTTTTCATACGGCAATACACTGGTTACACTCACTGTAAAAGCTGAAGTCTGCAAGAAGTTTGTCTGGATCTGGAAGCGACAAGGAGAGATGCTCGAGCTTATTTCATTTTTGGAGTAACAGAATAATTATTTGACGCACAAGTAGTTTTTTCGAGAAAGACTAAATATAAATGGATAGCGCGAATATTTATTATGTGCAGCACGGACGCGTAACTTGAGCGTTCTAAATTTGGTGAACATTTAGTAAAATTGATAGACATATGGAATTTAAAATGTAAGCAATGGTAAAACAATACGCAACATAGCTATTTTAGTGGTGCTGTTCTCATTTTCTGAAGTATAATAATTTGGGTTCCATTAAGATTTTTTGATATTCATTAAATTTTTTGGTGGACAGCTCTAGGGATGTATGGTTTAATTTGGTGTACATTATATTTGATCCCAAAACATATGTCTGTGCATGAGTGGTAAATAGCACCGATATTTAAAGGGTCAATAATATTATTCAATATGATTTTGTCACACGTGTACTGGTTTAGAAAGCGAGTCGTGAAGTTACGAGTTTTCTAAAGAACGAATGTGACAACAGACCATATGAAACAGGTTTTTATACTATCTAGTTGGTATCAAAATAATCAAAAACCTTAAATTTTTACATTTCATAAATGTTAGGATCTGTCAGTCGTCTGATATAGAGGAAGCTGTTTTAACGTTTTATATACGAATAAAACAATACAAAAACAGTGCTTTAATAGACTGTGTTAAAACACGGTCCCCGTGTTTTGAAACACCAATGCAGATAATAGTTATTTATGAAACAAGTTGCAAAATTTACCAGTCGTGAATGCTGCCCGGCGATCGAAGCTAGTTGAACAATTAAGACTATTGAAAAAGCCATTTTGCAACATATACATACAATATATTTTTTCAATTCTGTAATAGACACAAAATTTTAGATATGGTATGTTATGTTGACATACAAATTTACGGCAACGAGTGAAAGGAGTTATTTTTCCTACTATCAAAAAGTCATTTTGACATTATTAATTATTAAAGCGATTAAAAGTTTATACATTTCAGTGCAGAATAATTGCAAAGACACATTTAAATTTTTTTAAAATCTTTGATACATAAATGTATGTGCTCGCTGGGTTCCGCATCTTCTTACGCCAGAACAGTTTTAATTGTGCTTCTGAATCGTTTTCATATAAAAGGACTAAGTCTTTTTGAATCAATATTACCGTGCATTACCGAAACAAAGCCATAGAGTACGCCACGGAAGCACAAGGAATTTGCAACTCCCGTTACACATACGCTTAGGTTTTTTAACACAAAAATTAATGCTTCTGTCTATGGTCGCGTATCGAACTAAGTGAAAGTTGATAAAAAACGTTCGACTTCTTCATGCTAATACAAAATCTCATACCGCCATTCTTACTTAAAATATATTCATCGATTTGATATAAGAAACACTTCTAGATTCCCTCCACAGTATGGATTTATCCATGAACCATTGAAAGAGGCTTTAATACATCTACGACTGCTTAAAAATTTTTCGCTTCTCCTTCGTGTATTTGACCATAGCCCTATTTTAATCCAGTACTACTATTTTGTATTGTTTCTGTAACTCAGAAGTTCAACTATCGACCCATGTCTTGGGTGGTGTTGTTGTGTTGTGACTGGATTTTAGAAGCGGTGAAGGTGTTGTGAACTTCTACATGCGCCTAAACGCGAAGCGTCGGGCCCAGAGTTTTAATTATCAAAGGACAAACGCTTAGTTAGGATGTGAAGTGGTGACAGTTGTTCTTGGGCGCGATATGTGACCTGCGTTGTTGGAAATATTTTACGGCTTCTGCCGAATATGAACAGCTTTCTAGGTATAAAGTGACTTAAAGTTCTATTTACATGCCGTTGAAGTGTAGCAGTTGACCTCGGATCCAATAAGAGCTTTCTTGGGCCCCGATCGCCGTCAATTCAGTTTCTTCTCCCGTTTCTGCTCCAAAGTCCTTCGTTCGGGCTGGAGCCTGTTTAAATAGTTGCACCTCTACGTCATAATATGCTGCCAGCATTCATAGTTGCGGTTCCTGGCTCTCTTACTGTCGTGTACCATCAATTACTGCATTCCAACAAAGTAATATCGTCTATATGGTATAAAATATTCAACAATCGTCTTCGTCAAGGGCTTAAATTTTGAGCGTATCCCCGTCTGGGTGAGGTAATCGTTATTTGGAGCTGTTGCTGGCTTGCAGTTAATTTGTCAATATTAATTTTATTCCGCCTATAACTTTCGGTGATGTTATGTTTAGCTAAACTTCAAATGCAATGTAAAAGGGTTAAAGTTTCCGCTGATCTGAACCGAACTGTAAACATATTGTACTAGATTAATTCTTGTTTTATTCCTTATATATCCAAAATCAGTAGGCGTGTTCATAGAGGCTTATTGCAGAAAAGAGTGGAAGTAAGGCAAGTTTTATTTCGAGCAGAGTACACGTCCATTTCCTAAACCCGAGAACAATATCGACCATGATCACACCTTCTCAGTACTCTAGTGGCTAATGACTAACCATCGTTCTGGCACCTAAACCATTATACTGACTTTTTCTGAGTCCACAGTTTGACAAGATCAAGCAAACATATAAACGAATTTAAACAACCTGTAGCAATATTCCAAGTAGCTTCGGTGTTCTCGGTCGGTTATCTCTGGCTCTAGGTACTCTTTTGTTGTTCGTAAAGTGGTTATTCCACTCTTCTCTGACGCATTTTACATGAACGTTAGATTTCTGTCTTACGTTCTCGTTTGTAATTATGTCATAGAGTCGTAGCATTTTTATTTTTGTGGTACAAAGGTACCTTTTTGTGTTATGAGGCGCAATATGCTTCAATATTGATATCCATGTTTTTCAAAATTAGGTGTACTAGACATCCAGATCTAGATGATTTTGCTTTATTTGTCACTTTTAACCTCTGCTTTCGAAATTTCCACACCAAAATATTTGAATTTCATAAACTATTCATTATGATTTCCATTAATTGCTAGTTTACACCTTCTGGGTTCTTTGAATATGACACTGGATTTCGTTTTACCCTCCAACATCTTCATATTACTTGGGTTAGCTGTTACCTTGTCTTCGTTCTCGGTCAGAAACATCGGCGTAGCATATTATCTTTAGCTCTCGGTTTCCTAATCTGTATCCAGAACTACTCCTGTTTACTTTCTTAATCACTAGGTTAAAAAGTAATGGACTCAGAGAGTCTTCTTGCCTCAGTTTGGGGGCTTAATTGGTTAATTTCCTTAAAAACCAATTTAAAAAAATTGTACTTTATTCACTTTTCAGTCAGTTCAACTGTTGCTGTTATATTGGCAACAAGGTAAGGCTTTTGGTCCAAATTTCATTAACATGTTCAATAAATCGTAAGAATATTGTCTTATAAGCCTAAATTACAGTAAGTAGGGCAAGTAAGAATACACACAAAAAGCCTTTTTATGTAAATAAACTGTTTGATGTTAGATAAACAAAGCGTGGAACCTACAATCAAAACGCAATTTGTCATAAATGACAACTTTAAATCTAGAAAAGGCTAGGAAAACAAAATACAGTTTTTAAGAATTAACTAAACTAGTAGTAAATAAAATAAAATTCAAAAGCATAACCAACAACACCAATCACGCTTATAAATAAACTCCAACGAAATGACGTACAGAATAAAAAAAAAGTTTCGCAAAATACGTTTTCCATTATTTCAAAAATCAGCTAGTATTTAGTTATGATATAAAATGTTGTGCCATTATTATTCAGATATTGTATTCTCTTGGGGACCTAATTCTTGTTTTTTCCATCATTCTAAACGTAGAATACAATTTCGCATCAAAAATTCTCCCCTTGGAAATTTTTGTAACGGAGTGAAAAATGTTGCGGTCCAGATGCAAAAAATGCGAATTTGATTCCCACAAGCATACGCTCCCCCAAATGAAAACTTCTGGAGATGTAATTAAATAAAATTAAAAACAACGCCCCATCACCAATGTGGATATTTTAAAGGCGGGTCAAGATATTATACTAAATGGAAGCAGCCGTAATTCCGCAATAATCATCTGGAATTAGAAGGACACAAGGTTGTCTAGCGCAGAAGTTTAGAGAAGGGAAATCCTCGGATAACATTATCATATTTGCAATTTACACCGCCCCTAGAGCCAGCAACAGGATTGCGCTTTAAATTAGGTTTCCATTTAGCCCATATCGGCGATTATTAAACGTTCGAGCCTTGTTCGATGTCCGTCATTAAAGCATTACATTAATATGATAATTTACGACGCAGCAACTTATCGAAAAATAATCAAGAACCGAGCCCGTAAATAATGACAATAATTTTTAGTATCGGGCTTTACCGATTTATCGAAGTCGAGCTCGTCCTTCCTAAAAGCATGAGGAAAAGCACCCCTCGCTTTCAATTTTTATAACAAATCATTCTTGTAAATATGGCCCATTTCCCGAGAACGCGATAATGTTCAAAGGGCAGTATTAATGAAGCTTGAATTCTACGCCGAACAAAAGGGCGAGCTCGATGGCGGACAATTCGCTCAATAAAAACTCGATCGGGCATTGGGAATGAGAGAAACCCGCTCCTGAGGAAATATTTGGTCTGGAAAGGCGAACGTTCCGCCACAATGCAGCCTTTATTTGTCATAGTTATGGTAGGTCTCATGTGACGCAGATGATGTTTATTCTTGCAAATGATCATCTTTCTGAAAATCTAATAAATGGAATCGCGTCAGTTTGTTCCAGAAACAGTATTTCCAGAAAAATAATATTAATTTAGCAATTGTACACACCAACCAATAAACAAAGAGGAATTTTAAACAGAGCTACCAAAGCGTGCATGATGAATCGAACGAAAATCATAAGGGAATGCAGGAAAATCAGAGAGAAAGAAGAAACAACCTCCGAAAAAGCTACAAACATACAGTGAATATGTGTTAAGGCAAGGCTGATAACATCCTTAACAATAAAGAAAATATATTTTGTCAATGGGTAGCACCAATACGACTTGAAAGTCGGAGCCTCCGCGCTCCGACGTGATGTCAGTACAGAAATGCCGAATTAGCCAAGGATTGAATTTATCAATCATCTTATCTCGAGTCACCAGGCTCGATAAATTGAAGCATTGGCCAATTCGGCCTTTCTATGCTGACGTCACGCCGGAGCGCCGAGGCCAAAAATGTTTTTTTGTAAGAAAAATAGTTTCTGACAAATTTTATTCTTATTTCTATAGAATTTTAATTATCCTCTAACTAAAATATATTCGAAAGAACCTCATACGGAAATTTACAAAATATAACATTTTATTAGTTTTTGATTTAAATGTAAAAGTGAACCCACAAAATAGGTATACTCGCCCCGAAACGGCCTCGCACCGAATCGGCTCACGCTGAAACGTCTTTGCGCTGAAAAGTCTCCGCGCCGAAACGTCTCTGCGCCGAACTGTCTCCGCGCCGAAACGTATTCGCGCCGAAAGGGCTGCGCCGAATCAGTCGCGTTGAATTGACTGCGCCGAAACGTCGTAGACCGGGCCGGGGCTCCCCCGTTCATCACGCGGGATTCTGATTTATGTTAGACAACATAACGCAATCCGTACGTTTTGTGAGTTAGAGAGAGAGTGAGTTGAGTCGCACATGCGCACGTTCATTGACTTCAGGGTTCAACCTGCAGAGTTCGAGAAGGCACTAAGTGCTCGTTGGTTCCGCTCGGATGGAGACCTTGCGCCTTCCCCGGGCGAAGTCGAAATTAATTGAAATTGAATGGGTGTTATCGGTCAAGTTTTAGTCATCTAAGTGATATGTGAAGTAATTATTAGCTGAGGAATTCCGTATCGTGGAGCTGGCATCTCCAATTAACGCCTGTTGAGTCGGATTATATATGAAAACCTCGTCTACGCTAATTTGTTGTTAATGAAGTTACGTGTGTCGTACTACAACCCTTGGCTATCGTTCTACCCTTTGGGGATATATCACCGTCCAGACCCTCTTGACATATGGCACGCTATGCAGTTTCCCGCAGTTCTTCAAGCATTTTGTGGCAGTCGCTTGGAACCCGACCGGCAGCTCTATTGGACATAATCGTCATAGCAGCTGAATCCCTCAAAAGGTATTGTGTCTCACCTTGCAATAATTTTAACGAGCGCACAATACGCAGTGAAGTCATTTCGAAGTGTCTCCATTTTGCGTAGTCCTGTTGACAAGTTTAAAATTAAGATTTTGAATAGCAATTACCGCCTTTAAGTCAATTTGATTATTCGTATTATTCGTCACGTTTTAATCTTTGTATTCAGTTTCACGTTGTGAAATTAAAGTATTTGCCGTCAGTGTATCAGATTTGGTTGTTTACCGAATTTCCCGATTTTGTGTCGCTTCATGTCGTAAAGTCGATTTCGTCCTGTAACAAGTAATATGATATGCGCAGTATATTATAAGACATAAAAACTGTGTCTATATCAAATGATTAGAGTACCGATCTCATTCGCCTTATACATAAGAAAGGTGATCAGCTAAAGTGCGAGACTTATGTAACACTTCTGAATACAGCATATAAGACACTATTGCATATCTTATCAGAACGACTTCGCTCCTATGCAGAAGCGAAACATTAATGTAGAGTTATTAACTAACTAAATATTTGTACTCCGTCGGATTTTTGATAAACAAACGCGTTTCAAACCGATATTTTCCACTATGATGACGTTCTAAGAGCAAAACTACAGCCATGGATAGAGATTCCAAGACATTTTATAAACGTTATCAGGATGACAATAGCAGCAGTGGTTTATTCAGTAAAATACAAAACGAAATTTTTAAAAAGTCTGAGACAAGATTCACTTGCGTACTTCTGATTCAACATCGCCATGGAAAATGTTGTACGAGACGCTAGCCCGGAACACAAAACTATGATCTCTTATATGTCCAAACGTTAACCTATGCAGACGATATGGATATACATAGTTAGCAAATGGGCCCGAAAATTGAAAGAAACCTTTTCTGACTTCGTCAATGCTGCCGACTGACTGTGTATAGCACCAACTTCGAAGCTGGCTAACAAATGCTACTTTGAACTCAAAGTACCTACGTAATCAGAGCTTCTATAGAAGAACAAACATTAAACTATATAAAACTTTAAAAGTTCATGACCTGACATGGATCAGAAACGTAGATGAAAAGTAGACGAACCACTGTTGCACACATTCGACAAAAAATTCTGAATAAAATACACGGTGGCATTTGTGAACACCTATACAGGTAACAGAGACATGGTATGTAGGCATATGACTTGATTCACAACTTTCCACTCTTTTCTATGCTGGAGTTTTCCTTCCACACTGCGATTTCCATCTTGACTTTGGTCTAGCCCTTCTTCCGGTTCCACATAGATTGCCCGTTACTGGATTGTGGAAGGTACCTCTGTGTCATTCTCATCAGATACCCCATACGTTTTGCTGCCTGTGCTTTCACTACTCCAATTGAATAAGGTATATTGTGCAGCTATCTTACTTGTTTTTCATTCATCGTTCACCATTTTACTACCAAAAAATTTTCTTACCAGCTTGTTATTATTCCACTTGCTTTAACAAAGCCGTGAGAAGATGGCTATGTCTTAGCCCTTGTTTTTCCTTGAACTTTCTTGATAGATCACTTTCCACTCGTACTCTTCTCACCGTACCTTTTAATGTCGGTTTCACCATTTGAACCAATTTCTGTGGTATTTTTAGTTATTCTATGGTCTTCCATAGTTGTTCTTTTCTAATACTGTCGTATGCCTAATTAATCGACAACTGATCTGCCTTTTCGGAATCCACATTGGTGCTCTCCTATGTTGTGGCCCTTTATACAAGTTGTCAAAATCGTTTAAGCTATAATGAGTAGGGTTATTCTATTGCAGTTATAACACTCCGTTTTACTCCCTTTTCGCTCCTTGGTAGAAGATTTGGATATCCTTATTTTAAAAAGTTTTTGCAAATCCCTTTTTTATTTTTATTCGGTTTTTCTTCCCTTTTGCACTACCTTCGAAACTCTGCATAAATTTATAGTTTCCTCACATTATAACATTATTTTTCTTGCCTTCGCTCTTTCCGCTACACACTAATCACCATATCATTTATCCTCTTGCTCTTTTTTGGACTAGATAGTTTTTTACTACGTCCAGAGATAGTTATCATCACTAAAATAGGCAGATTATGGTGGGTAGACATGCCGTCAGATACAATGGCAATAAAGCTAGAAGAAAGCCGGACTGAACAATAAACGGCAAATGGAAAGAGCGGAAATCAGGTGGAAGGAGCAGATTGATGAAGAGGTTTGGTAAATCAAGATAACCAACTGGGGAACTCAAGCAAAGAGTAGGACTAAATGGTGAAGAAGCTTCTGAAAGAACTGCTAGTGATAATGATGATAATGGTGTATAGGAGGAAGTATACTTCCACACGTATTGATTTATAAAACTATCTTTTTATCACCGCATGGTACAACGGAAAACCAAATAGGCTATGTAACCATGGATATAAAGTTCGCACAATAATAAACAATAATAAAAATCACCTTTCAGTAGAATATGTAGTACACAGTGGCTACGAAACAACACTGACCTGATCAATGCATGTCTGTTAAAATTGGAGACAAAATATGGTGGACCATAAAGGCATAAACCAGTTAGACATAGAACTACTATGATGTAAAAATAAATAAATAATCAACGAAACGACATAAGAAACAATTGGGGTCCAGGAAACGCTATAAGAAAAACTGTATGAAACGAAAGACAAAGCTGAACAAAACAAATATTAAGCAATACAGTTTAATGACACTTTATAATTTGACATGCAAAGTATGGTAAAACGAAAAATATCGTGTATCACATCTTAAGACGAAAAGGAGATATTTTAACAACAGAGGCAAAGAAAACTAAGAGTCCACGCGTTAGACTGCACGAAAAACCTATAAAGAAAGTGAAAGAGGTTATACATCCAGGTAGCAGAATTGAAGATAGCGCTGGATAACAAAGAAAAGATCAAACAGGGTTCAAGACGCTTTTAATAAAATAAAGTAAGTTTAGTACTTCTAAGAAATTTTTCTTAGAGCAAAAATGTGATCCCTGAGGATTGCACAGCAAATAAACGTATGTAATATTCAAACAATGTGCAAACATCAGATGGAACAGAAAACGAAAGTAAAAATAGATATGCCACGAACTTAGAAAACAGATACGATCATAATACTTGAAGCAGTATACTATAGCAATGAGAAAAGAGGTACAAGATCATAGTATTATTAATTAATAATACTATGATCTAATAAACACAAAGTGGGTTAAACTAAAAGCAGTGGTGTGTAATAGAAACAAGTGAAAAGGTGTTCAAAAATGTTTTGAACTAACAATGCAGAAACACTTAAAAATGACAAAACATATTGCCTGTAGTGTGTTATCAATTCCGTGAATATAGCTTTTTGGGAAGCTCTTTACCGTGCCGACTTCGGAAAATATCTAGTTATCCAAATTTCGAATCCCGTCTTGTTACATCGACCTCCGGTCGACCACATTCAAAGAACCATTGTGTCGTCCCTCTATCTGCGGTTTTGCAACTGCCGCTGCCCATTTTTTATCATCGCACCTACGCAGCCCTGAAAAGTCTCCCGTTACATAGCCCATCGATGCTATTCGCAGCCCGCAAATGTCCTCTCCTGTGGAATTTTCCCTCAGGTGAACACATGTGAAGGTTTTGCTTATCACGCCAAGCAGGTAGAATTTTGAAAAAGTGTTTTGGTTACCCTTTTTTGTTGCGATCACAGCTCAATAGCTGATTCGCTTAAATGTATTTTTATAAATGCTATCGTAATTTTCTATGTTCGTCGTGTGAACCACGTCAGAGGCGAAACTCGACGTGGTTCACACGTTGAGTTACCGTGCTCTTCTATCCCTTCCCTTGCAAAGAGTTTCGCCTCTGGCGTGGTTAACACGTTAAGTTACCGTGCTCTTTTGCTTTTTCCTCCTGATAAAGCCCCTTACGAAAGTGGGCGAAACGTTGAGTTCTTCGATCTCAATCATGACACGGTCCAATCGCGGAAGTCGTTTATTACTGGATGCATTTAAATTTGCAACATGTCGTAAATGGGGATTTACCCACAATAGGAGCCACATGAACTAAGTAGGTAAATAAGTACCGTATGAGTCCACGATGGAATCCCTGAAACATACCAAGCACTGACATGAACCCTCTTAATTTCGGTGCAATGTGTTTTTTCAGATAAATCTAAATTCATTTAAGGGTTAATATTATAAGAGTTAGTTACGGTATATGTGCGAAAGCTATTTAGTATATTTATGTATGACTAGTAGAATCGTAAGTCATGTTTCGTTTCATAATATAAGACAATGTACTAATAGATTCTGCAAAGGGAAAATATAAAGTATGATCAAAAATTATTTTCATCTAGTATGGCTATGGAATACTTCCTAATTTATGAATGTAACTACGTTTACACTTAAATGTCAAACGTGACCTTTGATTTTTAAAAGAGTTATAATTGCATTCATAAATTAGGAACTGTTCCATGGCCATACTAGATGAAAATAATTTTTGATCACTCTATACTATCCTCGTTGTAATTTAGCTTAACTTGTATACAACGTGACAAGTGTCATAATTTCTATAGGTTGTTCTGTTAGTTGTTTTTTATTTTTTATTTATTTTATTAAAACAATATTGAATTAAGCAGGGCGCATGGTCTGAATTAACTGATTAATAGAAACAGGAAATATAAATTTTAGTATTGACACTCTCTTTCCTAGTTGATACGAATGAGATTTTCCCTCCTATTTGAGCATCTTATTCTGAATTCCTTTTTTTATAATCTGTAGTTATTACTGTTTCTCAAAATTTATGAGATCTAATATCACAGGTTTTGCAGTTTGCTCGATAAATTTTATTTATGGAGAAAATATTGAATGAAGTGCAACTATTCAGTCGCACGTATGAGCAGCAAATATAAAATATGTCCCTAGAGCCTTTACATAACGCTTCAATTATGTTATCTATACACAGTATTGAAAATATTTTGTTTGTTAATATCAATTCTTCTTTTCTTTTTCTTTGAGTACACATTTCTCTGAATTTACTGAAATTGGAGGTTTTTAAATCGAAAATATATGGGCAACTGCTTTGATAAGGTTGTGAATCTAAACAGCAAGTATAAAATAGCAAAAATAAACATGCACCTATGTTAGTATACCAAGATACACTAAACATCTACATAAAGCTTCCTGATTTTGGTGTTCATAGTATTTATGATGTTTCTCTAATTTGGCAGGCACACATGCTAATTTTCTTCAAGTTAAATGAAAATTTATCTCAATCTTCATATGTATTTATAAATTATGGGTTCAAATGCTAAAATAAATGGGAGAGGGTTTGAAAATATAATTGATCAAAAATATTACAACAGTAAAATTACCTTTAGGAATTTTCAGTCCACTCCATAAAGTATAGTATTCGATCTCAGTATCTAAAAATGAAAACGAAATTGTACGGTCCTGAACTTTGAGATACATCATGTATACACGAGAGATATGCCTTAGGAATTGTTTTTATGTCATTCTAAATGTATTATATTATTTATAAAGATATATTAACAACAGAGTCAGCTAAGGTTTCTACCAAAATCAGCAATCCTTACTTTTAAAGCTTTCCTTCTAAAACACATGCCTAATAAATCAAATTTCGTTAAGATTTAGCACAAGCTAAACAATAGAGGCCCATATATACAACCATGTGGTAAGCTACACATCTTTACATGTTTGGTAATTTATTTTTCCAAAAGGTGGCTCTAAAACAACCCTAAAATGTATTTTTAATGGTTTTCGTTACAGCAGCGCTAATACCAAGCTAACATACTCCTCTAACAAGACGCAATATTTATAAAATCGCTTTTTTATAGCAAACTGGGGCGTATTGGAAAATGAATATTGAAAATTGCGACGAAGTAATTATTTTCAGATAAATTGCAGCTTTCAACGAAGCTTCTGCATGCAAATATCCGGAATTCCTTTTGCTATATTAAATGCCTTGGCTTGAATATTACTTGCAACAATAGAACTTCCCATTTACGACTCCTAATATCTGATATCCATCCTTTAGCCACTTTTAGAACTTTCTTTTATTCTATTATTTGTCAGAAAATATTTTTCTAATGCATTTGTATGAATTCTTAGAGTAAATAAAATTTATTTTAAGATAAGCACAACTGCATTATACAGGATACCAATGTGTAGTTTTTAACAGTTTTAAACGAGTTTAAGGGTAAGCAATTAATGAAAACACGCTGTATTTTAATCAAGTTAAGAGGTTCAACGGGAAGATTTTTGTGATTAAATTTCGTCTCATTTGAAATTAAAAATATCTGGCTACGAGCTTCGCCCTCACGTAAAATAACGACCAGATTTCTAACAATTAAGTTAAAATGTGAGAGAACCGTGCTAAGGTGAATTAGTGCCGAAAAAATTACTAAATCGATAGCAACAAAGCACAACAGCTGAATTATTTATTGAGACAAGTGGTCGTAATGGATTCTTCTTAGTATTGGTTTTCCAACTGCGCCATTACACGCTTTCCAGGGGTAAGTTATATAAATGAGCTGCAGATTGTATGTCAACGTTTGGCAAAAGTAATTTTAATTGTTTCGGGCTATTAACAAGCGTTTAAATAATTTAAAACTAGCAACTTTGGGGTACCACAAGGCTCTGCGTATGGGCCATTTTGAGTTTCATATTTTCTAATAACTATTTTAAACAAAAGGTTGAAAAATGCTCCCTGATTTCTTATCATCATAAATAACATAAAAGATACTAGAAAGTAGAAAAATAAGTTAAAGAATGTTAGTTAAAGTTTTGGCTTTTATACCACTCTAATTTGACTTTAACTATGACATTTATCAGGATAGAGTTATACTTTGTTCTAAAAGCAAGGCGAATAATTGACTTGGCCTGACATACCCTTTGACAAGTGAATTTTTACTGAAACAACTTGGAAGCTTTTCCACTGATCGATTCCTTTGCAGCAATTATGTCAACGACTACTTGTTCTGAAGAAGCTTCCTGAATCATTTTTCCTAATATTCGTCGGCTAAATGTATCTAAGTATTTAAATTCAAAGTCACACAGTAAAGTATGTTATATGAAATCAACAAAATTTCTCTAATTTTTACTTTATGTGGATATCAAGACAACTATGACATCCAAACATTGTTTCAGAAAACATTCTGGTATGTCTTGCGTTTTCAGCAAATAACGCAACACATATTTGCCGGTGTTAGGTGAATCCACCAAATTTCCAAAAACAATTCACTTAGTCTAGCAACGTTACCCCTTATTTAGAATAATCACCGCCAAAAATGCGTACCCTGGAACAAGTTCACTTCAAAAGCTCCTACCAGACTCGCACAGCATGCAAAACGTGTAAACACAACTGACCTTCAGTCATAATCGCTGGAAAACGCAAATTCGAGCGAACTGAAAACTAGTACATGTCCTGCAGTCGATATCTGGGGCAATACTATGAAGGCTCGCAGGAAGAATCCTGCGAGTCCTGCAAGTTCCCACCCACGTTCGGCGCTTTCCGCCGGCGCTCGGAAAGCCGCGGTTCAAGCCAAATAACGGCTGTGTATCGAAAAGCTAATAAACAGTAAACCGAGGCTGAAAATCAGCTTTGTCCTTTTCCAAGCGCCGCGAACGCAGGGTGGAGAAGGCGACGCACTAGGTGTACCGATAATTGATTTGTTTGAACTCATTGCAACCTGCAGTTTCCAAGGATACTGACAGGAAATTGCATTAAAAATGTAAAAGGCTTTTTTTGTAATCGAGCCCTTCAGAGACCATCAGCAAACGGGAATGTTGGTAAAACTTAATTGAAAATGCAAATTTAGGTTAAGTCAGTTGTTCTCATTTTTTGGCTCTGAAATAGAATTCCAAGAGTAAAAAATCAAGAAAAGCCTCATTGCATTTGACAACTGCGACTGTTCCATGCAAACATTTCAATTTCAGTTATTGTAATAGTAGAATTTCAAAATAGCTAACCTCTCGATTCCTTCAGTGAAACTTCTAAATTCAGAGGAAGGTCGCAATAGCTGTCTAAAATGCTAGAAATACGACCACCTGTCGAATAATCTCGTCAAATAAAGGGCCGAAGAACTTACCAAGAAACCCCAAAACAAAATTTATTATTCATAGCTTCAATCTTTAAAGAGAATTCAGATATTCAGTATTGTTACAATGGGAATGAAAAAGATACCAAACCAATAAAAACACTTTTAGCCTTCTCCACGAGAATTATTTTAAAAATTAAAAAATGGAACTTAGCGACATGTTCCGACGACGATGCACAATTTGCATCACCAGGCCAGAAAATTGTTACATCTAATAGGAATATGGTAATTAATAAGTCTACTAACATAACAAAAGGAACTTGCAATAGGTTGTTTCGTTGAAACCACTTGTGAAATTTGAGGTTTTAAAATTATTTAAAGTGGACAGAAATTAAACACATTTAAAATTAATGATAATGTCAATTGTTAAAATGTTTGAAAATGTTATATAGCCGATTGTAAAAATTAATTAAAAGTTGACAAGTGAAGGATGTGCGTTTCGAATAACGGCACCCTGAGAATGACCATGAAACAGCAGCTAGGAACCAAAATCACTAAGGCTAAAGGAAAATTCCGTAAATACAAGAGAAAATGAAACAAGTTGAGAAATGGAAATAGTTCGTAATGGAGAAGGATCAAACAGCAACTGGGGAGAGCAAAACTAACTGATATTTATTTATGCATGATCCATTCATTATCTATAACCTCCTTTATCTTTCGATGTCGAGGGCCATTCATACCTCGCGGGAAGTGCAGCGTAGGCAATGGGCCGCACACGACTTACATTACACGCCCCCGCATCCAAACAGAAGACACAGTCAAGAATCCTAAACCTACCTTATAGCTATCTTAACTAATCAGTTCAAATTCATTACCGCTCCAAGAAAATTCCCGGCTACGGCCAGATTTGAACCCATCTCCACCTGCTTGCTAAGCAGACTGCTAACCCACTCAACCACCCAGGTGGCCTAACTGATATTCATAAAAATATAATTATTGTTCAAATCTGTGATTGCATTCAGTTTAAAGTCATTGTCGTTAGGAAACGATTTCAATAGTTTTTAACAAGTTCAAGAAAGTACCTACATACATTATTATTTTTAGCACAAAGTGATCGGAATTTTTTTTCTTGAAAGATCTGCCTGTCTGACCAATGTAAAAACAATTTATAGAGGAACAATAATTAAAGCGATAAATGCCGGATCTATGTAAAAGAAGAATAGAACCTTCATTGAAAACAATTAGGTGGTGGAGGAAGTTCGAGGAAGAAAGAGAAATGTGTACATTATATTTGAAGAAAATTTCTTTTATTGAAAGTGAACTAGGACCAAAATAAGAAATTAAATAACAATTTCCCGGTTTTTGAATCGATATTCAATTAGTGACCCATTTTCTATGGAGTTTATGAAAAATGAGCAAAATTAAATTCACAATATTTAATAATATTGAATTCAGATTTAAAATCTGTAACAGACATGGGAACGTATAATAGACGTCTAAACAGATAGTGAAAGTTGGTCAGTTTATGGGATAGGGGACGGGAAGAGGAAAAAGTAATGGTGCGATCAGTGCAGCTTGGGTTCCTATAAATGCTAAATTGAATGGAATTATTATTAATATTGTTTTTAAATCAATAACTTTGAAGAGGAAAGTTAATTATTATTTTCTCTTTTAAAAGTGAATTTAATGTTAAGATTAATGGAATTAAGCAATTGATATAATAGTTAATATTACGGTTGCCTGAGGTAAAAATCAAAAGAATATCGTTCACATCTCTGCCCCTGTACAAAGTGTCTTTAAAAAGGTTTCTTCTGTAAATATTTTATTTTCTAAGTTGGCCATGAAAAATTCGACTAAAAGTACAGATACATTAGAACCCACGGCTAAGCCAGCTTTTTGGTTAAAAAATCTATAAACGGGTTTACACGAAACTTTCCTAGCAAGAGTAATGTGAATTACATAAATTTTCAAAATTTTGAAAAAACATTGCGGTTGGTGGGATTTGAACTGGGTCTCCGACACAGACCGCGATGAAAGCCCAACGCTTTAACTCGAGGCTACGGCTTACAACATCGGTTTAAACAACGCGCTCACGACAGGACTCAATAAAAGTGTTCACCCTGTATATTTTGGGTCCAACATAAGCGTCATAGGTGAAAACCTGAGCTACGTGGAAAATATTACTTTTATTTAAGGAATAGTTCTTGAGTTAAAGCAAAAATTGGCACAATTTTGTTATTTTGAGGTGCTCACCCTGTATATATTTTTCCCCGGAAATATATTCGGTTTCGAGCCAGGTAGACGCATAATCTGAATGCAAAATATCGTATTCCACCAACAAATAGCTTTTGAGCTATACTGCCAACTGACGTACAGAACAACATAACGACAAGCAGACACACGGACAGACAGACATACGGAATTGAGAAAACATGATTTTCGTCATCTAGAGACCCAGAAACTTGAAGATCTGCAGACATCTCGAATGATAATTTTTTCACGATTACAATAGTTCCTTCGTCTTTTAGAGAAGAGAAAGAATAATCAAATTTTACAAAAGAATTGAGATAGAACTACGCTAGTAAGAGAGAGAACTGAATCGGATTAGAATTTTTAACAGGACCATCACAGTCCCTAGATGGTATATTAGGGGAACGATTAATGATTTCAAAAGAAGAAATGGTAACTAATTGAGGTAATTGTAAAGCCAATAAGGTTTTAGATAACTTAATAAAATTTTTAATAGCAAATTTGCATTTGAATTTGGTGTACTGACGGATAGCTTCATTTAACCAAGAGGTGATCAAAGCAGCAGGGATGTTGGTCAAATAAACCACTGGTTTAATAGGCCTATCTTTTTTATGGATGTTTGGCAAGCCATAAAGTCTTGGGGTTAATAATTAACACAAAATAAGGCTTAATATTGAAAGATTTGGTGATATCAATAGTATATTTTATACCAAGGGACAAAAGTGCATTATTTGATCCCGCGAGTGAAGTTTATTGCCCGAGACGAAGTCGAGGGCAATAATCACTCAAGGGATCAAAGGCACTTTGGTCCCCAGGTATATACGCTATTTTTTGCACTCCCGAATTACAAATCATGAAATAAATCTGATTTTGCTGGTTTTAAAATTTATACGTTCGATTCGGAAAAATGGATGGCTTAGGAAATGTACATGAGTAACTAAGGTAATGTTGTAAATAATGTCAAACATTTTGAAAAAAAACTGATTTGTTACGTTTTTGCTTTCTGAATCCGAATTATGACAATTTTGGAAGTTCCACTGAAAATCTTGTTCCTGCCGAGATTGTAGAAGCTGCAGAAAAGGCCAAACTGGAATTACTCCCCAAGAAATCTGCAAAATTCTATGATCAACAGTACGACAAGTTCAGCGAGTGGTGCAACCGGAAAAAAGTAAAAAGGTACACTGAAGATGTGCTCCTAGCGTATTTTCTGGAAAAGTCAAGAGATGTTAAAGCTTCTACTCTTTGGGCGCAGTATTCAATGCTCAAGGCGACGATACTAGTCAGAAAAAATATTGATATAAGCAAGTTCTCGAAGTTAATTGCTTTTCTTAAGAGGAAAAACGATGGCTACAAGCCAAAAAAATCGAAAATTCTCACAGCAGGACAAGTTGATCTCTTCATACGCGAAGCGCCTGACGATGAATTTTTAATGGTTAAAGTAAGTACATAATTATTACAAAACATTATGAAATAAACTTTACGTACGAACTGTCATATTACAGGTTGCGCTAGTGTTGGGCTTGGCCGGTGCATGCAGAGGAAATGAATTGATTAATCTGTCCATACACGACTTACAAGATCTGGGGGAAATAATATTTAATTTATATTTTTAGATTTATTGATTAAAAAACATGAATAATACTAATTCAATTCAGTTCAGCATTTAGAGAAAACCAAGTTGCATTGATCACATCTTTCCTGTTTTCTCTTGTCATCCCCTATCCCTTGCTAACTTTCGCTTTCTTTTTAGACGTTTGTTATCTATGTAAATTCGAATTTAATATTATTAAATATTGTGAATTTAATTTTATTTATTTTCCATAAACTCCATAGAACGCTTTCCACTAATTTAACACCGATTCAAAGATCTAGAAAAAAATATTCAATTCTTTATTTTAGTTCTTTTTCACTTTCACTAAACAGCATTTTCAACAAATATAGTACAGGGTGTCTCAAAAGGAATGAGAGACGGATTAGCCATAGATTTCTTAGATTATGATGACCCGTTTAAACCTAATATACCTTATTACAAAGTCCTTACAATAAGAAGTTATAGGGCCTTGAAGTTTTATTTCTTATTTTCATATATAATGCAACTAGTGGGTTCTTGATCAAATAATCATTTCTGTTTAAATGAGATATATTGCCTAAAACAATATATCGAGTGGAAACAGAAATGATTTGATAATCAAGAAGACACGAGTTGCATTCGGCTAGATTATATCACGAGTCAATAAACAACGTTTGAATAGTGTATTTTAAATATTAAAAGTAGGTACAGTTAATGTGGTTGTTATGACAATTGTACTAACAGGTGGTGACGTGATGTTTTGGAAGGCGTGTGATTATCACTTATTATTCAGGAAGGTATGTGATTATCAGTTGCTATGTACATTATCAAAAGTTAGTACATGCGTAACTATGCATTTGCCGTTTTTTCATTGGTTGATGTTTAGAGGGATTGGTATAATCATGTTAATTTCCTTAAATGTAAAAATATCGATCTCTGACTTTGCTACACGTACCTATTGTTATGTGCTGCGCGAATGAAAAGGTTTTCGTAAAGTAGACTTGATTGTAAGAGGTACTTTACCTATTTTCAAAATCTTTTTTTAGCTAACATTATTATCTGCAACGTTTTAAAAATGTTAGATTATTGTCTGAAACGAAATTAAAGACCGTAAAAATAAGGTACTCTTCGTTCACAAGTGCAAAAACAACCGTTCACCTTAAAAGTTTTGTCAAAGTTTTGTTCAATTATCAAATAGGCATGATCACAAAAACAATTGGCAATGATCGTGATCTAGTAAACAACAATGATACTTCAGTTAATGACGTTGGTGACGGTTTCTTTTATGTTTACGAAAATGCCGCGACGTAAGGAACATTTCAGCATTTTCGTAAACGCAAAAGAAGAAATGTGTACATCTCCAACGTTATTAATTCATCGTTGTTATTTACCAGATCACGATAACTACCCGTTGCTGTTGTGATAATGGCTATTGAGTGATTGCACGGTTACGGTGCTTTTAGGCTTACGAACGAAGAATACCTTATTTTTAATTCTTCTTAAATAATACCTAAAATTTTAAAAATTTTACAGATAATAAATCTATAGAAAAAATATTTTAAAGGTAGGTACAATACCTTTTGCAGTCAGGTCTAGTTTACGAAACTTTTCCATTTAGTAAAGCACATTAAAACAGTAAGTAGGTATATCAAAGTTGATTACGCCTCTATTATTTCGCAGTTCTGTGGTGCAGGTTTTGTTATTTTCGCACGTTCCCCGCCTTCCGCGATTCCAACCAGACAGCGACTCTCGAATTTTTTATTCTCACCGCGGCTGTTTTCTTTCTGATGGCGTGATGCTGATGGGATTGCGTCCTTAAAAATCGTCCAGTGGTTTTTGCGGGCATGCAAATTACGGTTTTTGCCCTCGCCGAATGTGCGGCCGGCGCAGCCATGGCAGCTGCATTGAGAGCTATTTTCTCACGCCGAGTTGGCGGATCAAAAGCGCTTCACCAATCGTTATCTACACGTGGTCCAAATTAATCTGGGGTAAGTCATTCGAAGCTGTTCGCGCTGTGTTTTAGCGAAATAATCCATAATTCTATCTTATGTACTTCCTTTCTTTAGTCCGGAGCCCTAAAAGTCGGAGCTTCCGAAAATTGCAATCCTCGCGATTGAGTACGTCGGCCTTGACCGGTTTAAATTTAACACCCGCAATCCCGACCTTCCGATGTTTGGCGCCATACCGCTCTCGCTTATCTGGGGCCATCACATAATCTCCCCTAACGTGCAGAAGCGGCTCAACCAGAGGACACTAAGAACAGGTTTTGTTTCCTTCTCCCTTAAAGAGCTACACGCCGTCTTCCTGACCTAGCCGGCTGGCAATTGTATCCAAAATTGAACTTGAAGCCCCTATAACTTCTTACTGGAAATACTTTTTACTAAGGTATACTAAGATATGTTAGGTTTAACAAGTTATTTATTATAACCTAAGGAATCTATGTCCCATTCTTTTTGAGACATTTCTTTTTCTTTCTCTAACTCTCTCCAACGGGCTGCTCAAGAAATGATGTTGCGATCGCTTTGTATTAAAAACAATAATGTCAACATACGTATATCAACCCAATAAATCTACCTTAGTTAAGCATACACTCCAACCTCATCACTCAAATTTGATCCAAACGTTGATTTCAAATTTGGCAATATTATAATATGTTTACGAATAACAGTTAGTTCTTCTGTTCTCAGTTGCTGTTTGATTCATCACCATCTGTTTTCTCAACTTGTTGAGCCGCTATTGAATTTTCTAGTGTTTTTCGAAAATCTTCTATTACCTTTAGTGATTTCAGTTGTTAGATGCTATGGTATTGATATGGTCATTCACGGAGTTGAATTGCTTCGAAAGCATTCCCTTTCACTTTTCAAATCCTAATTAATTTTCTTAATCATTTATGTAACATTGTAACAATTGAAATTTAACTTTGTATCATTAATTTTAAATGTGTTAAATTTCTATCTACCTTAAATAATTCTAGCATGCGACATGTGCTTTCAACTTAACAACTTATTGTAAGTTCCCTCTGTTATGTTTATACGTTTATTAATTACCATATTCTACTTAGATGTAACCATTGTTGGCGTGATGATAGAAATTATGTATCGTTTCCGAAACATACGTATCTCCAATATAATACCACAGAGTTTTTGACTAGGGCCAATTATTTCATAATTTTGATTCATATTAAAGATGCATATAAAATAATGTTCATTCTTTTGTATGTCAGCCCTATATAGTCTACCATGAAAAAATTGAGATTTTATGCGATATCACAAATATTGATTTATTTTAGATTATCCATTTTGCCTGCAAGGAAACTTTTAAATAGTTGAAGCCAACACTTGCAATTTACGTAAATCATGTAAGTAGGCTACGGAGTTGCTGCTGTTTTACAAAGCCTTGTGTCGCAAATAAATTTGATTGTAAAATAAATAACAACGGATGTGCACCACAAGGTTCTAGACTAGGACCACTTATTTCAGTTTCATAATCATATGAGAGCTGTATATAAAATACGGTTCGTATACTTACTTATCTATGTCAACTATACGTTTTCGCAACGAAATAAGAAATTGTATGTGATATTAGAAATATTTAGGTATTGCAGCTAAAGTTAATATTAAGTAGCTAACCTATCCAGTCGCATTGAATAGTTGAGCTTGTGTGGTAGGGATTTTAAGGTAGTTCAGTTTCTCGAAAATAGTGACCTTTTTCTAGAAATTCCAGATTTAATTATGATTTATCAATTAGCACTCAATTTTGAAATTGTGGCTAAAGTGGGGAAGATAGTGATGAAAGATAGATGAATTACTGTTAAGGTGATAGACTGTAAGAATTGGCGAGAAAACGGTTAAATCGATACTACACGTTTTGTATTTACTGTCAACATTCATGTCGATACTAAAGAACCTCACTCACAAGAAATGCCCAGACCACAGATCAATCAGCCTAGTGAGTCATATGTTGGCGGTATTTCCGAAGATCTTCTCTTTTCTCAGACATAAATCCATTGTCGCATATAGCTCTCCCCTTTAATTTTCCACGCTTCTCTTTCCCTAGCTGTGTGCCTCCATTTAATTCCTGCTAGCTGTGTGATGTCCTCGGGCCACCTAGCAGGTAGGCAGCCTACGCTACATTTGTGCATCTTTGATCGCCAGTAGAGTAATTTTATGGAACATCTTTGTCTTTCATGTCTTACCACATGTCTGGCCCAGCTCGTTCAACTATATCTGACAATCCTATTCTTGTTCTAATTTCTCTTATGCTGCCCTTTAGTGTAATAGCTAGCATACTCCTCCACATGCTAATTTGTGCTATTTTCACTCTTTGGATGTTTCTTTTGCTAAAAAATCATAGTCACAATTCCGTATGTTAGTACTGGAAAAACACAGGTATGGTATACTTGGGATTTAGGATTACATTTTAAAGACTTCAATATATAAGCAGGTTTTCGAAATGCTGACCAAGCTAATTTAATACGCATTTTTGTAACAATCTCCTGAGTTTACTTTCTCTTTTTTAAGGTACGCCCAAGATATAATTAAGATGTTAAATTTTCCAGATTTTCTCCATCTAATTCTATTTTTTGTCAGTAGAAGTATTAAACATGAACAGAAGGGGTTCAACCAGAGGAAACTAAGAATAAGTTTGGTTTTCCTTTTTTAAGTGAAGTTATACAATGCTGCGCACAGTGAATCGGTACTGAAGCCTTCACCCGATTGCTACCGAATTCAATAAGAATTTTGGACTCCGGCCACTATGTACAGTTCGCTTCACGAGCTGTGTACCTGAACGGTGATTTTCCAACCAAGGAGCATATTATGTTAATCGCCACCACATTTGTTTTTAACCTATTGTAGTTTATATTTGTATTGCATTTATGATATTTGATTATCACCCGTACCCCGTGTTCGGTTGTATGGCATTTTAATATGTGATTATACTGTGACAATAGCATGTTGGTGTTATTATTTGTTACTACTACCTATGCGTGCTTTGAACTTTTCTTTCAGGAAATTATGTGCTACTTGAGGTTACGAATTCTCAGTTGAATGCCTGGATACACTTGCCGTTAATTCGTAAAGATTCGTTGGCGTCCTTTTGGCTTTTAATCATTTGTTAACACTTAAAGAACTGCACGACGCCTTCCTGAACTAGCCGGCGGGCAATGGTATCCAAGCAGTCTTCAAGTATGTCTTTTTAGAGATTAGCGGTCGACTAGATTTGAAGCTAACACTTTGTTATTGTTCTTTCTAATTCGCCTATGATCGTGGCTATTAATACTATGTCGTGCCCATATTTATTATATTCTCTCCGGGAACACTAATTCGTTTAATTGTCCTTTTGTTGTGTAATAATAGCAGTTCTGCGTTATCCCATTCTTCTGGTGTGCCAAACACTATTAAATAACTGATGAATTTTACAGAGTAGTTGTTCTCACCCATTCTTGATGTATTCTGTTAATATTTTGTCTTCGCCAGGAGCTTTCAGATTATTCATTTGACTTAAAGCTTCCTTTGTTTTTTTTGTATATTTACGCCCGAAATTTCCCCAGAGCGAACACCTATAATTTTCCTTCGTTTTTGCCCTTTTCTCTATTTGGCGGTACTTGTATTGTATAAAATTTTCTGCAAAAATATTCTTTCTTTTTTGTAATTGCTTCACCATCCTATCCTTTCATCCGTATTATTTTTAGGTTTCCTAGTACAAGATTTTTCCATATCACTTTCATACTTCAATTTTCGTTAATAAATTTTTTATTTGTTAATCTTTACATTATTGTATATAATTCTTGGCAGCTATCCTGATTTTCTTATTGAGTTGAACATATCCGGCAGTGTCCCATTTCTCTTCTCATCTAATTTTTCTTATTTCATTCATTACCTCTTTTGTGATTTGGCATAATTTACCTCTTCTAGCTAGTTTATTTGGATTTATTTTATCAATGGAGTTACAAATCACTTTTTTTAAATTTTACTAGTGAATTCTTCTATGGTATTACTTCTTGCTGATTTTTTAAAGCTCCTAATATATTTCACTTTGCTGTTGAATATTCATCGATTATAATATGGTCATATCCAGTATTGTATCGATGTTAAGTAATTACTGAATGGTCACTTGCAGTGTAAACAGATTTAGAACTGAAATGTTCGTATATTAACTGTCTGTGATTATGAATTATTTGGGCGATTTCATTTCTGTACGTCTAATCCGAACTTCTCCATGTTTGTGTTGTTGCTTCTTCTCCAATAAAAGTATTCATAGCGAATAGGTTGTGTTGTAACATAAAAATTATTAGTATTTCACATCTCCCACTACTTTTTCCTATTTAAAATGTTGGTGTACATCTTGTCTCTGGTTCTTTTTTATCCAATTTTTACATTCCCATCTCCAGCTAAAATGGTAAAGTGTGTTTTGATTTGTTTTTAAGCTGTAATTAGGTGGTCGTAAAATTTTTCAAGCTTTTTTTAGTTTTTTTAGTTTTAGTTAATTTACATTTTTAATTGCGTATATAATTAAATATATTACACGTGCCGATACTGTTTGAGCATAGTATGTGGTATGTGCCCACTTTTAAGTTCTAGGAAATCCTTCTCCTCTTTTTCAGACTGAAGATACACCCATTATATATGCCATTCTATCCTCGTGAGTTCCTCTTCTAATTACCTAAGAACTTCTGACGCCAAGGATCTGACATTATTTCACGCTTTTAGATTCTTCATACTGGTTGTCTATCAACTTTGGTTAATCGATTACCTTGAAGATCTTAAATGAGGGAATATGCAAAAATCAGGAAGCAGAATCAGGGAAGCATGGTTAGGGATGGAAATATTAATCGCGTGTCCTTGTCGGTTTCATTAATTTTGACATTTGTTGAATCACAATAATGTTTGCTTCCTAATTCATCATTAAATGTGTGAGGAATTTTAGCTGTAACAAAACGTGAGACGGAGGTTCATTCTTTCAGATTTGCTTTTCAACAGCATACTGCGAACGATACTCTTGAATAAGATCATGGATGATTCCAAATAGCCAGGATAGCGTTCAACCGTCCTAACGTACGAACCGTACGATGTGGACTGAGGCAGCCACTAAGCGACTGGAAGCATTTAAACTTTATATGCTTCCAATCTTTTTATATGAAGCTATCTTACAAGGCATGTAAAATGATCATTTATGAAGAAGAAAATTATATACTTTAAACATATAATAAACCATATAAAAAACCAGAAATTTCTTCTAGAAATCACCATACAGAGAAAGGGCGTGAAAAATTTCGTGGTTACAGAACGTGAGGCAATAAACCGGAACATCGCTCTATCTGTTCCGTGTAGCTATTAACAAAAGCAGGTGATTAATTATGATTTCTAACGTTCGTTGACGGTGTGGCACTCTCGAAAATTGTTTGGGTAGCTTGATGGAAGTTTGACATTAGCACTACTCGGTTTCTTTGTTCAGGTTCGGAATATTGCTTTGTCATTCTATTCCTTATTGTGTATACTGTAGGGTGCGGTTTAGCATATTAATCGGACCTGGGTTTACATGTTTCTTCTAAACGAACAGAGTAAAGGGCAGCTTCCTTGGATTGTGCTAAAGTCATTTATCTGATTTTCTATTGGCTGCAGTTGCCATCCGCTATATATACCCGGATACATCTCTCATAAAATATCTTTAGTCATCGTATACTATCCCAAGAAAAATTGTGCGGAGCCGAGCCTGTACATAAATCGGTTTAAATTTGTGTCTGTGCTGCGATAAACTCCAAGTCAGTAGCGGTTGGCGAGAAGTGTCTCAACTTAAGGATAATTCACAAGCCATGCCCGAGCGCTCAGGTTTGTGCACAGCTCCGAGTGGAAGTGGCTGGGGCAGTATTCAAAGTGTGCTGCATCTGTTTTGCGTGTAACAAATTTGGCGTTTGCGTTTCCAGCGAATGCCATTTTTGTCGTGGGCCGGTAAGTACAGCATTTGTACTTTACGTATATTCCAGGCGTTAATTGGAGCTACATTACGTTGGCAAGTTGCCAGCATCGGGTGTGGTCATTTTCCACGCATCACGCTATACAAGGTTTGTTTGGTGCAATCCAGGATAAACTAATAGGCGACACAGCAAGTCTTTGGGCCCACTTCCAGGTAAAATGTTTTGTAATTTACAGCGATAAACAACCGCTACAGTTGTGTGAAAATCGCCCTTAGGGAAGGCACTTGCCTACGTAAATTTTGCAGGATTGATGTCTGCGAATATGAGCGAGATTAGGTTTAACCAGGACAGTTTTTGGTTAATTTGGACTTTTGCGCTTTTAAGGGTAGTTAATTCGGCACTATTTTAATATGTTTTAATTGCGTTTAATATATGCTTAGTGAACATGCGAGTTTGAGGCTATTCGGACGTATGTTATTGTTTTAGGATTTAATCCCACTCCCTTTTGCTTTTCCTTGTGTTTTAGATTAGTTTTAAAACCAATATATTTATGTAAGCACATTGGTTTTTTGTCTTCGTCTTACTGTTATCCTAAAAATGTGTTTCTTTTGCAAATAGAATGAACCGGACGTTATAATGCACCACAAAGCTCTACACTATGGCCAACTATTTCATAATTTTTGGATAATAAGAAATTCCTTGTAAACTACAATTCCTTTACATACCTTTGTACACATGTCAGTTGCATTCATCCTACCCTGGAGAAATGTAATTTTTGCGTGTGATTGTTTCTGTATGTCACTTGTTATTTTCTAAACTGGAAAACTGGATATATTCGTTTCGATAGACTCAGTACCAAATACTCTCGTTGGGAACGAATTACATTCCATCAACAAATGAAAAGTAAAAATTGCTAATTAAAACGTCAAAGTCGTGTTTTTGAATAAATGCTGGTCAAGTTAGGTATTGAAGAACTTCAAAATGGCATTAAATTTTTCAGTTTTAACCTTTAAAAACAGTTGTAGCTGATTGTAGTGTTATCATGAGTCATGAGAAAGACAACTATACTATGAAATCGTGCTGGGCAGCTTTACGAATTTATATTGTTGGAAAAAAACATTAATAATAAATAATGAGGTACTGGAAGATTCTAAGTTAGGGCTGCACATTTCATAATTTTGGTAAAAGATACTGATGGCGCTCTGCTTCAAAAGTAGATTTGATAGAAACTTAATATATTCAAAAGATTTGCTCACGTCATCAATATAATTAGACCAAACTACAAAACCATATCAACATATGGGTAGTGTTCGACTTACATAATGGTGTCAATGTTTTATGTTCCGCTGCCCTGGAAAGTACTATTGATTTGTATTCTTTATTTTTTTATGTTGTGTATTGTGCCTACTGACACGTTAGTGAACATGGTAACTACACCAAAGCTAAGCATTAAGTGTTTTCTGAATTTATTTTTTATTATTTCTTAAGAATATGTGATGTGTTTTTATGTATGACCGTATTTCTCGTTAAGTTAAGTATTTTGATTAAATATTAAGTTATCCTGTAATATGGCTAACTTATTAAAGTAACTATTGGTCTGAGTTTGTATATATTTTTTTGGAAATTGTTTAAGATGTTTATTTGCATTACATAAGTTATATCTGTCAATGCATCGTATGTGGCAATTATTATTTTTAACTTCTTAGTGTAATGAAATAGCTAGAATATCATGAATACAATACAATGAACTAAAACGTTAAAAATAAAATCACGGTATTATATTATTTTTAGCTGTTTGTTTCATCTGGCACGTTTTCCAACAAAAGATGCGTTTCGAGCGAAAACGAAGGCAATTATATTCGCGTTCATTCAGATCGTCATCGCAACCCCTTCTTAACTCCGAACAGCGTCCCAACAAACCGAGCAAGAAGTTCAAAACAGAATTTTGCAAACATTCGGATAATTGAAATTTCTCTTTTGTAATAACAATCGCACTCCTCGCTGGCACGAGCTCGGCAAGGCAGGACTCATTAAGAAAAATTAACGCGCAAACTTTCTCCCTCACAATAGGGATGAGTGGGTGCCATTAAATACGTTAACTTAAGAAAGATTAATAAGCTAATGATATAACGCAAGTAATTTATTACTCCGCGTTAGTTTAATCAAAATAAATCGCTTTTGGTGATGCACTGACAAATAAAAACCAGGAAAGTAGTTTCTATGCGCACTATTAAGAATTTTTGGAAGAAGATTACGGAAATCTCTGAACAGGAGTTTTGTGTTATAAGCCTACAGAATACTTTAAACACGCTTAATATTCCATTTAGGTGTTCAAGCCAACATTATTTTATATAATTCAATTTTATAGTTCTTCCCTTCTTTCACCGACTTCATGAAATGGTTCAAATACTAGTCTTACTTTCTGAATATATCAAAACAGTAGGTTTTTATTTTTACAGACAATTACCAAAAATAATGAACTATTGTGATTGCATTATGAAAAGTTGCCGTTATTTTGTAATATAACGTATTGCTAAAAAAGCTTAATCTGACGTTAAAATGGCAAACTCCTTAAACCGAAAACAATAAAAAAATAAAACAAAAATTGACGCCGGTACTGCTTTTAATGCACGAAGAAGAAGAGGCTATAGAACTCGTCGAACGCCTTTTCATTCGGACTTAAATTTAGGCCGCGAGTTGATCAGCTACCATCAAGTAGACATGCCGTGCGTGATTTTGAGTGTTACCGTTCCGTAAATGTAACTGTTTGGAAGCATTGACGGCCATTCGAGGCAACTTCGACGTCAAGCAATCTCCCTCATCTCGTGATGATGGCGTAGAATTTCATTTGGACTCCTGTTGAGATACTTGAAGCAACTCTAAATTGTCTCGTCATTTATCATTCCACCGCGTCTCGGTCTTGATGCAGTATTGGGAGAACTTCTTGTTACCAGAGTGTAGATTAACGCCGACTGCGAGCAGTCTATCTTTAAACTGCCGTTGTCCACTCTTTGTTCGATAAGCAGCGACAACCTAGAAAGGTTTCACGTTATATTACTGAGACTCAATCGCTCATCGGCATTGTTTGAGCTAAATATGTTCATAGTTCGCCCTACGAACCCCCGCCCTAGGTAAAATTTCAGCCACTACCAGCTAAATCTCCACTAACCTTGGTAGTCGACTTGCTTTGGGTATTGCATCTTTGCTGCAGTTAATTGCTGTACCCAGCTAGTTGAACAGTGTTATTTGTAGGTAATGCATGGCTGAAGTATAGCCAAACTTGAATTTGTTATATATACTATGTTAAGTTTTGGGTACATTCCCGATGGAATTGCACTAACGTCTTAAGCCCTCTGTACTGGCTTGTCGCCAGTTTATCAATATTATTGTGCATGTAGCTTTGCAAAGTAATTTACGGCCGTGTAATTTATTTGTAAAGCAGAAGGCAGTTACGCATATTGTTGAAGCAAGATAGCTTTCCAGAAATCATAACGTAAGGCAAGCCGTATCTTAGCGCTGTGCTCAGCTTTCTGCCTCTAAGGGACATTTACGTGATGTGATTTACCCATTCCACTTCAGCCAGACATATCAGGTGAGGCCCATTCGACAGGAATTTGTCCCCGTATCTATCCAGATGCAGACGCAAGTGAGGCTTTTTAATAGCCTTCGACCCATCCCTTCCTACTAAGCTAATAGGAGCACCTTTATAGCTGGTTAATTGTCAAAAATTGAGTTTCTCCAAGTAACAATTATTGAATTGATTTGCATCCTAAAAAGATTGGTTGCTCTATATCTTATTCTGATTTATGTATCATTATTAATATTTCTATGTAATTACGCAAATATGGTATAGAACTATGTACTCCTATTTCATTTTGAAATATATAAAATGGGTCGATTAACTCTCGCTATACTTTTTTAACATCTACGTTAACATTAATTGATCATAATTCCATCAGTTGCAATGAGAAATAACCAAAACTTATTTTCTAAGGAAAATAACCATCTACTGACAATTTATTACGAGTTACTACTTTATGCGACCTAAGAAAACGTACAATTTCTAATTTAAATAAATTTGTATCCAAGCTTAGAAAAACTTCCAACTTGCCAATTGGGATGTGGACATTTTTTCATTATATACCATAGTTGCAAGAACATATGGGCTCCGAGTGATAACCGAATTCACACTAAAGTCACTTGGATTAGTACGTATTGTAAAATAGTAAGTTCAGTTATTGGAGAACCCTTCTATATAACAAATATGACAATACCAATAAACTAATAGCTGGAATAGTTTACTCAATATCACAAATGTTTACGCTAGTTGCACATTTTTGGAATCTTTCGTTTCTTTGGAGACTTGTTGGTGAAAAACAAATGGTAGAGAATTGTTAATAAATAGTTCTAAACAATACAGTACAGCAAATGTTATTTGCTACGGACAGGTGGCCCCCTTTTAGTTTCTGTACACAGTGTTGACGATGCATTACAATGGATTTTTGAAGTTTGCGAATTACATGTATAAGCCTAAATACCAACCAAGGGGTGAGTCAATGTCTTGGTCAAGCGTTAAACTACTTAACATGTTTCCTCATAGATTTATCGGTCTGCTCTGGGCATTTTACGGCGACTGGAGTCGCCAGAGGTTCTGCTTTCGTCTTAATTGTGGATTAACTTATGTTTATTTGTCATATAAAATCATTTCACAATGCTTAACGTTTTATAATCTTTATTTGTAGTAATGACTGCGCTAACAGAATAACGTAAATAAATCAAAATTTTACTTATTTTCAATAACTTTGTCGCAATAAAGTACTGAAAATTGGCCTGATACCAGACGGTTAATGATGATTGCGTTCGAAACCGTTATTTGAGAGCTCTCACATAGGTACTGTATAAAATAATCGTGTTTCGACTATTACAAGTTTGCGTTGTATTTTTAATTTGTCAAATTGTTAAGTAATTGTAACAGCAATATTTTACATGCGTTATTATTGAATATATGGGGTTGGTTGTTGGTGTGCTGTTCTTACACGATCAGCAGAAATACCTTGAGTAGCAGTATATTTAGTCATGTTATAGAGCTTGGCGATCATTAATTAATATTGTAGCTAACAATTGGTTCTTTGTGTTATAATTGAAGTACGACAACTTTACCGTTCTATTATTTAAGAAATAACGCGTGTTTATCAGCTGCAGAAGATACGTTTGAGTGTTATAATTTATTTTTCTATAACGGTCGGTTATTAAACTGAGCAGTATTATGGTTGGTTTGAAACTACCACTAATAAACGCTTCATAAACCTAAACTAATACCAAGAATTTTAGTAACCAAAACAAAAGTGAGGATGCAATGCTCTATTTAGAAAACGAATATAAGAATAAAAGCTAGTAAACAAGAGCAATATACTATTTATAGAAAGTCAGTTCAAGAATCACATTGACTTCCATAAAGACATGCATCATGGTCATCTAAGGTTCAAAGCTATCTATTAATTATTCACACTCTAGAACCACACCGTGGAGCCGCCCGTGACCCCGAGGTTTACATTTATGTGAATATTTACGTACGTGTTATAACTAGAAAGTCCAGCATCTGAGTACCTTCACCAATCATAGAGCCTTACAAGTGGTAGGTTGTGTTTTTTACTGTTTCTCTGTTATTGTGTCATATACGACTCCACCATGTGGTTAGTTTTACAAAGATCCATGATGTAAGTTGACGAATGATGTTCGATTTCTTCATTGACATTAAAGGTTCATAACGACTGGTGTCGTCTTCCGATTTCCCTTTTCTATCTTTCACGATCATTCCATACTCCTTCTATGTTTCTTTCTTCCATTGCTTCATTTATGTCCTCTCTCCTGCTACGTCGTGGTCTTTCTCGAGCCGTTTACCTGGAGGTTTCCATTCTAAGATTTTTTTTGGGAGTCTTTCTTCGCTCATTCTCTGCACGTGACCATACCATATCAACTGTTTTGTTCTTATATCGTCAAGTATGCTGTTTGGGACCTCCATTATTTCTCTTATCCTATAATTTCGGATATGATCCAATCTAGAAATCCCGGCTGACCCTCGCCAGAAATCCATTTCAGTAGCCAACAATTTTCTCTTATTTCTTTAATTTAATTGCGATACTTCACATCCGTATGTTGTTATCGTTTTTACTATAGTATTATATATGTATGATTTTTTTCTTTTTGGTGATCGTTCTGTCCCATAATACTGAATATAATGTTGATATTGTCTGTTTACCTTGCGTACTTCTGTGTTTTATTTCCGTATCAAGTCTTGCATCATCTGTGATTATTATACCCAGATACTTGTATTCATTGCATATCTCAATTTCTAAGTTATTCTCTAATGCCAGATTGTTCTTTGTTCCATTAAAGTTCATATATTTAGTTTTACTAACATTAATTTCCAATCCCCACTTACTGTACTCTTCTATAAGTTTTTGGGTCATATACTGTAAGTCTTCGTAGTCTCCTGCTAGTATAATTCGGTCATCTGCATATTGTAGTGAATGGACCGATCCATTTTCAAGTGCTATACCTATTCGCGAACATTTGCGTTTCCAGGTTCTTAGTGCTTGCTGAACGTATATTTTAAAAAGACTTGGTGAGATACGACATTTTTGTCTCAAGCCTTTTATTACTTCAAACCCCTCGCTAACTTGAGCTCCGACTTTAATTTTTGATATTGTTCCTTTGTACAGGTTTTGTAAAGCTTTTATTATGGTTTTACTAATTTCTATTCGTTCTAGAGCTTCCCATAGTATTCCAATAGGCACGTTGTTATAAGCTTGTGACAGATCTACGAATAGTAGATGCAATTCCTGATTGGCAGTTGCGATATTTTTCTAAATGAGTTGCGTTAGACCGAAAATATTGTCAACCGTTGATCGACCACTACAAGATCCTGCTTGTTCTTCTTCCTCCATTTGTTGATATTGTTGTTCTAATTTACTTCTCAAAATTTTTCCGTATAGTCTACTCAGAGTGTTGTGACTGACAAACCCCTGTAATTTGTGCATAGATCTTTTGCACCTTTTTTATGTATGGTTGTGATATATTCCATTTAAAATCGTGTGGAAATATTGGCCCCATTTAAATATTGGTTGAAGAAATAAGTAATATGAGAATATAGTAAATCTGTTCCATATATAATTAATTCAGCTGATATGTTAGATGGTCCGGCACTTTTATTATGTTTTAATTGTTTCATAGCTTTTTCTATTTCTGAACAGGTTAGACTTATTGATAACGCTTGAATGTTGATAGTGGGGTATACTTCAAGATCTATTTGGGGGTTGATAAATTCAGGTCAATTTTCAATCAATAGATCTTTGAAATTATTTTCTCATTCTCTTAATGTAATACTCGGTATGTGTCTTTTGCTGTTATTCTTGCGGATATTGTTTATAATCTTCCAAGCCTCCGTACTCTTCCGTCCTCTCATATATGTATTTATTTTATTGCATGTTCTTTCCCACACGCCATTATTTTCTTTTATAATCATTCGTCGTACATTTGCTTGTACTCGTTTGTAGTTTATATTATCTTGTATATTTTTAGTTTGTAGATATTTTAGATACAATTTCTTCTTTAGTTTTATTTCTTCCTCTATTTCTTCATTTCACCAGTATGGAGTTTCTCTTTTGGTTGTTTCGATTTAATACCTACATCCTCTTTAGTCGCGTCGTGGATACATTTTACCATTTCTTCATATTTTTCTTGAGGGGTATTAAAACTCATTGCTTCGAGTTTTTCGTCTAATCTTTTTTTCTATACCAGTATTGTATGCTGTCGTTATCAAGGCAAATTATATTGTATTGTATGATATCGTTGTTATTTACTGGTGGTGTTCTGTTATTGGTTTTGTTGTTGTTGGTATTTTGAAATTAAAGGTTTTATGCTTAAAATAATCAAAATGGAACCAAAAATAGTGCCCCCTTACGGATGCAAAACGTTGGAAAACGTAAACGAGGATTCGAGTGGTACAGAAAATTTTCAACGAGGGCGATTGTGAATGTAGGAATAATTATATTGTTCGCGAACATGACAAATATGTCGGACAACGTCGCTAGAACACGCGTAGGTAGCCTTAACGAATGTATTACGAGATGCTAGATTTGGCTGGAATAAATTCTTTTGTTTCATATATTTACAAACATATTGACAGAACATTTTCCCGATCCCGTTTCTAAAAACCTTGTCAAATGAACTGGTGGAGAGAACAATTTGTGTGCCGAACATCGCCATGCTCTATGTGACGACTGAAAATTACTAATTTCCTTTTTTTAGTTTATTAACGCAAGCTATTTATACGCAAAACATTTATATCAAAAATAGCTATTTATGTTACAAGTACGAAATTAAGGACTTTATTAGACGAGCCGCAGTATATGACCAAGCGAGCGTTAGCTTTTGTTGCTATGGTAATAACTGCTGAAAAGTAAAAGTTACTAGTGCAAAAAAGTGGGTGTTTTCAGCCGCTAAATAGTGCCTAAATGTATAGCTTTTCGATGCAGTAGATATATTATTTTATTTTTTACATTATTTTTATTTTTTTAATGTATTTGTTAATATAATATTGTAATAACGAGCCTCAAATGTAACATTTTCTTTCCTCTTGGTCAAATAAAGTTCCCATGCCCCTATTATACAAAAATCTAAAGTCACATGCGAACCCACCGTGTGGTTGGTGTCAAATTTAATCACCGTGTGGTTCTAAGGTTAAGTGTCATAAGTGGTACAAGTACCATAATTCACTTATTGTTAGGTTATGTGTACTGCCTACCGCGTAAACACAAAACCATCTTTTGACATTTAACCGTGGTTCGTTGCTCAGCTAAATGTAACATGCTATGTAAGACATGCGCTAGCAACATTTTTCAACGCAGCTTCGAACCTGTTTTTTAGACAAACGCAATGCGATAGCATCAACAAACAAACAGAATTCTTGAGTAAGAAAGAGATACACATACAAAAAGGGTAATAGTAGGTTTTGTTCTGATTTCAATTATGATATAAGTAGCATTATAAGGTCAATTTGATAGAAATTTGAAAATTTCACATTTGAACATTACGGGTCGATTGATGTAGCGTAAAAGAAGCCGACCTTTGTAACAAAACTTTATAATACAAACGCACAACGAGCGTACAGAAAATGTTGCATTTAAGTGTCTCCTTCTTTTTGAAGTAGTTTGTATTTGTATTTACAACCATATAGGTAATGTTAACATTACTGACCTCATGTGAGTGCGGGAAGTGAGTGCGGGAACTGAGTGCGGGAAGTGAGTGCGGGAAGTGAGTGCGGGAAGTACATTACATATATGGTTGTAAATAAAATACTATACAAACCTCGACAGGAAGTTTCGCGAAGCGTCTCAATCAGCTAACTAATCTCTCGACAGTAATGAAACACTTCCCATCTCGGGCTGTAATATACTATTACTCACTCCATCTCATTCCTACTGTATTTACTTATGGGCGTAACAGTATATTGAAATAAATCTTATTATATACTAAAATATTGTAACCTTCCTCCACACAGTTAACACCGGGGTACCTGCAACAGAAGTACGCACGGTCAGTGTACCCAACAACTTTTGCTGTGCACGTGTGTGTATCTAATTCAAAATAATTTACCTATGGGTGTAATTATTGTAATATTGGTTGTGATTATTTTTTCTTCTCTTGAAAAATGGCCGAGCTCTTTAGAGAAGTTTAAATTCAAATAGTAAGTTTTAATTTCTAACATAACCTAAGCTTTTAATCTATAAATTGGCATTCGATTTCTCGTCTATGTATTTTTATAATATTTTGAATTATTAATAAAGTATTCATTTATTTGCGATAAGTAGCTGAAATTTTGTCCGTAAATTTTACGGCAATAAACAATCTGTTATTGAAAGAAAACTTGCTGTGCTCTGAGTAACTTGTTATTACCTGAATTTAAATTTTATTGTATGACTTATGAACAAGGGGCATATCTTGCAATATTAGCTGAGGGTGGTGATGCAAATAACGAACCTTTTGAAGTCGACGCGTCCGATGAGGATTGGGTGCCGCCGGCAGCTTCAGCTATAAAAGAGGAGTCAGACATTCAACATCTTTATGCAGATGAACACAATAAAACACAAATAGGAGAGGCAAGCAGTGACGGCGATAATTCTGGAAAAGAAGTTAAAGCAAGTGTGGTTAATCCTATTTTCGGGGTATAGATTGAACCATATGAACGTACGATGCAGCAATTTAAACTCTAAAGCAAAACATATTACGAGAAAGGACTGGACCTATAAAAGCCACTACGACCCTTTGTGTTAGAGATACATTCAAACGAATATTTACCCAGTGATGTGTAATATTATAATTCAGGAGACCAATCGAAAAGCGAAAATTGTGTACCAGAAGTGAAATACAGATAATCATAATAAGCCAGAAAGAGTATGGAAAGAATTAACCGCCGAAGAATCTGATGGATCTTTAGGAATACTAATAGCAGCAGGAGTATACCATTCTAATAAAGAAGACGTGTAACGGGCTAATTCGTGTCACTTTGGTATTTAAGCATTATTCTGCTAGGCATAGAACTAAACTGTATTTCTTGCATTGCAGTAATTAGATTAAAACCTACGAGTGTCGTGCGTGAGTTTTTGAGCACAAACTAGCTGATTTAGTCGTTGAGTGCGGTTATTAATAGAACAAAGCAAGTTATGCGCGGGCTTAGAGGCGTGGGGAGTCAGTCGCTCACTACTAAGCGGCCGATGCGTTGCGTCCAAAGACAAAGGACGTCACTCAAAGCAATAAAGTGCGATTGTATGTTTCTGTGTGGGTCTGCATTAACAGCAGTCTACGCCTCGATATTATTGAACCGAAATACAGAGTCGAGATCCTACAACTATCTTGGAATCAACACCGGGGTACCGATAATTCTTCAGCGCCGAAAGTCGCTTAGCCAGCTTCAAAAGAGCAGTCGATCTTGTAAATGTACGAGATCGTTTGGAGCAACTACAACACAAGGTTAGTCCTATAAATAACTATACCAGCGAATTATAAAGAGATTGGAACAAATTACGCAATAACTTCGCAAATTACGCCCCTGAAAGCAACGGCAACCCTTCTGAGTCAGCGCGTCAGAATAATGCGCTTGCATTATTCCGGGGGCACACCGTGTCAGCTGATTTCAAGGTACTGAAGTCAGGGATGAGTGGAATCGTGTGGGGAATTTAAACATTATTACCATTGGGGGTTTTTTGATCTGGCGTTGGTAATTAATAAGGAGTGCTACTATTACTAGAGCATATAACACTTATATATTACCATTGTGTATTATTTTTATGTATTTCCAGGCATGTACGTTTCTTTTACAGAGTATACACGGTTTTCATAGTTAAGTCGGCACTATTGCTAACCTCGTTATTATTGCAGCTACAAAGTCAGTTAAATAGGCAAACTAATAGTATTTTTATCGCCAATTACGATGGTGAAAACGGAATCAAAATCGAACATCGCGTTCGCGGCACCTGGGTACCACGTCGTGGGGATGAAGGTTAATGTGGAAGGTTCAAATTGAATAATAGCTATTGATTTATAGTCCAGTTACACTAGAATCCGTCTGCCGAAAAAATCTAAGTGAGCTGAAATTTATTCAGGGTCAAAGGTGATAGAAATAAGTTTTTCGCAAATATCTCTCTTTCTATGGGTCGTATGACTTTTTTAGTTATTATAAGAAATGAAGGCTAGGAAATTCTCTACAAAAAATATTATACAGGTTTTTTACGTACAACTAACCATTCAGTAAATAATACACTGTTAAATTTTGTAGACGGGCTTTACTTCCTTTTACGGTAAAAGAAGTATTGGATTCACCCTTAAAATTCGAAATTGAGTTTTCAACAGATCTTCACGTTCTAGAGTCCCCTGAACCCAAAAAGCATGTTTTTGCTCATTGGTCTGTGTGCTTGTGTGTCTGTGTGTCTGTTTGTCTGTGAACAGAATATCTCAAAAACGAAAAGAGGTATGGCGTTGAAACTTCATATATACGTTTTGTGTGTTATCTAAATGCGACAGTAAGGTTTTGAAGAAAATCGCATAACCGGAAGTATGGTGTTCACTTTTGTGATTTTTCAATTTTAAAAATATATTTAAAATAGGAGTTAATAAAAAAAACACGAAAAACACAAAAGAAACCCATTTTAGAGGTATTCAACTGGAAAATTAGCTATATTACATCAATACACATTCAAAATGTAATAAAAATGTAATGTTTGAAAAAAATTGTTAGAGCCGTTTTTGAAAAAATCGAAAGAAACTGAAAAATCACAAGAGTAAACACCATACTACCGGTTATGCGATTTTCTTCAAAATCTTGCTGTCGCATTTAGATAACACACAAAACTTATATATGAACTTTCAACGCCATACCTCTTTTCGTTTTTGAGATATTCTGTTCACAGACAGACAGACATACAGACACACAAGCACACAGACCAATGAGCAATAACATGTTTTTTTGGGTCAGGGGACTCTAGAACGTGCAGATCTGTTGAAAAACTCAATTTCGAATTTTTGGGGTGAATCCAATACTTAGTTTATCGTCAAAGGAAGTAAAGCCCGTCTACAAAACTTAACAGTGTATTATTTACTGAATGGTTAGTTGTACGTAAAAAACCTATATAATATTTTTTGTAGAGAATATTTCCTAGCCTTCATTTCTTGTAATAACGGAAAAAGTCATACGACCCACAGAAAGAGGGATATTTGCGAAAAACTTATTTCTGTCACCTTTGACCTTGAATAACTCAAGACGCAAGCACGATATCGATGGGACTTTTGAGACATTATTTGTAATGTCAAAATGAAGTGTATGCAAAATTTCAGCTCACTTGGATTTTTTTGGCAGATGCTGCGTTTTTCAGTCTAATGTATTAACTACAAACTGGATTGCAAGAAAAAGAATTTGTGACCCATATATTCATTGATATATCTCAAAAAAACAACAGGTGCTTAAAATCTCATTCTGCAACAAAAACTAAAATACTAGAGGTACAGTTCAAATAGATGAGGTAGAAAACAAAAATAGGATCTGAATACAAAAAATTATTTAAATACTTTTTTTCTTAATCTTGCCGCCTCTGTGCCTATGGGGTGTGTAAATTTCTATCTTCTATGCATTATTCTATTATCTGGTTCCAGGTTTCCTTCGGCATTTTCTGTGTCTTTCCATTTGCTCTTACTTCCCACACCTGTTTGTCTTTTGTTTGCTTGACCATTCTGCACATGTGTCCGAACCATCTCAGCTGTCCTATTTTCCTACGAATGAATGTTACAATGGGTCTTCCTCTTATTTCTTCATTTCTAACTCTATCAAATTTTCTAACCAATTGTACTCTTCTCTCTACGAATACTATCAGTTTCGTTTTTATAGATATCTCCTTTTTATTTATAAACGTTTTCCATGTTGCACTAAACATGTTCAACATTGATCTTATTCTAATGTCAATGTCATTTCATTTACTGTTTGTAATAGAACCCAAATATTTAAACTGTTTTACCTGTCCCCATATATTTATTTATTTACAGTTTTCCCTGCTTTCCTACTACCAATACTTTGGGTTTTTATTTTTGGCCTTCGCTAGTGCTTGCTACATCGTCTGCGAAGGCACATTCGGTTACTTCTACCTTATTCATGTTCCTGTGTTCCCTTTACTCTCCTTCTTGTTTCTATCTTTGATTATAGTAATAATAAAAAACTCAGTATTCATGCTTGTTGTGCTCCATTTGTTGTTACGAATTCTTGATAATTTTCATTATGTGTTCTAACATAATTCCTTTTTTCTGTATACATTGACTGCATTGCTTTAATAGTTTTTCAACGATTCCTGTTTGCTGAAGGCTGTTCCATATTTGATCTCTAGGTTGTAACGCCCGTCAGGCAAAAGTCACAGTCGTAGAGCACAAACGAAGTATCTAGGGGTGGTTCAGAGAAACCTCGTGGAATTCGCTGTTACTTATTTGAAAAGAATTTAATAAATAAACAAAACTGGGCGCCATGAACATAATAAGTTCAAATTGAATAGAGTAAATTAATTATATTGTAATAAAAAATTGGATTTAACATAAACAGTTTCTTATAGTTTTTGGTTGAAAGAAACCCGCGTCTAGAATTTATAGCGGTACAATTCATCGTAATAAAACATATCTGTATATTAAATAAAGGCTGCAAAAAGAAAACTAGTATGGCCATACCTCACATTGTTATATCAGCCGGAAAATTAGGCATATAAACAAAATACATACTACCTCCAGTAATTAATAAGCAGCAACTAAAAAATTACTGTAAATGGTTTAATCAATCAAATTTTGATAAAACATTGCTCATTGTAATCCCGTACAAGGAGACGAATCTGCTTATTAACCAACTAACAGGTATAATAGATAATAATATAGATAACGCAGTATTTACCTTAGGCGGGTCTTCAACCAATTTTACTACGTAAATAGAATAGTAATAATTACTTTTCAATTAAATAAATATAAATTAAAAATCGCAAGTAACATTATAGTAACTTAAATTCAAGTAATAATGAATAACTAAAATTTTAGAAGGCAAAACATAACCAATTAATTTGTACGTTAAATGAGTTATTAAACCACCGTTCGGTAAGCAATTCTGCTTGATTAGTTCAATGTTAAATACGGATATCAGGTAAAAGAATTCTTATCTTGGATGTGGTGCGTGGTGATAACCCCGACGCCTGGCCTGCAGGTCGCGCTAGGTCGAATTATTTTGAATTCAACACCGGGAAAATTTCCATGAATAACGCTGGTTGGATTCGGATCCATACATAATTACTAATAATTAGTATGCTCGTGGCCGTTCAGTTGACCCTTCAATCAGCCAATAAGTTTGGGATGTAGCATAAAGAAAAAGCTAAAATAAGGAATGCAACTATAAGGATTAGAATGTAAATTGTAGGGATAACTTACGGTTTATATCGAACCCTTTTGCAACAAATGTTTAAATTGGAATAATTATACGATTTCTCGTAACTCCGTAAAAGTAGTAAACACCATCTAATAATCAATTCACAATCCCAAAAAGCTAAAATAAGGAAAGCAACCATGAGGTTTAGAAGTTAAATTGGCGAAAATAACTTACGGTTTATATCGAACCCTTCTATATCAAATGTTTGGATTGGAATGAAACTACACGATTTCTCGTAATTCCGTATTAGCAGTAAACCCAACTAATACTCAATTAACAATCCAGAATAATAATTCGATGAAACACAAGTTCACTGTGCACATACATTGAAAATCCGCTAGCTGCGAAATGCACTTCAGAAAATCTCTGTTTCGAATGCCTATAATACGGGAAGGTCGCGCAGAAAATCATATCGCGTAGTACCACACATTCAAAATATTCATACATACAGGGTATTCTTAAAGGATTTGTATATTAGTATATGAATAACGATATTGATCGTTACAAGGTACACCGCCGAAAGCCTTCTCCAGCTCAATAAAACAAATGCATTCTTCCTTATTATAAACTGTTTTCGTTTCATTAGCTGTCTTATCGTGAATGTGTCTATATTATGTCCTATTCTAAATCCACTTTGCGAGTCTCTTAAGTGTTTCTCCACTATTTTACTTTTATCGCCTCGATAATCCTCTCACATTTTTTCCGGCACGCTTAATAACGTGTTTATATATAGTTTAGACACTCCTTGTTTTTTTAAACATAAGGTAGGTACTATTACTCCTACTTCCCAGTCTTTGGGTACATTTTTCTCTCTCTAAACCCTTCCACACATTTTAAGTGGTACTTGTCGTCCTGTTGTCCCCATGTACTTCATTTGTTCTGGTTATATATTATCGTGTTTCGCTGATTTTCCGATTTTTAATTTGTATATAGCTTTCTTTAGTTCTTATGTTATGGTTTCCGCTTCTGGTTCTTTCTGTTTCGGACTAACAATTCACAACTAGTTTTTATTTATACTATCCCAGTAAGTTCTTCTTATTTTTTCTTTTTCTGTAGATATGTCCCAGTTTTTACTTTTTATGGGTGTATTTTTCCCATTTTTACTCTATCTTTTTCTTAAGCTTTTTAATGCTTTAAAGAACAGCATTTGGCTGCCTCTACTGTTTTCCACTAGTTCCTTTCCGAGCTACATCCATTGTTTGCTTCTGACTTTTTATATTTTTAATTTTTACGTACGGCTTTAAGAGATTAAAAACTAGTATATATATTTTGGGTAAAAAATGTATTGGAAAACCTTTTTTACTTGAAAATGTTTAGGTCGTTTTAATTTTTTCTTAAAACCAATAGTTTTTTATAAAACAAATACATTATGGGTTGCCAATTTCAACACCATAAACCCATATATATATATTTCAATCTTATGCAAGTCTTATATTGGTAGAAAATATCCCTTGACAAGGGTTTCATTAAATTTAATACTAGTATCCATATTTTTCTAAATTGATTTACCAAAAAATATATACACTCTTAATTTAAAGAATTGTTAGTTTGAGGTATAGATTTATCTATTTTATAAATATTTTTCTATTTTAGTAATATAAATAAAAAAATAGTATAGACATTCTTTGTATTGCTTTGTCATTTTTGTAAATGCTCCCTCAATCATCAATGACTTTTTATTTTGTAATAATAAAGCTGAGACATAGAGTAACAAGATCAACACATCACCATGACACCGCAAGGTAAAATGAGATTATCGATAATACATACATACATCCATACAATAATAAAGCTTATGCTAATATTATGCATACAGTAGTATTCAGGGGTACTTGAGGAACAACTAACATGCTAAGGGATGCGTCAATAAAGATGGTTGAGAACTGCTGTTCTAAAGTTAACGGTTTTGGAGATAATAACGATTTTATTCAAAAAAGACCCAACGTTACCTAAAAATTATGATTTTTGTGAATTACTTTACGAGTGAGAAATGGCAATTTAAACACTTGAATGCGAACACAATAAACAACGAGGTTTGAAAAGAAACATGTAACCGTTATTGGCCCAAGAGATAAGAATCACGAAAAAACGAAAAATTACCTCTAGAATCAAATAAAATTAGATTAAAAACAGAACGAATACTCAAAAATAATCAACCTAATTACCTATATGAAATTTCTAATGGTTACTGAATACGATTAAACCGAGAAAGAATCTAAAGTAGCAGTTTTGCTTTTTAACTATTAAAGGGTTGAATTCGAAATATATTCCTATTATTTAAAAAAGGCAAATAGCAAGATACGTGATACGCACGCGCAAAGTTTGCGACTATTATATAAAATATTTTATTTTCATTGATATAACGGACGGCTAAGTTATATTTAGACATTATTATAAAATTAGTGCAACCCGGAGAAATTATTAAAAAACCCGGAGCCCGGAGACGCGGTGTAGAAAACCTGAGACTCCGTGTGAAACCCTGAGAGGTGGTCACCCTGGCGTGCGCCTACAAACAATTATCAAGAATTTCCTGGGTAGATGGGCTGAAATTGTCCAGAATGGTGTTATGTAGAATCATTCATCATCCGGCTTTTCGACCTAGGCATGATATAGCAGTTTTCCATAACGGTCGCCTAAGCGCTGCTATCGGCACGGAAAGAGCGACCAGCTTTTTGCTGCCAGAAAGTCATTTCTGCTAGAGCTTGGATACGCTCATCTCAATCTTTAACCAACGTCGGATTAGTAAATTAACATTTGTAAACCATTCTTGAAGTGTCTTCTTTTGAGATATTCCCATGAGGTATTTCACCTTTGAATCACTTTGCATTTAACTGGTTGTAACGCTTCCTGTTGCCTGGGGTAGAATCGCATCACTCTTGCACCGCCCGGTAGACGCTGCAGCTCTTCCCGCTTCCTCCCATACAAATATATTTTTGTCACATACTGCTGTACACAAATAATGCCGCTTGGATGTTTTTAGCTAAGTTTTGCGATTTCGTAATTTGCGCTCCTTTGAATAGTGTATGACCTAAGTACTTAGTACATTACGACGAAGATAGTGCACCATGATCGCATTCAACGAATAGTTGAGGCTTTGGTTTTTCTTGTTTTATTCAGAGTGCACTTCCGACACAGGCAAGGACGCGAAAAGTAATTAAAAATTATAGGCTGTGGATTGCATCATCGCACGCTAATTATATTATTTTCCCTGTACGCTAGAGTAACGTTACCAGGCAGGTTAGATTATAGTGCGCATAAGTACATGCGCACTGCCTTTGATCTAAAAATGTATGTAATTCGACTCTGGGTTGACGCCACATGTTTAAAGTAAATAGAAGTTTTGATATTTTAATTTTTGTTTCTTTGAAATTCTATTATATTATTGTTTTAGTTTGAGGAACTTTATGTTAAAATTTATATCGTCAGCCTTGCACAATAACAGAGTACATAATAGCCTAAATATACTTTTCAATGTTTACATTTTCAGCCGCAAAGACGATCGCTATTGTTTTAAAGGAAATGCAATTAGGCCCCTTAGGTACACTAACCAAGTTATTCAATAACAAGAAATCTTGCTAACGCAAAGCTGCACGTCAAATTTAATCCAACGCGCCTTCCCAAAAGTTTCCTCCTCGCCATCAATTTATTTTGCTAAGTAGAAGCGAAGCAATTACCCAATTCGGCATCCTTTACCTTGAAGCTGCATAATTTGTCGCGGTTTTCAACCCGTTTCAGAACGGCTGCCCAAATCAAGCCTTCAGAGGAAGTCGCGCAAACAGAAAATATAAATAATAAGGACACAATGTGCTGAAAACACCCCCGGTAAATGGGGAAAAACAAGCAGCTGCGAAGTCGGGACGCTTTTAGATTTTGCCTTCCGGGACAGAAATAAATCATAAATTAGCTTTGTCTATCCGTGAACTAGCAAGTACTTTAATGCAGGATATGAATTTTCTAAGACAATTTCCTTAGATAAACAAAGTATCCAAGCGAAACAAACTTGAGACTAAAGCTACTTACTTTAACGCAGTTTTAAAATCTAATAACTACAACAGTTAATGTTTTGCTACATAGTAATATAAAAGTTTAATATTATTTTTATCTTACAGTTGTGCCTTTTAACAACATATTATTTAGAAGTGGCTAGAATGTTTGTACCGTCTTCTAACTTTGTCGTAAAGACCCGCTACTATAAGATATAATGTCATAAATGGCACGTGACTGAAATGTCATTATGTATTCGCGAGAATTGCTATACCTGCACTTAAGCGCTCGTGTTTTAATAAAATTCTCACTCGTATAAGGACTTATTTCTCTCGATTATAATATAATAGCTCTACGTGCTACTATTTTCAAATTTGCCATGATTCCATTAATTAAAATTGTAAAATTAGGCGTGGAAACAACCTCTATTTAACAACCAAAGTATTTAAGTTAAAATATATACTTCTATTCAACAAAATTTTGATTACGTACGATCTAAAAGCACATTAACATAAAATAGCTGTAGCTATTCACTGATAACTAACTAACTAAGAATTAGAATAGTTTATGTTGCAGGACAAATTTAGTATCTATTTACAGAAAACTTACTGATTAGCATCGAAATACAGGTGATGAAGTTTAAATTCAATATTTTAAATTGATATTTTATAAACATCCATTGCTAACGTAAGCGACACCATCATTAGTATCTCTGCCTAATGAAATACAGGGAATTTATTTTAATAGTTAACATAAACGTATTGTTTCTATGCCACCATTTAATCATACAGGCCATTTCCATAGCTACAAATGAGACCAATAGATTAGAGCGTGTATTTTACGAGTTAACATGGGACTTATTACTTGTGATAAGACAATTAAAAGTTATCCTAATGTATACCACTGAAGAAAAGATGCTACACACAAGTTGTTTCTACGTATCTACTTTTTAGTTGCATACCTACATTCGGGTAACAAAATTAAAGTTTCTTATTAGTAAGTATCTAATTCAAATTCGTATGTTAACTCGTAAAATAAACGCTCTAATCTATTTATTTCATTGGTAACTATGGAAGTGACCTATATTATTAAATGCTGGCAGAGAAACGAAATGGCTATGTTAACCATTAAAATAAATTCACTGTATAGGACCTACATTATACTTCTAACGATCAAAAGCAAATTGGTCATTGCAGCGTGTAATTGAAGTGTTGCAGTGTTACAGCATTACTTTGCTTAAACAATAAGAAATTCCGAATAACTGGAGAAGATATATTAGTTGAAAAGTACAACCTACAGCTACATTTGCAACATAAATTAATAAAAATTAATACACTAATAAAATAGTCTTGGTAGATAAACGCCCACCATTCTGTGGCTTAATGTGCCATCCACCTTGTGAACTCGAGCAAGGATTGACGCACTTGCCATGATATTTGGTGGCTCGTGTTGTTTGAGTACCTTGAGAACGAGGAAACTTAAGCAGATTTTGCCTTGTTGCTGTTTGTGCATCCGCATAGACTAACATTTCGCAAGACATCTGTCTGGGATCATCAGTAACCGCCCTGCAACATCTCAGTTTATACTTGTAATGTAAATTAACCTTATAAAGCAACTTTCCCTTAAAATCAATTTCTTCAAATACAGTGTCTCACTTTTTCATTTAACACATTAATATCTTTCATATGTTTAAACACCTACTTATAAGCTATAATTTGAACTATTTTCTATAAGAGGAATAAATGGAAAAGAACAATATCTGCTTGAATAAATCAAAGCCGCAGGTGTTGAAATAATGAACACTACAGAGGCAAAAATGAATAGAAACTAGTCAATGGGCAAAGGCAGAAGTGAGCTTGGTATCAGCCTAAACAAAATACCGGAAATGCAGAGTGTAAATGAAAATTAAGGATAGCTATAATGGGAGACAGCAAGAAACAGCAGCAGATGGTCTTGTTTGCAGTGTACGGCCGAAATAAAGATGGCACCGCTGAAGTAAAAAAAATCGTAATTATGAGGAAATGCAAATACAGACGAAGAAGGAAAAATTATAATAACTGGGAACTTGAATGGGAGAGTAAGAAACAAGGTAAAGGGCACAAACTGATGCCTCGGGACTTGATTATAGAATATACAAAATTCGAATACAAGGACCTGCACAAATATACAAGAGAGGCAAGAAACAGAAAGTAAATTGCTATAATAGACAATTTTCTTATAAGTAGTAATGCATGCAGTGCTCTGAGAGACGTGAAAGTGAACATAGGGCTGGGATTAAACACCGACCACTATTTAGTTGTACACAACTACAAAGCCAAAAAAGAACTAAAAACGGAAATTTAAAAAATTAAGTTACCAATAGAGGCTGGAACAAAACCTCAGAAAGACAATAGAAGGTAGAACCGTAGGTGAAGAATGGGAAAATTTCATGGAAGCCATACTGACATTAGTCAAGAAAAACTGTGGCAAAATAACAAACGGCTAACCATGTAGCGGAAGTAGCCTTGCATTGCGGCCATAAATAATTCCGCGGAAAAGGACTCAAGAATGAAAGGCAATGGCGAGCAACTTCCGATGAAAACTTGACCGTCATATGTCAGCAGGAGGTGCGCTTGTAATCGACAAGGGTCGCAAGTGATTTACAAGCTCGGAAGATGCAATGTTCGTACGTGATTAATGTAAGCACTAGAAGAACACAATTGGCCGTTGAATGGAGGAAAACGAAATATAAATACGATCGGGTCAAGAACCGAAGCATTTTTTCAGGGCTAGCCAGATGCCCGGGGATTGAGTGTTAGCTCGTCAGTGAATTCGCGCATATATTCTTGTATACTTATTGTATTATATAGCATTGCATTATATATGTTGGAAAAGTAATGTCTAATGATTTCAGCCATTCGGCAATTCTGTTATTCAATCTCAGAATTGCTCCATGACCCCTTAAAAATGTAAAAGGGTGAAGCCCAGGCGATTAAAGTTTATATAATAACATATGAAAAAATACACTTTAGAAATATAAGATCGAATCTCCAAAGAAGATTAAGCAAAGCCTCAAAAATAACGCACTGATGTTGTAATTACAACTAGTTAACTAGCAGACCACGTTTTGTGGTACACATAAAGAAACTACTGTGTTACTTGAAAATCTTTGCAGGAATCAACTTCGCCTGACTAAACGTCTGGGCCAAAATCCCTCTAAGGAATAATTGCCCAGGAGGAGGAGGACCTATCTCCGAATTTGCAACTCAGGCTTTTGCCAGAGCTCTACGACCTAAATCATTCTTAAAACTGTAACTTTCTCGCCCACGCAACAGGTGGGGTTAGGTTAAGTGACGATAATCGACTTACAAATTACGCATCGATAACACGTACAGCTAAATGCCTCATACGGAACTTGCTCCTCAATATTGCACAGCGATACGAACCATTTACGCTTGTGAAAAACTCTAAACGAGACCTTAAGCTTTCCACACACGTCTTACGACAACGCTGTCTCAACCGGCAGTATCACGGGAAACAAAAGGACGCAATCAATTAATTTCCAACCTGCATAACGCATCAACTGTTGCGAACCTATGCATCAAAAGAATCTCACTCTTACCTCCTCTATTGCATTTGTCATTCTCAGCATTCTTTTTATGGTATAGTTTAACACTGACGTAGTTAGTTTCATTCCAAAACATTAATTTTTGCTTGTTTTACTTGGATTTTGTGCAGCAACTGATTATAAATTTTATTTTCGAGTTATAATGGCCTATTAGTTTTCATGCATTAAGAAATTTTTTCCCATATTTGGTTGTTCTTAAATATTTTTATTTTATGTCCTAGATACCTGTAGTTGTATCTTCTAGTCTAGCAGATATAATTTCACTAATAACTGCGGTGGTCATAAACTGAGATTTAGAAATATTTTGATTCAAGTTTTTCTGAATCAGTATAAGGTTTGGTTACTTGTGCACTAGTATTTGTTATTAATAATTATTTGCCATAAAAGTGCGTAAAGCTAGTCTTCAGTGCCAAGGGGGTATAAATTAAAATATAAGCGTTGCGAATGTTGTGAGCCCACGAGTGACTACAGATGCTTTACGAATGTGTATCGTACAATATTTTATACCCGATAGAAACTAAAAAAACTGTAAATATTTTTTTTATGTAAATTAGGTGATAATTTTAAAAATTGTAACCACTTAATCCTGTTGACTAAGTTTTATAAACCTAAAACTGCAGATTAAAATCCAAACTTACACACTGTCTGTATTGTCTTTTCTCTGCATCGATATTAATCGCAATCTAGAAGTATTCTAACAGAATAATGAATAGTTTCAACCTGACTTCAACTCTCTTGCTTCGCTACTAAATTTATCATTACATCCGTGTAATACTACCGGGAATTTTTTTTAAGGTATATTCACTACATTCGACCCAAAAAATTAAATTAGTTATAGCAGAAAGGACGCTATATCCTTGGAAATTCGGAAAACGACCCACCGAAATGGACGGGTTATTCTAAAGGATCCCGACAAACGACACTTGAAAACCCTTTCAGTGAATGCATTAGGAGAAATCGCTCGGCAAATTAAGGGAATTAAAAGCGACAGAAGGGCTGGAGCAGCCACTTACAGTTCGAGCACAATGGCTGGACACATACCTTACACTTCCGACACGATATTGGGGAGATTTAAGAGGAAAATGTAAGGATCGCTCCGACAAATGGCTCTTGATCTGCACCGCAGGTTTCGCTAAATTTTGCTCCAAGCTGAATCGAAACAGTTTTATGGCAGCTGCTATATTTTCAGGGGATGTCGGCGACAACAGGCTCTGTAAATTTTATTTCCGTTTCGTAACAGAAGTTTCGAATAAGCTATTTCGAAATGCCGCTGCTTTCTATCAGTGCAAAAGTTTTCTGCTCAACGAGTTACTCAAAAAGTTGTGAATTTGACAAACTTTCATACTCTCTACCAAGCTTTCATGCTTTATTCATATTGTAATTTCGACGTTTCTCGATTGTTGTAACATACTGTCGGCACCACTTACTGGTTAAGAATATAAAACTATTTAATTGTAATTGTATTTATACAAGCACACTTTATTTATTCCTAGAAGGGTACAATAAGCTCAGATCATAAACTTTCATGCACTTCGTCAACATAAATCCTTTTATGAGGACACTTCAGATACATACCGGAATTTACAATCAAAGTGTATCATGTAGATAAACGCCAGTGAAGCGGCAACGTCACCGATCGGACTTACTTCGTCCATGATTCTGATTACTTCCTTCGGAGCCATCTAACGGCACTGGCGCAAACTTTACTACTATACTGCTACAGAATGCTGCTTCATTTAGAGCGACTAACTATTTATTAATTTTAATAGAGGAACTAATCCATATAGTCAAGAAAGATAGACTGCAAAATGTCTCCAGGATGGGTGGTGCTGCGGGAATACCAAACAAGAAGCGGAAAAGTGGGAGCACCAACCAGCCTATAATAAAGACTTGAAGTGTTAGAATAAGAAAGACTAATAAATTTAGTAAAAGAAGAAAGGCTGAAGGTAGTGAAAAACGCCTTCAAGTTGAACCAGTTTCCCTGGTAGCTTATTTGAACTATACAATACGCGTCAGTAAACACTGAAACTGGCTGAAATTTTAGCCGAACTTGGAGCACAATTTTGCTAAAGGCACAGGTACAAAGCGTACCGTCAAGGACGCATGCAGGTCAAAAATCAGCTGCAATCTAGAAGACAATGAACTTCATAGAATCGTGAATATTCAGAAAGCTGAAGACGTTATCCAACCCAAACAACGTCGAGTTCAAGTTTCAAGGGAGGTTCGAAATTTCTTTGAAAGGGTAAGACTAAGTTTTCTTCGGCAGCAGGACTGACATAATGATGTACATATAATTCAAGCTACCAAAACGGAATATGATTTTTGGTAGTTGAAATATTCAAGGCATGAGCACAATAAAGCACAAAAAACTAAGTATTTAAAGAAATTGAAGAGCACACAGTAAATGTAGCGGCCATCTTCTTCTTCTTGAGATGCCTATCCTCTATGGATGTCGGCTATTACGTTGGCCCCGACGATTGTTTAAATTTGATTTAAACACACATAAATTTTAATAACAAAATTTACGAAATCCAGTCAGAAGTTCTAAATGTACTTCTGATTTCATAAACAAGCAGTTTTAACCTCCAGTTTTACTTCATAATTTCGCCAGTTTATATTTAATTTAGATCTGCTTAATCTTGAATTAAACAGGCAAATTTCAGTTCACATTTACGAAATATTAAAAACCAATCTTGTTTCGCAAGCATCGAGTTTAAAGACCGGAGCAAACTGCAACTTAGCATTTCACGCCGTAAGCGACCTACTAAACACAAGTTCACCGCTCTGGCTTGCAAACACACACGGAAATGCAATCCGCTTACAGTGCTGAATTGCTACTTCGTACCTTTAAACGCGCTCTAGTAATCTACACAATAATTGAACTTTGATATGTTACTTAGTTAAGCATTCTTGTTTTGTATAAATATAACGTTCATTTTCGTAATAAAACAATCTGCATCTCATGTCTGATTCATTCACTACGTCGCTACCCTGATACCAAGCCATAATATTATTGGGACGTGAGGCTGCTTCCCTCAGGGTAGTTTACTGTCGTCCCTTTTAAGTACCATTGACTACATTGGTTTAAAACATAAATGCAGTATCATTTATGTGCTTAAGGGATAGAACCAGCGCAAAGCAACGGAAACCTGATCAGCCTCCAGGCAATTCTGTTCACGATTCTATTGACGGCTGATCGAAATAAGGCAGCTGAAGTCAGCCCGGTCCACTGCCTAAGGTTTTTCAACCATGATGTTCTGCGCCGGCCGGGACCTCTTTTTCCTTTAATTTTTCCCTGCAGGATTTGTTGAAGGAGGTGGTATTTTCCATTTTGCATAACGTGTCCGAAATATTATATTTTCCTGGCCTTGACTATTTCTGGATCTTTCTGTATCCGCGCCATTATTGCGTTGTTGGAAACATGGTGGGTCGAAGACACTCTAAGTATCCGTCTATAGCACCATAGCTCAAATGCTTGGAGGCGTTTGCATGATGTCTCAGTCAGGATCCAAGCTTCTGCTCCATACATGAGGGTGGAAAACACGTAACATCGAAGGACCCTTATACGTAGTTGGATGTTCAAATTGAGATTGCACAGTAATGTTCTCATGCGATTGCAGACGCTTCTTGCTTTTTCTATTCGAGATCTTATTTCCTGCGTGTGATTCTATTTCTGATTGAGGTTACATCCAAGGTAAGTAACTCTTTCTACCTGTTCGAGTGGTTCATTATTAACTATAAATTGTGTGTTTGTGATGTTGTTTTTACTTATTATCATTATTTTCGTCTTCTTGTAGTTTAGTTTCATTCCATATTTATCGCATACCTCCACCACGCGGTTGATTATGTTTTGAAGGCCTTCAGCACTGTCTGCAAGAAGCACGGTATCGTCTGCGTACCTTAAGTTATTAATTATTTCGCCATTGATATTGATACCATCCTGTGCCTCATACAGTGCTTCTTTGAAGAGATTCTCTGAATATGCATAGAATAGTAAGGGCGAAAGTATGCACCCCTGTCGCACGCCTCTACTCATATAAAATTCCTGCGATGTTTCGTTTTCCAGGCGAATAGTGGCTTTCTGGTCTGTATATAGATTTACTATAAAACGGACGTCTTTACCGTGCAGGCCTGAATCTTGTAGGACTTCAAATAGTTTCCGTGTTTGACCCTATCGAAAGCCTTCTCAAAGTCGATGAAACACGCAAATACGTCGCAGTTGACGTCCCGTGCTCGTTCAATCAGGACTTGTATAGTGAAAAGGGCTTCCCTAGTTCCCAGGCCATTTCTGAACCCGAACTGGGTATCGCTGTTTTCTCCCAACTTTTTAAAGATTCGTGGATGAAGGATATTAAGGAAAATCTGAAGAGCCTGACTCATGAGACTGATTATCCTATGATGTCCGCATCTTGTAGCGTTATTCTTTTTCGGAAGCGATATAAATATTGATTTTTGCCAATCTTGCGGTATCTGACCCGTTTCGTAAATTTTATTAAATAATTTCGCTAGATGTTTTACTTGGTCATTTCCTAATAACTTAAGTATCTCTCCATGTATCTGCTCTGGGCCTGTTGCTTTGCCGTTCTTTAATCTTTTAATTGCCACGTTTACCTCACCTACTGTAATTTCTGGACCATGTGATCCTTGAGTTACGCAGTGATATTGCTGTTCTTTTGCAAATAGTTCTTCCATATATTCCCTCCATCTATGTAACTTTGGTTGTTTGTCACTAATGATGCTGTCATTTGAGTCTAACAGGATATTAACGTTTTGCGATTTTTTCATCCCTACCATTTCTTTGATCTTTTCGTGTAGTTTGAATGTGTCGTGTTTCTCTTCTAGTTTTTCTACTTCTGTGCATTCTTTCTGTATCCAATTCTCTTTTGCCTCTTTTATCTTTTTCTTTATAACATTGTGGATTTTCATATATTTTGTATGATTTTTATTTTTCAGTGTTCGCCTTTCGTCCATGAAATCTAATATTTCATCCGTCATCCATGTTTTCCTTTTCTCTCTTTCGTCGTTTTTCAATTTGGCCTCGGTAACGGTGAGGAGGGCATTTTTGAATTCATTCCACGTTGTGTCTATGTCTAATTCTTTAATGTTCTCTTCTGGGTGTGTTACGATTTTATTGGTTAGATCTATTTCGATTTCTGTTTTTACTTCTAATTTGTTGAGTTTTCTTATGTCCATTGGTTTGTTTGATGTTTTCTTTTTTATTTTATTTACACGTATTTTTGCTCTAGCTAACAGCAAGTTGTGGTCTGTATGAGCGTCCGCTCCTGGATATGTTTTTGCGCATTTGATGGTGTTTCTAAATCTTGTATTTATAATTATATAATCTATTTGGCTTCTTACAATTCTTCCAGGAGCATCGGCTGGGGATTTCCATGTATAGAGCTTTCTTGGTGGTAACTGAAACCAGGTGTTCATTATCATGTATTCGTTTTCCACACAATACTGGATTAACCTTTCTCCTCGATCGTTCCTTATCCCCAGTCCATATTTTCCTATGGCATCTTCTACCTTCTCATTTTCCACCTTAGCGTTAAAGTCACCAAGGATTATAGTGATATCTTGCTTCGTTGTATATTTTTGTGGCGTCTAAATTTGTTCGTAAAATATCTCAATATCATTCTCCTCACTCTCTACCGTTGGGGCATATGCAACAATTATATTCAGGTCCACTGGTTTGGCTTCAATCTTTAGGAAAGCCACTCTATCTGACATAGGTAGGAAACCTGTAATCGCGTTGCTTATTTCTTTGGTGATAATTATGGCCACACCATTGCTATTTCGAGTGCTTGTATCTCCAGGCTGGTATATATGATAACCGTCTACCAGGGAGTGTCCGGTGTCTGGCCATCGCACTTCAGTACATCCCAGAATATGTATATTCAATCGATTTATTTCCTTGATTATATTTGCGGTCTTACCTGCCTGATACATGCTCCGAATGTTCCATGTGCCTATGTTAATCGCATTTTTTGTATTGAGAGTTTCGTGCTGTTTTGTTTTTATGCACGAATTTCGCCTGATGACGACCTGGGAAGCCGTGTCTAATCTTCCCCTGCCGGATCTTCGTCTCCAGCCATGATCAGTAAGCTTATACTTTTCTGTAGTCTGGTCCATAATAATTATACTAGGGAAGATAGTGAGGTAGTATCCCGTTCCTTTCCTCACCGCAGTATCCCAGCCGGTTGAATCCGAATGTGATTTCCGCCTGTGACTATCTAGCACTGAACCTTTAGGGAAGTCATTCTTCGATAGTTTCAGAATAGTAATATCGTTTTGGTCCACCCCGAGTATTTTATTTCCTCGGTACTACTCATATCAGCCACCTGGGGAGGCGCCCGATGGGGGACTAGCAACCCCACACGGTCATCAGTAAAGCCTGAAAGAAAGGTCGTTGAACAGAATTGCCTGGAGGCTGAACAGGTTTCCGTTACTTGCGCTAGTTCTGTCCCTTTAATTCTGACCATACGGTTGAGACTGCAACCGCGTTTTAAGACAAAATAGTCAGGTCACTTAGAGGGGCGTTATAATTTGGTACCCTGAAGTGCAACCTCACACTTCAACATTTTAGGCTTGGAAGGGTAGCACCTCGATTTTAATGAATCAAACACTTAATGCCGATTGATTTTATTATAAAAATATTAGTCTATATATACAGATATACTTGCTTACTTCTAAAATTACATTATTTCAAAGTGCAAAGTGTTTATTCTTACTGGGTCGCTATAGAGTGTCATAACAACAGTCAGCGCTTAAACAAGCTTGCTTCCGCGATATTTGCACTTATTTTACAGTGAACTCGTATTACTATGTTGTTCTTGCATGCATTAAGCAAGGTTGCCATGCAATTCTGCTAACGTGACATATTAAACTTCCTAAACGAATGCATGTGCTGCTATTTGCACTTTTAAACCTGTTAACCTGTATTAAATTTTGAAATTAAATTTAAATCTGTTTAATTTGAGATTAACCATATTGCCAAACTCCATATTAAGAATAACAAAACAAAGGAGAATGTCTTCGTAAACACTCTACTTGTTTTTTAACATATTGAACTGTATTTATTAAATTTTTAAATGGATTTTCAATCTGTTTAATTTGAGATTAAACAGTCGTCAAAATGAATAAATATATAACTATAATCCAAAGTCGAAGAGCAGAACAGAACTAATAAACAAGAAACATCTGGAGATAACATGCTTTTATGTACCAATTGGCACAATAATTGAGGAAAAAGAACATATTTGCCATTTATGAGTCCTGGTTAAAATTAGTACCTAATAGAAAAGAAGATGCGATTATTACTAATGGTCCACGGTTGACTGAAATTTGCACACTTCCCCAGAATAGTAAACGGATTCTTTCAGCACCTTGATTTCTACCCATCTACAAGAAGACATTTCAGCAGCTCAACAGTCTGCAACAATATCAGATCAAGCCGAATGTGGAAATAGCCATTTTATGCTACATGCGACGCTACTTTTTGATTATATAGCACGATAGACGATACCAACAAGTTGGAGGTTGGAAGTCTAAAGATTTAGATCATGTACTGAAGCATCTAAAATACATGAGGAATACCACCAACTGAAATGTTGTGTTTATCAGGTTGCACAGCTCATGATGCAAAGAAGCCTGAAAATGCGTAAGTAATCTGAAAAATAAAACTGGTTTGTGCATCGCTATACCACAACTCAACCATGTCAATTAATAACCCTTTAATATACAGCCCATTTGTGCGTCTGTTGTAACGCCCAATTTTCATTTGTTCCTTGCGATTCACTCCTAGATGCGGGCTCGCATCTCTAACATAAATATCGCGCTCCTCTTTTCATCCAGCGCCGCGCCAAAGAATTTTTGGTTTTTCCGAAAACCTCTATACCTCCGATAATAAAGGTACGATGGACATTTTTCCGAGTTGCATTCTTCGGTTGCAAGTTCTCATTTAGGGAACCTGTAAACGCCGGCGGAAACTCAAGCCTCCTGAGGGATTTGAAATACATTGATCAATGCAGGCTATGCTTATTAGCAGAATTTTTGTTTCTGTCAACAATTATTATAATGTGTTATAATAATATGAATTTGATCTTCAGTTATTCAAATTCAAATGAGTTAACTCTAACCGCCAGTGCATGTGAATTTTCGTCAGCAACCGCGGCGGGTTAAGAGTGCGTTTTCTGGAGGTTTTGCAGGAAGCAAGCAAAAAAGCGAAAACGATATACTAGTATATATGCCCTGAGTGTAGCTGAAAATAGGCCAAGCCCAAAATGCAATTTCATTGTCAAACGTTAAAATAACGTCTCGTCTTCGAGAGCTGGTGTTGCCGGCCAGGCTTTGCCCTAGTTCTCCCAGTCAAAACAGACATATGACACCGACAACGTTAACGGACGCTGTAAACTTCCAGAGGTCAGTTCTCATCTCCAGGTGCATACGAAGTCCTGCCGCAGCGGGAGAATCTGCATATTGCGTATCTGAACGCAAGCAATAAGGTGGGTGGCTTTCGCTTGAAAGGGTGCATTTTGTAAAATTACTTAACTTCGCGTCATCACATTCCAACGCAGGAATTTTCTAGTTACAACCACACGCATCTTGGCAACTTATTACGTCATGGTGTTTATCGCTTCAATATCCTATTACACATTTAAGTTTGCGCACTAATGTGACCATGGGCGGCCTCCACACAAAGTGAATTCAGCGTGATTTGAAATTCGAGCATACAGCCATTTGTATTATTCCTTTTAGATATTGTGTAATTATTACGATATCGTTCGACATGCTAGTTACTTTAACTGTAGTCCTTCAAGTAGAAGCATGGAGTATTAGTTTCAGATTTTGAGCTGTGGTAAATCGGCTACCAAAGCTTTGTTTCATTGATTATTTGTAACCTCGACTGAGAGGTTACTCAAAGGTAAGAATTCTCTCGTTATAAACTGAACGAGCTGGCAACAAAGAGGGCAATTAATTATTCAAATATTAAGGCGTTCTATAGGTCTCTTTCTAATATCAGTTGTAACGGTGGGTATAAACCAGAGGAAGTCCAAATAAGCCTCCTTACTAAAGCAATAAAAATGAGAAAATAAAAATAGATTCGATGAAAATTCAAAATTGGAGAAAAGATTATGAACGCTTATTAAGGGGGGATAGAGATCTATATAAACACGTAAACGTGTAAAATTAGAGATAATAGACAATAGTAGATCTGAAGATATACCTCTGGAATAAATGCAAAGAACTCAGTAGAAGGATAGACCTACAGGCCCTGGAAGCATACTCATATAGTGTTTTAGACCAGTTCGGTTCCATACTATAGCAATTCATAAGCGCTTTGGGTATCCCAATTTAGACGCAGTACAGTTCATTATTGTTTCAGTGGATTACCGCCGAGTTATGTCATGTTTTATGACGGCTCTAATAAGCTTTTGGTGCCATAGTAGCACGTTGTGAGAAAACCAGTCGAAGCTTGCCGAGAAACTTTCCGCGTGCATAATTCGTACGGTTGTTGCAAAGGCCTCAAGTGTAAGCAGGTAATAACTTGCCCGAGTTTTGGCTCGGAGTAAAGGACACTTGCCAAAGAAACTTAGTCAAAGCACTCGCGTTTGAGTTGGTTAGATTGATTGTAGAGTTGATATAGGAGTGTAAGGTCATAAAGCACAGTACCGTCGTAGATTTAATTCGTTCGGACACATATTCCGGATCTATAGGATGGTCTCCAGTCCAGGTATTAGAATAACTCGCATCTGAAGAGTAGTTCGCGATTACGGATTAAAAGTTAGCAACTTGAGTCGAGGTGTAGTGATTTTCAAAGAACCCGGGGTGGGTCGCTTGTATCAACCCTCTCACAGCTGCGCAACTCTTCTAAGGTACCGCAAGACAGCGTATTACCAATTTGTAACCCTAATTTTGTTTTGTGCGTGCGCTATTTAAAATAATATTTGTGTGCGCTATCAAATTGTACGAAGTCAATGTAATTCCATTTATAAACGTTTGTACAAGTTGGAAACGGCCGTTGCATGTGGGCTTGTGCCTTAATTTTGTCAAATTAGCAGCACTCTCTGTTCCATGTTTATGTGCAGATAGAGTCGGGAATAGTGCTATTAGCAATAGTCGTGCTGAATTATACCAAAGGAGTCGAAGTATTTTAAGACCCGAACTCAGTCTTTGTTTCTTTTATTATTTTGATTCCTAGAGGGGCCTCGCATTTATGTGTTTGTCTTGCCGCATTTTCTATGTTAAGCCGTGTATTGAGTATGTATGTGTTTACTATGTTTGTTTCATAAAACCCATTTATTTTGATACTAGAATAAATCATATTTGCCAAGTTATTCTTGTGTTTCATTTAGCAAAAGTCAATCTGGAACAAACATAAGAAAGCACGCTCTTCAAGTGCGTGAATTTCATAGGCATTAACTGCACGAGAAATTTGTAAGAAAGCTAAACAGCTGTAGGCAAAGCATTTAGGTTTTTGGCTAATTAATATTTAGTAAGTAAATACATAAATAGATCGTTACGTAAGTATTATCAGCCTTAACGGCGGCAGACTAGATTTAAAGAACTAATCGCTGGATAAAATTTCGGTGGTAGCTGGCATCTCACATTATTTTGACCATTTTCAAACAAGGCTGGACTTGACGAGTACCGTGGACCACACCTACCCACGAGCTTTCTCCAGCAGTGAACAAATCGAGGCGAACGAAAAAGAAGAAATTGTAAGTATAGGGTTATAGTGTTACAGCTACGACGTGTCAGATGTATAGGCCCATAATTAAAAGCAGAATAAAGAAGAATACGGAAGCAGAGGATCGATCAAACATTCCGTCCAGGAAGGTCTTGCACGCACAAATTGTTTACATTAAAGGAGCTAATAGAAAGGTGTTCGCTTGCAGGAGGAACCTGCATGTTATCTTGTACATCTTAAAAAGACATAAAAATCAATACATCAAATAAAACTCTGGGAAACTATTGAGAAAAGTAACATCTGTGCCATGCATACACGCCTTATAAAGAACACCCATACAGAAAACTGAAGTATAGAAAGTAAGAGCTGTATCTCGCTGTTTTTGGGGTAAATAAAAGCCTGAAGCGAGACTGCTACTTGTTCCCTACACTAGTGAGTACACATTGCAGGTATTTCCTTTCGCTCACTTTTTTTTTCACCAAATATCAGTTAGTTATTTTAGAAGACAAAGATCACATGGCTGTAGGGGATCATCAAACGAATCTAAAACCTGAGTACTAAATTATACATGACACAAATTAATATATTCATCTAGATATTACGATACAACTGACGAAAATGACGAGCACGGTGTATTAAATACAGTAACACGAGAAAATAAAATGCACTCGCGAGCTGCTTCAATAAATTAGAGTGGAAATAGAAGAAAGAGTAACTGGCGCAATAGATTAAAAGCAGTTAGATCGGCATTGTTATCTACGGAAAATGCAAGAGAAGGCTCTAGGGCATGGAAATGTGTGAAACAGGGGGAAAACTGGATGCGAAAGATGGCGTGATAGACTGTAAACACTTCGCAAATATTTGTTTTGCACCCTTTCCTTTAAAGTTTTCACCTTACAGTAGGGTACCTTGATGGCAGTTTGACGTATTTGTCCTTTCCACGGTATGGACAGATCGTTGTTCCCTCTCACTCTAAAGCATTTTAAAGTGAAAGAAGAAAACGATGAGAGTATGGACAAGGGACAGATCGTTGTCTCCTCTCACTCTAAAGTAGTTTAAAGTGAGAGGGGACAACGATCTGTCCGTATCCTGGGAAGGACGAATACGTCAAATTGACATCAAGGCACCCTACCCTACACATACTAATTATGTCAAAAATTGACGTTTATCAAATTTAAACAAAATCTGTCGCATCGAAGGCTTAATGACCGTATGGAACGCATAAATAAATGTCATGCTAAGCACCTTCAATCATGACTACGTTGATTTCGATTATATAAAAACTTGTTTTTGTAACACTTAATTGATAGGTACCTACTTGTGATTTGACACTCTTTAATGTCTAAAATATGTCATTATTGAGAAGTGTGAAATAAATATATAACTATGAAATAAAAAAAAAACACTGTTGTTGGTGACGCTATGTCAAATTCGAAGTGACGAAAAACCTAACCTGCTAACCTCGCATTTGAAATCGACTGACAGTGCCAGTAACAAAACACTTCAGTTTTTTTACAAGGTTCACATGACCAGAGCCAGTGTATATAGGAGGTTACCGCCATTCTTTGATCCGTGAAAATGCCGCCATCGCCGCCATTTTTGTTCCCATCAGGAATAACTGATTGAGTTATGTGTAAAATTTTACTTGAAATTGGCAAGACTGTAAGTCTATGTCAAATTCGAGGTTAGCAGGTTATGTTTTGCGTCATTTTGTGTCAAAACTGACGCAAAATCTAACCTGCTAACCTCGAATTTGACTTAGACTTACAGTCTTGCCAATTTTAAGTAAAGTTTTGGATTGCCAACAAACGTCAAGTTGGCGGAATTGTGCGACAAACCTCAAATTGACGCATATGTCAGAGGAATAAACATGGCGGATGTGGCGGTACTCTCCTATATACATCAGAGCCAGTGGATATAGGAGAGTACCGCCACGCCCGCCATGTTTATTCCTCTGACATATGAGTCAATTTGAGGTTTGTAACACAATTTCGTCAACGTGACGTTTGTTGACAATCCAACCCTTTACTTAAAATTGGCAAGACTGTAAGTCTACATCAAATTCTAGGTTAGCAGGTTAGGTTTTGCGTCAGTTCTGACACAAACTGCCGCAAAACATAACCTGCTAACCTCGAATTTGACATAGACCTACAGTCTTGCCAATTTCAAGTAAAATTTTAGACATAACTCAGTCAGTTATTGCTGATGGGAACAAAAATCGCGGCGATGGCGGCATTTTCGTGGATCAAAGAATGGCAGTACTCTCCTATATACACTGGCTCTGATATACACTGGCTCTGCACATGACAATCATGTGTTGCCATCTATTGGAAGTTTAAAATACATAGAAATGTAGTAAATTTGATTAATTATCAAAGAGATGTTGCAAAAAAATATGTATGAAACTTGCTCATCTCGTGTGTGTAAAATTGCCACTTCATATCGTGATGTCAAAGTTTAATGACTTCAAAATATGTGTTATTTTTTGGTGATCTTGCAAAATTCTTCTACAGAATATGCTTGTAAACATATTTTATGGCCTTCGTATTGTAGTTTTCCGTAATCAAACAAAAAAAACAATTTTTGCACGCTAAATACATAAATAATAATTTTACACACCAACGAATAATAAATGTGCATTGTTATTATCAGTTGTTATTAAGTGAGAGAGCAAAAGCGGTGTACTAAACTAAGCAGTGAGCTCAATCAATAAGAGACGTTCGACTCTCTACAGACAACAAAGTGGTTACAATTATTTTTTAACAATGCTCTTGTTAATACAGTACACGGGGTAAACGGTGTGGAAAAGCTCTAATATTTTAGTTACTTTTTAAAATGGGAAAACCGAGAACATTTTTGTTTAGTGGCCAAATTCAGATTTATAGTTCTAAGATACTGGGGTCGCTCTTTAACCTATATCACTGTCAACTTTAATTTTTCTCGCAATATCTTCCATTATTTCAGGAAAATCCGCAGTTCCTATACCTTAACACTTTCTTTTTAACTGTTGATAAATATAGTTGGTCAACAAAGCCTCACAATAAAAGAATGTTCGTAATGTTGTCTTTCGTACATTTACAGATGTTGCAGAGGGTATCAAGAATTCTACGTAAAAACGGAGAAGTGCTCAGAAAAATCATAGACGAAAAAGGCACAAGGTTGAAAGGGATATACATAAAGGTCGAGACACTACAGATAAGACGCCATAATTTCAATCTAAACAAAAAAATAAGGAAACAATTGAAAAGGTATACAGCCTGTTCAAAATTAACTGTGCTATCTCGGTTGCTATTATAGCTACGAAGTTGGTTAAATTAGTAAAATAGTAGCATATTTCGTGCCGATTAAAATAACGTAAACAAAAAAACAATTGAGCGTTGGGTTTTTGACATATGTCAAAAAATGCATTTTTTTGTAAATGGAACCCCCTGCATATTTTGACGTCAATCGATAGCCAATCTTCTTCTGAACAAAAAACTTCTTATACCCTACTATCCTAAAGTTAATAACAATGGAGATATACGCCTGTTCAAAATTAAATGTGCACTTTTGCTAACTTGTTTATTATGGAAGCTACAACGTCGGTTAAATGGGCGAAGTAGTAGTAGTTTTTACGTGAATTACGGGGGTAATTATAAAAAAAACAATTGAACAGGCATTTTTGAGATATTTAGCAAAACTTTTGTTTTATTGGAACACCCTATACGTTTTAACATATTCTGAAATAACACTACATTCTCTACAAACAAGTTTAAATGAGTTGCTAGAATTTTATTTCAAAATATGTTAAAATGTATAAGTAGGGTGTTCCAATAAAAAAAAAGTTTTGCCAAATATCTCAAAAATGCGATGTTCAATTGTTTTTTATAATTACCACCGTAATTCTCGTAAAAAATACTACTACTTCGCCCATTTAACCGACGTTGTAGCTCCCATAATAAACAAGTTAGCAATAGTGCACATTTAATTTTGAACAGGCGTATATCTCCATTGTTATTAACTTTAGGATAGTAGGGTATAAGAAGTTGTTTGTTCAGAAGAAGATTGGCTATCGATTGACGTCAAAATATACAGAGGGTTGCATTAAAAAAACTCATTTTTTGACATATGTCAAAAACCCGGCGCTCAATTGTTGTTATTTTAATCGGCACGAAATGTGCTACTATTTTACTAATTTAACCAACTTCGTAGCTATAATAGCAACCGAGATAGCAATAGTGCACACTTAATTTTGAACAGGCAGTATACATAGATGTACGAATAAGATACAGAACAACAACCTCATCGAAACGGTCAAAAAGGTTCTTAGATAGGAAAAATACATATAAGAGCCTTTCGCTGATCAATATCAAATCAGACAACTAGTCGTCTTAAAAGCTAAATTCATGTGAAAATACCCAAATTTGTAAAATAAAATTTTCACATATAATCTCATAAGAGCATTAATTCTTTCCGGAAATTTTTTTGAGTGCGGTCCAAGAACGTCGTATTAATTTGCCCGAGCGGGACGCGAGGGCAAATTAGGACGTTGTTGGAATGCACGAAAATAATTTCCGGATATGAATTAATGCTCGAATGCAGATTCGGTAAGAAAATCGTAACGCCACAAACCCTCACAGTTAGGTTAGTCTACCTACAAAAAATTTCCTAGAAATTTTTTTATTGTCTTGGTTACGGCTCGTGAACTAATTTTTCTATTGGTCATTAATGAGTGTCGTACGATTTTCCACCAAATTTTTTTACGCAAGTGAACATCTACCGAGTGATTGGCTAGTTTAGATTTTCATATCAATCCAAAAGACGACAGACAACCAAATTCTCAGACCATCCCACGTACGTAGACAGGGTTCGGAAATGATGAGGGGGTGGAAGATATTCCCAAAACTGTACGAGTTACATAAAATTAATTTATAAAAAAGTTGTACGTACCAATGTGCACATTATGAATATTTTTAGTTATACAGTATACAAGTATGAAAAAGAGTACCAGAGAAAAGCTAATTCAAAGTATTTCCAAAAATATACACGGTGTTTCATTTGCAAATATTTTAAATTATTAAATTTACCGATTTTGAGCATCCTGTACAGCATTAAAACTCCCCATTGACACCCAAAAGGTAGTTCACGTCAACCATAATTTTTACTTGCCGCATCTAGACGACGAAGAAAGTATTGTCATCATCAAAAATTGCATTACGAGATTTCTTCAGATCTCCACGTTTCAGATGTCGAAAATCACTTTTTTCAACTGTCTCATTGGTCTGTCTGTTAGTGGTATAGCACGATATTGAATATACTTCCGGTTAAATATATACAGGGTGAGCACCTTAAATAAATTAATTGTCTAATTTTGCTTTAACGCAGGAATCGATAAGAAACTAATAATTTCAACATAGTTCATGTGTTACCTCTGATAAAAATGAGACCCGACATATACAGTATGAACATTGTAGAAAGGAAAAACGAAAAGCGAACGCTGCGGATCGCAGCCAGCCCAACGGAAAGGTTTAGCGATCGCTGCGTACTGCATTCAACGTAGGTAACAGAAATATGCAACGATACTTGCGAGAGAAGTTCTGTGTAAACCCTTTACAGATTTTTTGGTAAACTTTTCATTCGTACACTTGTCTTCTGTTACTTACAGCAGCCAACTGAAATAATTTTTTTTTGTGTAAAATCGTTAATATCTCGAGAACAGTTGACGTTGGATCTACACAACTTTATATTGAAATAATTAGCATTCTTACACAAAACTTTTGAGGTACCCATATACACGGTGCGGTACGGGATCTCGGTAAAATTCGCCTAGAAAACGCGATAGTTCAGATAAATCGATTCTAGAATCAAACATTAGCATAAAATGGGGGCGGTTTGTTAATTTTCAGATCCAAACTAATATTACTAAATTTCGACAAATACTCGGGTTGTACCTCTCCTCGGAGGTGAATCAAACAGTACTGCTGCTGGCGGGTCCCTCATGCTACATTTGAGGGCACCCAGAGTGATTCTATTCTATTTAAAAAAAGGTAGGTTTAGTTCGCCATTCGTTTTTAAGTCTTTTATATCTTTAGAAGTATCTTCCAACTCCGTATCGTTGCTGAATCCTGTATATAGCTACCAGCGAGGCATTATTTATAATCCAAGTCCTGATTCAGAGTGCTTCATAGATTTCGATAAGGTTTTTGATAAAGTCTAACTATAAATCACGTAAAGCTGGAAAAGACGTCCACTACATATTCAACCTGTACCCTCAACAAAAAGCCATAGTTCGCATAGAAAATCAGACGTCGAAAGAATTTCATTTAAGAAAATAGTCAGCCAGGGATGCGTGTTATCACCAATTCCATTTATAAAGACTTTTACCAAATACAGGACGGCAATGTCATTAAGGGTAAGATACCTAAGATACGCCGATGGAATGGTTTTAATAGTTTATAGCTCCGAGGATCTTCAAAGATTGATAACCCGATTAGTCAATCTTTGAAGGCCGATCTTCAAAGATTGATAATCCGGTAGTCAATATTTGAAGATCATCGGTAGGGATGAGCGCAAGATACGGAATGAAGTTAGACTGCAAGAAAACACAAATCCCAGTAATCAGCAAAAACGATAACGATAGTCGCCAGTTAGGTTAGTAATAGCACCACATTTCCGGTAACTGAAAAGAAAGACATATTTAAGCTGCACGTTGAAGGATTGCGACCACCCATAATAAATTAAACATGGCATCGAAACAGCAAAACACGCATTCAATGTAGTGAGAAATGTATTATGTAATGTTTCTCTGAATACTCACGTCAGAGTTAAAGCTCTAAGAACTCTTTTATATAGAGTCGTAGTGTGGACCCTTACCCAGGATGTCTTGTGTTATCGCCAAAGGACATGATACTGCATGGTCAAAAACAAAAATATTTTGATTACATTCGAACACAGGAAACTTGAATATTGCTTCTTCCTATTAATACCACAAGGTAGAATAGAAGCACTACAGTTTTTTTAAGTTAATAGAATAGTTAAGAGAATAGGCAGAAGAATAAGTAATATGGTATAGCAACGAATTTCACAGAGCTCACCATCTTCTGAAAGGGGTATTAAAGTGATCGCATTATAAAACGTTTATTTACAATGAGAACAATTCTAAGGTTACTTTTTTAAACTATAACATGTTTCTCGTCAACCTAAAAACGGAATCATCTTTAATTATAACTATCTCTTTTCAATACTATATGGGAAACAAATACATCTTTCTTATCGACTTCTAACAGATTACAAACTGAAAGTTGCAAACTTCTCAAAAACAGCAACAATAGTAATTTATTATACAAGACGATAAAGTTAAATTTTATCTACGAGTGAATCGTTTAACGTCGAGACGAAGTCGAGACGTTAATGATTCAAGAGTAGATAGAAATAACTTTATTGTCGTGTATAATACAATATTTTTTTCTATAGCAAGAACTTTAACAATTTCAAAAGACAATAAGGACAGTCAATCACATTTCAAAATGTCAGTAGCTAGATTGGGTTGCTACGATAATGCGCAGCTGTCATATTTAATTTAAACAAAAGTTAGAACATTAAATTACTTTATCTATCCTTGATGTTAAAGTGCTACTTTATCTACCCTTGCTGTTAAAGTAAAACTTGACCTTTTGTTTTGAGTTGATAAAAGCATACTTTAGCATGTGCTATAGAAAAAAGTATATTTTAGACACTCTTTCCTATCTATTGAAAGAATCGTTCAGAAACGTTGACACAAATACAATTTTTATTCAAGGCTACATGAAAAGTCGAGTCATTTAAGAATATACAGAAGTGACTTTGCCACACATATTGTTTACACGAATGAAAACTGTAAACTTTTCTTTGTAAACTATGACTTGTTCCTTGCTAACCTAAAATCAAAAATGAAATGGTAAAACAGTTAAATGTCTCTAAGACTTCTAACAGATAACCATGAAAAAAACCAGAAATATCAACGAAAACAGCTTAAAGTCTAAAAAAATATGACACATTGTTTCTTTAAATCAGAAAAATATGTATCAAAAATTAGGAAAAAGTATTTGAAAACTTTTCATTATCTAATAAGAACATTTGGTTCCATCACAAAGGATGTCTACAACAAAGGAAACTTTTTACTATCTTTAAACTACGATTATCTAAGGTCATGCCTCCACTGTCTAACTTATAACATCTAGGATAACGGAAGGTCAGGTTTTTTGTTTTACTGTCCTATCTCAACATGGTGTCGCTGTACTGCAGCGATAAGAATCGCTAAAACCTTCATAAACGTTTTATCGAAACTTTCAGGTGTCTAGCATTCAGGGAATTCAAGGTTGTTGCTTTATATTAGTTTAACATATAACCTAATTTTGGTTTTCACTCCCACTATCAGCTTGTCACTTTACTTTTTCTTGACCAAAACATCTGTATTTTCTGTAATTATGAATGCCCTGCGTCATCCAAAGGCCTTGTGATAAGCGTTTCATCCGCGAATCGCGTTTAAGGACCGAGCTTTTTGGAGTGCCTGGGGAAACTCCTTTAATTAAGACTGCGAGAATCTTGATTTTGATTCCGAGGAATAATTAATTAAATTCTTTCATTTACTTACGTAGCTATGTTACTCGCATACCATTTCACACCATGATTGTTTTGTATGTATGTATTTTCGGTAACCTCATTTTATCTTGCGGTGGAGAAACTGGTGCTTTATATGCTTGGGTCTGACGGTAAAATGCTCAACTTGCCCCTGATTCGGACTACAAAGTAGAAGCGCGAGCTTTTTGTGCTTGCTCAGCAACCATTTTGTTATGCGTGCGTCTTGGGGATATGTTAACCTTGTTACCCTATCTCTTAGGTCTGTGGTTCTGAGTAGAGCACTGTTAATTTGATGTCCAACTATGAATGATCTCTCTCTACTAAGTAAAAAAATATCGCGATGCCGATACAAGGATAATATCCTTAATAAGAGACTGTGATAACTAATAGAATCGAATATTATAAAATGGAACCATAATACTTATTATATTGTGTATGTATTATAAAATTAATTTATATAACTAGGTAATGATGGTAATTATTCAATAAATGTGTAACTTACATTTTTGTGCAAGTGTAATTATTCGCCGCGACGAGTTGGCACAGCAGCGAGTTGGTACAGCGGCGAGTAGGCTGATGTCGAGATGGCCGTGGTTAGTTGGCGCGTCGACTTGATCGCGGCGAGTTGTTGTAGACTGTTCTAAACGGTTCATAGTATCCATAGTTCATTACAGCAGTACTGACGAATTGTAGCCAGCTCCAGGATATGTTGTGAACTTTTAACGCAATTCCGAAAGACTAATATACAGTGGGGTCGTAAAGTTTGGAATAAATTCGATAAAACATTTTAGAAGGGTTTTCACAGAAAATCCTCGGATACGTCAACCTTATTTTTTAAAATGCCATTTTTTTACGCCAATGGCATATTTTGATCGTGTTTTGTTTTGGAGCTGTGACGGGGTGGGAAGTAAAAGTTGGTAATGGCTCTTTTTAAGTCAGTAATAACCTTACTAGATATATATGGTTGTAAATAAAGGTATTTAGTTTTAGAAATTCAGCATCTAGTAAGCTAACATTTAAAACAGTGAAAAGGTATAAAAATATTCTTATTGCGAAATGATTTTAATTACAAATCTACAAAACGCATAACAATTATGTCAATTAATAAAAACAGTTGACCTTTTACTTCACGTTGTACAGGGTAGAAGAATACATTTGTGGAGTTATTTGAAAGCATTGTACCAACGTAGCACATTTTAAAAATGGTGGGAAAGGATAACTAAAGTTCATGCTTTTAGGCCACTAAGCCTCAACTAACAAAATATCCTAGAACTACCTATCTTTAATATAATAGAACTACATTAGAAGTTATAAATTATTTTACTTCTGAAAATACAGAAAACCGTAAGCATTTCTACAGCACCCAAAAATAGTCGATAAAATATCTAAGGACACGCCTAATGGTCGGCTAATGTATATAAACCTACCCATAAATTACCGACATTTTGAGTATTGAGCTTGAAATTACTAATAACAGGGGCATGTATAATGCCTCATATAAATAACAAAATATAAAATACAAGCTACGCCATGCATGTCTCACCTACTGTTCTGCTCTAAATAATAGATTCCATTTATACGAGGATGGATTTACAAATAAGGGTTACATAAAGTAATTTGATGAGCAGTGCGATAGAAATACCGGTATTTTGTGTCCTGAAAGGTCTAGTCAAAGCATACAAAAACTAATGCTATGTCGTGTGGTTATAATAATAATACTTCTTTATTGCGTACAAAAGAGTTATCAGCAAGAAGCTTTTTAACGCTAAAACGCTTCGCACCCATCGAAATTTCTAAGATTTTGAATGGTTATTACAACGCTGGAAGTGTCTACATAAAAAACCAACAAAATTCGCTAAATTTAAAAACTGCTCTCATAATTCCATTTTTAGCAGCCAAAACGGAGCTGGAGTTTGTCGTCAAGTAGCTCAACCCTGTAATAGCACTCTAGGGTATGAGATTTCCAAATAAATCTCAAACCCCTGAAATATCGGTAACTTCTCCAGTAACTGTGTTTATTAATAAGTATCTTGGTACAGGTACAATAAGCCTAAAAATTGCCTGCATTAGCTCACTGCGAAGGGAAGATCGCAGGCTCTCGTTCGCCCTATTCAAAACAATTCTGCCTAGCAAGATACTAGTTGTGTCTAGTCTAGGATGTGGAATGGGGAGGTTCCACCAGGAGAATGACGTTCAGGGGTGCTCAGCTTCAAAAAATTACCTTATATATTGAGAGTCTATAAAGTTTATTTTAATCAAGAATACGCCTAACTGCACATTTATTTGCAAATAAATTAGATAGCAGTCAAATGATTAACCCTATTAAGATAATGGTAGTCACTCGTCGCGCGATAAGAAAACCCTCACATGGGTTCGCCTGTGATAAAATTCCACAGGGGAGAAATGTTGATAAACGACAAACCAGCATAGCCCAATTAACGTGGTCAACGGTGCTAGCGGGATTTCCGCAAAAAGCTTATTCCACACATGCCTTACTTAACTTATTACATGTAACCTATTCAAAAATTGGCGTTAATCCACCACATGCATTACTGAAAAAATAAAACAGGATGATGTTAGCTATATGCAGTAATTTAACGACGGCAGAAATCAAGACAACGATCAATACGCGCTGAGCTGTGAGTTTTGGTGGGCTGGTACGTGTATTACCAACTGAAGAATTGCCGGTAACTTCCGCTTCAATAATACTTAAGTGGCTAGCTTGGTCTCCAAGAAGGAGTTTCTCTAAGTTTCGTTAGGTAATAGCGTCGATGTATAGTGTTGCGAGATGATTTACGGCGGAACAATACGGGGTTTCTTCAAATATATCCACTTCGGGACCAAGATGGAATTCTACGGCACTCAACGAGACGAAAATTTCGATTAGTGGGCTATGCTTTAGAAGATATTCGACAATGTCGAAATATTGCAAAATTATCTGATAAAGCTTCCTAAACAACTACATTTGCGGAGTTGAATCACTCAAAATTGGCATTGGTCAATATGAGGGTGACCTACATGATGATAATAAAATAAAAACAATTCCGGTATTTATGGAAAGAGATGAGCAAATAGAATGGCAATAACCCTCCTCATTATCAATTTGCGAAAACACGAGTCTGATATGTTACAACACACTTAGATGGCGTCAGAGATAAGCCAAGACACGTCAGCATACTATCAGATTGTTGTAAATTATTCGTAACTTACACAATTCTAAATGATGTTATAGTACTTAAAACTTAACTTGGTATCGCCTGCCTGTAGTGATTATTTTCATACTTATATAGCCAACTTGTATTTTCTATGTTCTATTACTGTAAATTAGATTTAACCAGTATATTTGTCATAATCAAATGTCTGCTGAGCTGTACTTTGCTGTACAGTGAAAGCATTGTGAAGTTGATTTCGCATGTACAGCGATAAATGCACGCGGAACGAAGGTGATTTTTAACTTCGTAGTATTTTTCGTTTACATTTTAAGTGGACACACTATTCACCGTGTGCGAGGTGATCATACAAATGAAGCAGCCCGAGGAATCCCTGTTGGAGACGCAACTTTAGCAGTCCTTGCGGGGCCTTGCAGCAACCGGGAATTCCTCCACATTGGGTGTGGTAGCTTTCCAAGCATCACGCTGGTCAAAGTTTGGATCACGCAATTCAGGGCGACTTTGAAGATCCGCAGGTAATCTGATACCTATAGGCAATGGGAGCAATAAAGCAATAAAGTGATAAATAATCGCTACAGTTTAAGTTTGAGAGTGGCGCTTAAGGTACACGAACAGTAACGGCTCCAGGTATTTTTAACGACAGCGTTCTTGAAAACTATTTTATTTTAGAATTCTATTTTGAGATTGTTTCATAACCGCTTCGTGACCGTACAGGCTAATAGCCTCGATCTATATTGCACGTAGGTTGTTTTAAGGACTTAATCCTATTGTGTTTACTTTTATTCGCATTTTCTTTGTGTTTTACATGTGTTTCAAATATATTTGTGAAGTAATTTGGCTTTCCTTGTGCATTGTATAAAGTCGGTTAATTTGAGCCTGAGAACACTACAGGGGTAAACCATTTTTCTGCTTTAGCAGATATTGACACTTCATAGCCACGAACGAGAGTATTAAGAGGGTTTCATGTTCACTGAGCTACCAAATCGGAACACAAGGAATATAATTATCCAATGTTAGAAACGAGTGAGACGCCTTATTTAAATTTAAAATATCCACGCGAGGGTCTAAATCTCGGTTACTTTTGCAGACTACATCGTTCTAGCAGAATAAGTTTATATACATATTTAGAACATTTTTCTGTAGATGTATATGTCGTATTGGGGAGATGCTTGTCAGTGTAAGAACGATGAATACTATTCATAAAGCCGTACTTTGACCATATACTCATAGGTCTTAGAGCATTGGAATAAAGGTTTTAATTAGGTTTAAAAATACAATCTGAAAACGCCGCTTCATCACAAACCAGTCCTTTATAGCAGAGTAACTTTCGTGTACCCATTAACGTTTAATTTATTATTACAGTGCTAAACTTACAAATCTTATTAATAAAAATACTTTAAAACGTTCTTGTTTACTTTATAGAATTTACTACGATAAAACAGTGTATTGATTGATTCTGAATACCTTGAGTTTTAATCCAATGGCGCTTAGTCTTTGCATTTTACTTTCACTGTTTAACTTTTTATCTGTATCTATTACTGTGCTACTCAAATATTTGTAGCTTTTTCTATTTGTAGTCATCGGCCTTGTTAGAAATATTCACACTGTTAGTGCATCGCCTTCTCCTCGTTAAGACAGAGTAGTCATTCTGTCTTTTTCTTCCTTTTCTTCTGCTTTTTTCTTATTTGTTTAGCTTTGAAACTGTGTCCCACTTTGTACTTGGTTATGCACTTGGTTATAATACCTAACAACATATTTGTTGAGCCGTCTTTAGTCACTGTATTTTGTCTCGTACCTGATGTGATGCATGATAAACTGATTTAGTTGGAGAGCAACAGTGGGGTCTTTTACCTTCACTTATTCTTCAGTTTCAATCTTCTCTACCCTTCAATACGTCCCATTGTAAAACCATAACATTTCAGTATTTTATTGTAGCAATTTGTAGCTCTCTCAATATTAAGTGCCGTTAGTAGTTCAAGAATTTATCAACGTTGTTTTCCAACACCATATCTACTAAGTAGCTTCTCCAGGATTGCGGTCGCTTTCTAAGCTGGTTCATGTTTGTGAGACGTATGAAAAGATGTAGAATATAAGACTTTTATAAGCCTTTTTTTGAGTTTACATTGCTATTCTTTCATTACTTTTATTATCGCTATGTATCTTATTGGTCCTTGTACTTAGATCACGTCCTGCTATGAAATAATAGCATAGCTATTTATTATTACTGCAATCTGCTATCGTTAGTTTCCTTTTCCCTCGATTAACCTGCAGACCATCGCCCTCGGTAACTATTATGACATTATCAATTAAGCCCTCTCAAAAGGGTACGCAAACGAAATTGGCTCTTTGATCAAAACAAATGGCGAATACACAAAACACAAAAAGGAAACAATGACTCTACTAATGGAGCTCGTTTTCCTGGATCACAACGTTTAAGTGAAGTAAGAGTGGAGGATTTAGGGGCCAAAGATTATCCAACCAGAACCAATTAAGAAGCCTGGAATACTTCCACGCAATTCGTCACACCAAATTAATATATAAAATCATTTAAACCCCATTACAACCCCTTGAGCGGACGGTACCTTTCCCGCATCGCTACAAGTAGGGATAAACATACTAACACCTCTGTTAACAAAAATGTTCAGGGCATGTTCTGCGTTCTAGTGAACGGCCTAAATGCTTCAGATGCATTAGTCTAACCCCTTTTCTCATCAAAACGATGGAGAAAGTAGTGGACAACCATATAAATATGGTAAGACCTCATCCACTTCACCATCAACAATTTGCTTACCAACCGGGAAAATCTACAGTTGATGCCTTGTAGTGCCTTACAAACAATGTTGAAAAGACCATAGACGATAAAGGGATTTTCCTTTGTATATTTGTGAACATCGACTATCAGATAGTAAATCGGCTCTTCAAGCCTTAACCAATGGTAAAACAGAATCAAGACTGGTATGGGAAGGCTGGGAAGAACTTAATTACCTTACAGCAAGGAATAAAGTTACATTAAAATGGATTCCAGGACATATAGGAGTAAAAGGCAATAAACTGGCAGATTAACTTGCCAGGAAAGGTGCCAATACTCCGTTTATAGAACCTGAACGCTTTTGTGGTGTTCCAAACAGTACATTAGAACACTTAAATGGCTGGTTCAACACACAAAAACTTAAATACTGGGAAGTGCCCAAATTAAATTACGCGAAGCAATTCCTTGAAGCTAACTCGCAACACAAAGCTAATCAAACACTGCATCTTGGCAGAAATCGGCTAAGAATATATATAGACACTGGCGACTAAGGTACCACCTAAATAAAAATGGTGTAGTCCAGAACAGTACTGTCACTTCTGTCTGGAAGACAAGGAAACAGCGGAGCCCATAATTTGCGAATGCGACGCACGTTGGCATCAATGGGGAATTGTATACCCTTTGGCCAACTATATAAGACAGCTTCACCCCATAGGTATTGCGCTTCATTGAAAACAGGATTCAACGGTGAACTTTAATTAGGGGGTTTTCTACAATACATCGTGTAGGTCGTAATATAAGAGAGGTTTGTTGAACTGGACTTTTCCATTATTTGTCTCATGTTTAAAATTTGTTCGCAACACCAATAGTAACACACTAGGATGAGAACTAAAGGTAGATGAACCAATAACTGAATTAGTAATAGAATTCAATTAGCTAGGGATCACAGTCTCCAGTAATAGACACCTACAACGTAAAGTGCAACACAATATACAACTGTAGAGAGTAAAATAACAATTTACAGAACCACTATACGACCAATAATGTGCTACGCCGTGGAGACAAAGGCTGAGAGTAAGAAAACAAAACAAATGTGAGAACAACGGAATGCAAACTCTCAGAAACGTAAACATAGAAACACTTTATGATAAAATACGAAACAGATATACGAGAACTAAGCAACAAAAAGAAATTGCTAAATAGCCAAGAAAAAGAAAAAAGGAGTGGAACGAACACGTCGACATAGTGGACCAAAAATCGTGAAAGAGGTACCAGTGAGTAAACGAACCCGAGAAGACCGCTTAAAAGATGCATAAGCAGGAGGGTTACCACTTCAAATGAACTACCGCCAAAGAAGCAGACGACACGTCTATACTAAATAGGAAGAGAAGAAGAAGAAGAAAAGAACTGCTTTACAGCTGTACGCTATTAAAACCAACGATGGATAATTTGCTTTTCTTTTGAAAGTGTTTTGTGAATAAGGTTAGATACGAATGTTTCCCAGACTTTTGACGCATGCTCAGGAATATTTGGATTTCTTGGACAGCTCTAAGATGTATCAATTTATTTCTCTTTTTCTCTGTAATTGTACATACCCAGTAGGTATGTACTCTATCGGCCGAAAAGACACACTTATTTGCGCTAGTAGAGAAAAATCTGATACTAATCGCAATCAGTTATGGCCAAAGAAAGGGTTGTAAGTTGTAAAGAGTTGCAGATAATTCCAACGAAAATCTAGAAAGTCTTCTTCATTTCATTGCAGTTATCGTAATTCGTCCACGATAATAATAACCACAGATGTACATAAGCCACTATATTGGGAGTAAGGTGTCAGCTTAAGGAAAAAGGTTTTTAGCAAACATTTCTTACTTAATTATTGATCACAATCGCCATGATGAGATCAGCTTTATCAGCTTACAGCTTTTTTAATGGAAGCCCATTTTATTGTGACGAATTTGGATAGAAAGAGGTAGAAACATATCTTAAAGTTTCAAATTCTTAAGATAATCGTGAGAAACTTTAAAAAGTAGCTGTACAGCTTTGATACTATTTATCGCATAATAAATAGTAATAATGCCTCACGATTTCACGATAATACAAAATAGAAAAATTTATAAAAGATATTGTTAATTAAACGCTAAATAAATGCAAAGTAAACAATTGTGTGAACCACTTACCAGAACGACAGTTTCGGAATTGCAAAACAGGCAATAATCAATTGCACTTGCACCAAGTAATACTTAACAGTTACTGTTACGTCTTCTTCGAACCAAAGCGATAAGCAGTATGTCCTACTGTACGAAGCCATCATTAGAATGTCCGTAAAAACGACAAATTTTTCGAAAGTAGCAAGGAAGAATTTAATAATAACGACAGGAACAGACATATTTTAACCAGATAAGAAGCGAAAAGTTCTATAAGTTGCAGTTACATTTAAAATTAATATTGAGTAAATTTAAAAATCTGAAATTTAATTATTTGTTCCAAATCAATATTCGAAATTCTAGCAAACTTTAGAGAGTTTTACGTTGAATAAATCTAAGTTTATCTAATTATACATTATTAAACAATAAAAAAAGTATCACAGCTCCGCAGCTACTCGAGTTTCGTTTTAACTTTTTTGCTATCACACATTACTAAGTTGAAGGTCTAACTTTGATGATACATTCGGTTTCACAACTTCATGTGCAATTCAAAACTTTCATAGAAGATGCGAGGTACCGATAGAAAAATGGCATGTGTTAGATGTATGATATTAAAAACAACATTAAATACCACACATTGTAATTAATAAGCAAAGGAGAAGGTTGCTTCTAAACTCAACATCTCAACTATTTTACAATTTATTGAATGTGCATAGGTGAGCTTACTGTTGCTTCATAAAACATATAGATGGGAAAATTTGGATTCGAAATGTCACTAATTTTCTTAACAAACAGCAGGTATTTGCTCTGACACACTTCAATTTCCAATTTGTTTCATTTTAAGGATCGAACGCAGCACCCTTAAATAATGTCTAAAGGGTAAAAACACTAAACGCCGCTTACCTAAAGCACATGAGGAAACATAAAAGTCAAACACTTCGACGTTTTACTCAGCGGAGAAACGAAAAGGTCGGGTCTAAAAGGCTTTCAACCATTACAAATACGGACTGAAACAAATTGACACAAAGAATGATATAGCACAGCACAAGTAATACAAGGTTTGTATCCGTTGTTGCTGATGTATACTTCGCAATTTGCCACATTGTTTTTTTTAAGTAGTAGGTATTAAAAAATTGCTAAACTTTACAAAATCCAGAGACACAAATGGAAATTCAATGAAGCTAAATATTTAAGAAACTTTAATTTGGAAAGCACATGTAGATTATCTATACGAAAGCTCCAAACGTGGGAGTTCCAATTATTATCAATTGACTACGGAAAACATGGAAACAGAGATTGAGCACAAACATTTTTAATTTTTTCCTTCTCTACCGGTTATAACCCACGGCGTTAATAGTATATTATGGGACAAGTGGTTGAAATAAAATTTCAACGTTGAGAGTGGTTTTTTTCAACGAGCGAAGCGAGTTGAAAAAAGTAACTTGAGACGTTGAAATTTTATCAGCCACGAGTTGCATATACTATTTTTTCTACGAATTTTCACAAATTTTAACAAATTAATGCACTTTAGAAAAACTAAACATAACGTGACATTGCTCTTGTCAACAATTGAATGTCAAACAGTTTGAAATCCCAGTAGTCCGAACATTTCAATCTCTAGTGGTTGAAATGCAATTTCAACCACCCGGATTCCATGTCAAAATGACTGATTTCAATGTCATGAGTAGAAAAACTTACTTAGAGAACTAGTTAACGAAAGAATGCATTTAGATATATTTCCTAAAACTAAATCAGATATTGATTGAAACCATGACAGGCTTATCTAGAAAACCTCTCTTCTACAGAAGAAGCAGATGCTACCATCAATCAGAAAATAATACCGCAGCTGTGCTACCGTAAAGTAGAAGGGAACCGAAACGTTTGCCGTACACCTATTCGTATTCCAACCTTTCACAACCGTCTTGACTCAATAATTAGAGACGAGGTTCAGGAACAACTTCATGCTGTAAACCAATTATCCTTACCAATTAAAATATAGGAAATGAGATCTACAATCCAAGATCATTTAAATCCAAGAAAGCTCCAAAACATGACATCATTGCAGGCAAGGTCTTGAAAGAACTATCAGAGAAACGCATCAAATTAATTACAGACATTTGAAGTAATGCACTTTTAACAAAGTCCAACAGTGAAAGGTAGCCTAAATATCTTTATATAAATACCCAGGAAAACCACCAGAGGAAGCAGCATCCGTCCTATATGGACTTATGGTCTGCACCTGTGTGAAACGGCAAGCAGCATAAGTTTAAAAATACTGCAAATATTTCAGTCAAGGACATCATGATCTTAACATGAAAACTGTGAAAGAAAAAGTGAAACGCGGTAGAGCAAAATATCAACTTCGTCTCGAATCTCATCCAAACTTCTTGGCATCTTAACAACTTCTGAATAATAGTGATACGATATACATAAATACTTAGAGATAAAATCGTCTCGAATTTTAGTTGCACTAACATTGTGAAATTTATGCTGTCGAGATGGAAGGATATCCTCACATACCATTTAAATAAAATCAGCAAATTCAGTTGTTCATGTTGAAAATATCACTTGCTTGTCCAAAAATATATAAGCAGTGGGCTTAGGGCTTCTATTTCTATAACCCTTGTATGGTATACGTTTTTGATCGCTCCCTGTAGCTTTGAGTTAGTTTGAAGACCTTTCAGTTATTGTATGTGGTTTTTGGGTACTACGTCAAACTCAGATCTAAGAACGTTAAATGTAGATTTTCGTCATTTTTTTGTCAATTGCTTTCTTTGTGATGATTCTTGGTAAATATTGCAGTGAACACATTTTGAGCCATAATATAATAGCAATTAACAATAATACAAGTATTTTATATATTATATTTTTTAAATTCCATAACAGTGCTAATTCAATCGTAATTGCATAAAATAGCATTGGCCCCGAAATAATAATTGTAAAACAACATTCAAAATAGCGTTTAGCCTTCATTTAAATATAAAACGTAATCACAGCAGGTTTGAAATCATAATAACGATGTAAGCTTGATGTAAACAAAAACAATTGGGGGAAGCAAAGCGTAGCTTGGTTGTATTATTTGGCTTCCCCTGAAAATTTTTTAGACTGTAGAGGAGTTGCCTTTAATTCGTGGCACCTCTGCAGGGGGGTAAAAAGTGTTTGAATAGTGCGTCGAGTGGTACATCCTAGCAAATTAATTGAGCCCTGAAGCTGGAGGTATGCAATGACCTTCGTAGAAAGCAGCGGAGCCCTAGGTGTGGGGCAAGGACCTGATTTCAAAGCAGTTGGGACAGAACGAGCTACAGGAGTCAATTGTAGAAAGTAATCTGGCTTGTACAACAGGCTACCGGAGAGAAGGGGGACCCCATTCGTCGCGGGACTTACTGCGGGCCTGGTTAAAGCCTCATTTTGCATCGCATAAGCCAATACAAGATCATAAAAAATTATCCTGGAATTGTGAATCAGTGAATTGTCAAAATGGCATCGTTTTTGTGCATTTCCGGTTAAGCGTCTATTGGGTGTTACGTTAAAGTGGCGTCTATTTACTTACGTTTTTGTTATCACCTAGGCAATGCATTCAACAGTTTGTTCCATTAGCGTAAAAATGTCGCATTGTACTCGCGCCTGTAGATAAATAAGCAGTATTTGAAGCAATTTCATTTAATAACACCACCACAATTTCTGTTTATAGCCAATATATCAGAAATAATTGTACAAATCAATATAATAATTTGATGGGATTTAGAAAATTCAACCCAATTGAGATGGAGTCATTAATAAAGTCGAAGCAAATGGAAAACAACATAGCAAGGGCCGGGCAAATCAAGAGATAGGCAGCAATTTGCATTTATCACAAAAACCAAGTAATACCGTAATATTACAGTAGCTGCTTCTTCTTGTCCCAGTTTGTTTTAAATGTGTGCTCTTAACTGCTTTTTTAATATTCTAGAGTAGGTTTTCAATGAAATCTATATGCCAATGCAGATATATGGTAATTATGATTATAATCGGTTATCTCTCTTTTCTTGCGTATAGGTGTTATTATATGTTTTTTCTAATCCTGAGATACCATTTATGTATAAGCGTGCTTGTTGGCGTATATTTTGTAACAATCTAATTATTGTTGGTCTTCCACATTTTAGAAGTTCTAGTGTTATATCTTTCTCAGGTACTTTTCTCTTCACTAATGTGCTCTTCTACTCTTTCTTCCGTATTGTCTTTGTTATTCGAGCTTTCTACCTAAGCGTCTAGCTCTTCCGCATTGTAAACAAAAGTATCTTTTAAGCGAAATAGAATGTTATGAAAATAATACATATTATAGAACAATTGTTATGTATTAATTTTAATTATTATGTATTAATTATTATTATGTATTAATTTATTGTATTTGGTGTAGAAACCACGATAAGTTAATTTCTTAAGCCATTGTAACGTGAAGGTTTATGTTTTTTAATAATGTAGTAGCAAGTTTTGCAAATGACATACTTCAGCGGAAATACTTGTGAAGTTGTTTTAACTATTAAATATAAATTGAGAGTTATTTATTTGACGATAGTGCCACGGTTACCGCAAATATGTTACTTTTAAGTTATATTTTCTTCAAAGTACCGATGAAATCCATAGTGCCACTTTAAAGTCCCAGTAGAATTGCGCCTGCCACAAGCAGCTTGTTCAAAGTTCTCATTATTACTTCATGGTTCCACATTGAACTATAACCTCTCTAATTTTTAACCGCATACGCTACCTTTGTGTTTTAATGAAATATAGAAAAAACATAATGGCTTCACCGCAGTAAAATATTGTTTTACAGTACTGAGAGTTATTTGTTCTTAAGAGCTTCCATTTTATATAAAGGGTCGTAGAATGTCATTAAATTATTGTTTCTTTCTGAACAACCTTTCGATTTTTCTCAAGAGCCGCACTGCCAAAATTAATATAACACACTATAGAAGAATCCACAGCATAAAATGTTATCAATATTGGAAATTAGATGGTGAAGGTTACTTAATGGTGAATTTGAGAAGTGAGCGCACTTTATAGTGTGCATAGTGAAGTTCCATTCAACAAATAGCGGAAACGTTATTGCCGAGAATAAATATTACTTACAAGTTCCACCGCTTTAAAGGGACAGTGAAAGTGATCAGGACGTCACGGCAACTATCACAACTACTTCAAAGTACTTGTAATTTTCAAGCCGGATTTCTATTTCTTGAAATGTTAAGGTACTCCCAAAGTCCCAATCCCGCGAAAGCCACCTGCAAGTCATTTACAGCTGCATAGTAATCAGTAGTGGTAAAAACTACAGGCAGCAACTATCGATTTGTTAAATTAAGTTATTTATATACCAATGCCACAGTTTAAGAGTTACTCATTTGAAGCTCTAGTATCAGTTATGAGTGGTTTGGTCCTAGTTAGGTATGCAATTACTGTACAAATTGATCTATTATAAAAATTTTCATAATAAAAAAGGATGGAAATTGTGACAGACCTGCATAGACATAACAGCATTCGAAACGAAAAGTAAATTAAAACTTGAATACGAAATCAGAAACGGAATTTAACGCCGTTGATAGAAGCAATTTAGTAAGAACAGTTGACGTGTAAAATTATTTCTCTAATGAAGAACAACAGTATACTACTTTAAAAATAGACGCAGCTTAGAAAAAGGATAAAAGAAAAATTAATTCCATAAGACGTAACTAGGAAGAAAAAAAATTAGAAACGTAATAAACGCCACATTCTTATGTGGTTTGCTCTTGAACTCCATTCTTTATAAAACATTATCACAATCTTTAAATAGCATGGCTTGTACTAGAACTGTTCTTCTTTCGTTTGAGGTTTCGACTACTGTTTCATCATTACCCATTAATATATGCATTTCTTTATTTTTCAGGGTATTGCCTTAGCCTGAATTCCTTTTTATCTTTATCTTTTATCCTTGGTTTTTGAACAATTATTGCTTATTAGTAGATCGTCTTGTGAGTTGCCTGATTTGAAAATGTTTTGTTCCCTAAGCAGAGTTCATCTTATATATATTTTTGTTATTGCATACTACTTTAGGGTTTCTCAGGGTCTTTCTCCACGACCTTGGTTTAATTATGTAACTGCATTAAGGCTATAATTATTATTGTTTTCTATCCTCTTTTTCCTATTGTGTCGATTTCCGCTTGCAGTCATTTTGTCTTACAATATAAATATTTTGATTATAGCGTTTTCCATTATTTTCTACCGCTTCAGTGCTGCTCAGATAGACTTCTCTCCCTCATTGTTTTTCTGACGCATTTAGTACAGATATAATCTTCCTAATTGTTTCAATGTTTTTTCTATTACTGTCTTCGCTTTGTCTCCCAAATGCAATCCCTAGGTATTTCTATCATCTGCACTTCCAATTCCAGCACAGATTTTTAGTTTTAATTTAATTTAATTTAATTTAATTTAATTTAATTTAATTTAATTTAATTTAATTCGCACTCAGCCAACAGCCGTTAGGCCAATTATAGGCGTCGCTGTGCAGTTATGAGGACTTCCAACCCCACTAACGACTGTCATGATGTTTTTATGACCGCCGGGACCAACTTTTTTCCGTGATAGCCGTACCACGAGGCGCCGAGAGATGCAGCCGTGGAACTCCCATCCAAGTTCTGACCAGAGACAGCGTTGCTTAACTCTGCTGATCGAACGTGGACGCTTGTTCAAGCTACACCACTCGGGACTCAATTTACTTACATTCATCGTCATTCTCCATTTTCTATATTCTTTATCTAGTTTTCGTGCCATGTATTGGAAATCCTCTTCTGTTTGCCCAATAATTACTACTTGATCTTTGAAAATTGTATAATATGAAGTGTGATGTCGGGTAATTCATAGCTCATGGCAAGCTTGGCGTAATACTGTAGTTTCATTCGTGATGTACAATTTTCGTACAACGGTTGCTTAACATTTCAAGGTTTTTGTTAATCTAAGTTTGTTCCATAGCTCGCCACAAGTTAGTTACAGAGACAGTATCGTAGGCTTCGTCACTGCAAATAGTAAATGCCTTGCTCTCCCTATAGCTCTCAGTTTTTTCAATCTTTTTCAAGCAAAATGTGTTATCGATCTTCCATTTGTCCTACTTTGTTATTTAAAATTTTTGAGACCTGTATAAGTGTTCCATGGCGATCCATTCTTTCGAATTAGGTTAATTTGAATACCATGTCAATTTTTTCCCTTGTCTGAATTAAGCTCTACTGTAACGCCCAATTTCATTTATGCATTATTTTTGTATTTCGCTCCTCGATGCAGCCCGCATCTCTAACATGGGCGAGTGGGCTTTGTCGATCCCAAGCATTGATAGAAGGCAGCTATGCTCGCGAACAAATTAAGCATCAGATGGGATTTGGCATGGATTAATCGAGTAGGTTATTTAGCTGTGACTTTGTTTTTGCAGCAATTGAAGGTACAAGCAGCAGCGTCCTCCTGAACAGACGTTAAGGCGATTTCTATTTCTGGTGATATTTTTAGTGTAGTTTCTTTGTTTTAACTAATTTCCTGTAACTTCGGCTTGTTTCTGCGGCCTGTATCTGTAGCCCGATTCTACTGCTGCTGTTGTCACCACATCGCGATATGTTCTCGTCTGTGAATCTGTCGTTTCGGAGGCGGCTCTAATTGAATTCTTCGGTATGTCAACGCTAGATGTTAACCTTTGGGTCCGCGAAGTGGCGATAATCTTTTCGAGAATCCCGAGTCCTGTTGCAGCGTCCCTAAAAGATGGTTCCGAGGACGTTGGTGAAGACGTCGTAACAGTAAATGAATGCTACCTTAATTTCATAGCTGATGTGGCGATTAAGGGCGTGTTTAAAATACCAATGCCTTCGAATCTAACAAACCGCACGCGTTAAAGTTATAATAATTTTGGCAAACAGTAAAAGGCGTGTTTTCACTTACGGAATGCTGAAATTGTGTATACACTCTGCGACAGCTTCTCGCAGCGTGTCCTTAAACACCTAGCCGACAGTAACATTGCATCCGGATTTCAATTTTTGCATATCACATTATTTTGTATCACTGTAAATCTAATAAAGTTTACCATATTTTGTTGAATGCTATAAGCAGCAGGGGCTGCCTGAATTATTTTGTTATTTGACCATTACAGGCTCACGAACTAATTGTAAATATTTGTACCTGGTTAACCTGTGAGAGAAAGCAAAGTTAGTAATTGCTGTTCATTTGTTACAACCTTTCTTCAACCTGTGGGTTTTTTTTAAATAGGTATGAAGCCAAAATATTGTAGAGGTAGGTGAGATATGATTATTATCTAGATTTGTTTTTTTTTGTATTTAACCATAGGCGCCCAAAATATGTTAATTTATGCAGTTTATTTTATAGTCCTAAGGATCGCTGCCTAGTCCTTACACCATTATTCTGCCGAGGGTTAGAGCAATCTAGGGCTGTGCCATCTATCGTTTAAGGTTGGTACACTACGTTAATACTAATTAATCTATGATGACTTGATGACCACCTGTTGAGCGTCTGTTCGCTGTTGTTAGTTCATGAATTGCCACCTTCCGTTTCTTGTCGACACGTTTCCATTTCATGTTAATCAATATATTCATAGCATAAAACTCATCCTTGTACAATGGCAAGCTATATAGTTATTTTCCGTTCGTTTTTTCTACATTTGGTTTGTTGTTTTTTTTTTTTAGAGATGGCCATAAAAAGGGACGTAATACATGTTTCTACTCCTTTATGTGTCTCATCACTTATCGGTGCATATTTGTAGTTTTTTTACTCTGTGTTTTTCTTAATGAGTCAAAACCCCTCGTGTACGATTCCTCTCGTCCTCTATAAGCAGTTACATAGAATTGGTTGTGTGTTCGTTTTGTTCA